>SJYQ01000069.1:0-23258 GCA_006410935.1 Redunca redunca
TGTTGAAAGGAAAATAAGGTATTCACTTGGATTTAATTGTGTTTAATTGTACGAGAGAATTACCTTTTTGAGGAGAAGCTCAAAAGTTTTGACTAATACTAATTTGGTTTGGTCTTGTGACAGGTTTGAAAACTTTGAAATCTTTTAATATACAAAAGTCACATTACTGCCGTACCTACCAAATACGCTCTTTGCTAATGATGGGCTAGTCCTGACCATGCTGAACACGAAAAGAAATCGGGAACTTTTGATAATGTTCATTTGCATATGATTACATAGTGCTACAGATCTTTTAAAAATAACGTTATCCCTGTTAAAAAAAAAAACAACAAAAAACCTTGTAATTTAATGTTGGACTGTGTGTGAGATTGGATAGTAGCTAACTCATACAATAAGTTACACTCCTGGGCTAATTTCACTTTGTTTTTAAAGTACCAATTCATTGTTTGTTGCTCAGTTGCTCGGTCATGTTGGACTCTTCTGTGACCCCATGGACTGTAGCCCACCAGGCTCCTCTGTCCATGAGATTTCCCAGGCTAGAATACTGGAGTGGGTTGCCATTTCCTTCTCCAGGGGATCTCCCAGGGATCGAACCCAGGTCTCCTGCATTGCAGGCAGTTTTTTACCATTGAGCCACCGGGGAAGCCCAAAATATCAATAGTTTGCTTGTTAAACACTGAGTCATAGTTATAACAGTTGCTTCATTGGCCACCTAGTCATTTGACCCTCTAGCTTCTATTAAGTTATATGCTGTCTTATACATATCTGTTAGTGACATACTGGACATTGTCAAGGAATGGTTTATTTTAGCCACATGTATGCATGCTAAGTGTTGCTTCAGTGATGTCTGACTCTGTGTGACCCTATGGACTGTAGCCCACCAGGCTCTTCTGTCCATGGGATTCTCCAGAACCCACACTCAAGAGTACTGGAGTGGGTTGCCATGTCCTCCTCCAGGGGCCTTCCTGACCCAGAGATTGAACCTGTGTCTCCTACATCTCGGAGAAGGCAATGGCACCCTAATCCAGTACTCTTGCCTGGAAAATCCCATGGATGAAGGAGCCTGGTAGGCTGTAGTCCATGGGGTCGCTAAGAGTCAGACATGACTGAACGACTTCACTTTGACTTTTCACTTTTGTGCGTTGGAGAAGGAAATGGCAACCCACTCTAGTATTCTTGCCTGGTGAATCCCAGGGACGGGGGAGCCTGGTCGCCTGCCGTCTATGGGGTCACACAGAGTTGGACAGGACTGAAGTGACTTAGCAGCAGCAGCAGCTCCTACATCTCCTGCATTGGCAGGCAGATTCTTTACCACTGGCACCACTCAGGAAGCCCCATTTCAGCCACAGAACACCCAAATTAGCTCTTGAAGTTAGACCTGAGCCCTACCCTGGAAAATTCTGATCTGGATTGGGGATGAACTCTGGACATCTGTATTCTGGAAAATTTCCTCAAGTGAGTTTGGTATGCATTCCCAGTTGAGAACTGAAGCTTTAATGACTTAGATATGTTTAAGAAATTTTAAGATATTTATGAAATAAATAGTTCTTCCCTTGATTTCCTTATGGTTTAAAAGTAAATTTCTCAGGAATAACATTTCAGGATAATCCAAAAGCAGTGTTTGCCTCAGCAAGGTCAGGAAGTTTCACTGGCACTCAGCAGCCTCTGGACTAACCACTCCAGTCTTCGGAACAAGGTTCTTATGGAGAGGCACAAGAGCTCTGATGTGCTTGCAGGATCCCCAGAGTTGTGCATGTAGTATTGTCTCCTGTGAGGTGTAAGAGAGGTCAACTCCAGGTCTGTTCAGCTAACTTATTTTTACTTCAACAAAATGCAAAGAGGGTAATATTACATTTATGAACTTTATTTTGGGAAGAAAACTATTAGAAATAAATGTAAATGATACCCTCCCAATACCCAGCAGTCCTATGCTTATTAAGTAAATAATGTGCATAATTCAAGGTTAAAATCTGTATGCTAACATGAAGTATTCAGATATTTGGAATATATTAAACCAACTTTAAAGGAGAGTCAGAGAGGTAAAAGTGAGATAATCACTGGTTTTCAAGTATGAGAAATGTGTGGTGAAACCAAATCCATTCTGACTTCAAGGACAGCTTTCAGCAAAGCAGTAGGCCCAGTTGTGTTGTATTGCCTAGGAACTGTTAGTATTGATATTTATTTTACATGTAAGTTTTTCACTGCAAGACTTGGCATACGAAGTATTTGAGTAGTGGGCAGATTTTTAAAATGAAAATTAAAAAAATCAAACATGAAGCCATGTGTTTAGTCAGTCCATGACTAATACCTTGAATTTGTGTTTGTTGTTTGAACAGAAAGCCAGGAGTCTCAGCATGAATCGATCTAGATCTCAATCAGATGATGGTGGTGAAGAAACCTTATCCCAAGACCAGCACCACCAAGAAAATGAGAGAAGGTGGCAGCAAGAGCGTCTCCACAGAGAAGAAGCCTATTACCAGTTTATAAACAACCTCAATGATGAAGATTACCGGCTGATGAGAGACCATAATCTTTTAGGCACTCCTGGTAAGGGATAGGTAAAAGAGAAAATACCTTTTTCAGCATTATTAAAAGTTTCAGTGTTAGGAGGGGATTTTACCCCATCTTCCCTGTTCCAAAATACATTGTACTGTTTTGGTGACTTCAAAAGCTTTGTAACATAACAACATAGAAAAATCACTGGTGTACTTCTTTATGTCATAAATAGGTTAATATTGGGGCTTCCCTGGTGGCTCAGCAGTAAAGATTCCACCTGCCAATGCAGGAGATTCGCTTTGATCCTTGGTCAGGAAGATCCCCTGGAGGAGGAAATGGCAGCCCACTCCAGTATTCTTTCCTGGGAAATCTCAAGGACAGAGGAGCCTGGTGGGCTACAGTCCACAGGCTTACAAGAGTCAGACATGACTTAGCGACCAAACAAGAATATTGAATATATAGCACTGTTATACAAGTGTCAAAAAAACCAAGTGGTTCATGTACATGATAGTGTCCAATATTTACATATGTGGTCCTATTTCTCTTAAGTAATATTTGTACAAATAAAATACTATTCATTTCAAACCTGATTCTAACTCATGTTACTGTTTGTTTATTTACTTGAACTAATAAGTTCTCCAAAGTTAGATGTGCTCCATAATTTTTTTACAAATCAAATTTCACAATGAACTGGTTGAAACTTGCAAGTTTGTATGTAATATATTTCTATGTTGCATATTTGCATACTATATAGTGGATTACCCATATAATGATCTAGGTAAAATTCAAGTAAAGATTTGAAGTTTTCTCTAGAAATATTCCCCTCTTAATTTCTTTTTAACTCTGACAAAAATCCATAGAATTATAGCCTATGGGTTCCTAAGTATATCAACTGGGAGCACTTTATTAATGATTCAAATTAAATCTTAATTTAAATAAAACATTAATAAATGAAACAACCAAAATGATGTGTATTTGCATCAAGTAAACAGTTTTTACTGTCTTCAGTTTACAGAAATGAAAACAGTAGAATGTCTTTCACAGATTGCTAAAGATTAGTCTGACCATAAGTTTGCATAAAACTTAGTAATTTAAAAATTTGAATTTCAGTGAGCATTTTTCTGTTTTTTTTTAGGAGAAATAACATCAGAAGAATTACAACAGCGGTTAGATGGTGTCAAGGAACAAATAGCATCTCAGCCTGACTTGAGAAATGGGACAAACACCAGAGGTACTTTGGATTCCTTTCCATAAGGAACAGGTTTGATTGGAGTAATTGCAGACATGAGCTTCCAAGACCTTGTCTGACGTTGGTTTTTAGTGTTTTTCAGATTTAATGTGATACTCATTCAGGGAGTATTTATGAATTATATGCAAAGCAGTACAGTTTGGCAGTACAGGACAGAGGTTGCACATAAAGATGTCTTATACACCCGTTGCCTTCAGGAGCTCCTGTGTTTGAAATAGTATATTAATTGCCAGCAGAATTCTTTTTAATTTTAGAATGTACAGACTAGTTTTTATTCTTAAATTAATATAACTAAGCTTGGCTTTTAAAAAGTTATACAGAGCAACACAAAGACTGAGTCAGGAAAACCTGTTGCTTTGCTGTGTTGTTTTTGTGTTTGTTGTATCATTTTACTGAACAAACACTAAGTCATAGTATAAGTTCTTATAAAAAACAAATTGCTTAAGAAAAAATTCAAACTGAACAAGTGTATAGAATTAAAAGTAGAGCCAGCATTAAGGTCTGCCCTACCACTTCCTTCCCCACAAGTATTTGTTAGTAGTAGTTTCACATATTATATCAAGATCATGGTATAAATTAGAGTGAAGACTATTAAAAACCCCAAGTGCATTGGCTTGGGAAAATATAAGTTTACTCCTCTTTCATGTTAACAGTCCAGGGCAGACACACTTTACTCCATAAAGCCTCCTGGGACCCACCCAGCCAGCAGAGTGGTTCTACAACTGTGCTGTCCAGTGCAGTAGCTACTGGCCACATGGGCCTATTTAAATTTAATACAATTGAAAACTCAGTTCCTCAGTCATATTAGCCACATTCAGGCGTTTAATAGTCCCATGTGGCCAGTAGCTTCTGTATCAGACAGCACAGAGACAGAGCACCTCCACTGTTGCAGAAAGGTTTACTGGACATTGACTGCTGCTGCTCCGGGGTGCGGCCTTCATGATCAAGCTAAGTCACCACCACATCTAGGTTCCAACTGGCAGTTGTAAGTCCAGAGGGAGGTGCAGGCACCTGCCTGAAAGTGAGCTCTCTCACTTCTACTCCAGTTCCATTAAACTGTTCAGTCCTGTGAACATCCTGCTTGCCAGGCTGCTCCCAGGACCGTCACAGTGCATTTACAGTGGAAGAAGGGACCACAGATTTTGTGAGATTTGAATGACCTCTTTCATGCATCATCATCACTGCATCCTAGTAATTAAAGAAGTGGCATTTAGAATCAGTTAATATTTACCTGCTGTTTACTCATATCTCTTTGCAAATTAAAATGGAAAGTGGAAATTAACTCTTGTTTTCTTTACATTGATATAGACAGATTGTACTATATGAGTATAGCTGGTAAGACTGGTCCTTTGAGATATGTTTTAATGGAAAATGTACCCATTACAAATGAAATAGCTTATATTTTTAGAATATGGCTAAAGTTGCTTATTTTACTGATAATCAGCAGCTGGTTAATAGGTTTAACTTTAATAAAGAACATTTTTTATGAGAGATTGCAGTAATGAAATAAAATCAAAGCAGTCCCATTTAATAGCTGTTTTTGAGTGGAACAGACTTTAAGGGTAAAATCTGTGTACAGACTTTACATTACACATTACAATACACATTACAATGCCTTTCATTGAGTTTTGTACTTTAATAACCCGCTGGTTAAAAACAGAAAATGTAAGCTTCCCACAGTAGCACTGTCATAGTCAAAGAAGTTTATCAGGGGCACAGTTATTTCTAAATTGATTCATTCATCAGTATTAATTGAGAGTCTGATTTCTACCAAATAGAATAGAGGTTGGGGATTTAACAGTGAACAAAATAAGACAAAACTTGTTTGTCTTCATGCAGCTCACATTCTAAATGAACAGAAAATGTATTTTATTGTATTATATATAATGGCTAACGTTTATTGAGTGCTTTCTCACATATTATATCATGCTAGATGTTATGTTAATCATATACCATGTCTTTTATCCTCATGATAATCACCTGACATCTATCCTATTATTATATCAAATTTACAGATAAGGATATAGCCATAGAGAACTGAATTAAATGCTTAAAATTTCCTTTCTTTACATAAAGATATATTATGGTTCTAATATTGTACTCATAAAGCTACAGTTCTTGAGCTATATGTTTTTGGCAGTTTCTAAGAAACAAGATTCTTAAGGTTACCAAAATACCTAGTTGCAAAAAACAGTGTTACCTTTCCCAAAAGGATTCTACAAATTCAAGTGAATTATGTATGTTTTCTTGCCATGTTTTATTAATATTGCCATATGAATAAAGCAATTTAAATGTACAGTTTTGGTAATGGTTATATTTTTCATTTGCCTTAATATTTTGCCAATGATAGGCCTATAGAAAGCAAGAGTGAAGATTTCTTCACACCTCTGCACAAATAGTATTTAAAATTTTATAATGTTAATTCACACTGTGTATTATAGTACACTTGTAGTATACACCTTTCTTTTAGAAAGTTCATTTTCTTTTTGGCTGTTTTTCATTCATTCAAATGCACAGATGTTCTTAAATAATTTAATTTAATAAAAACGTTATCTTACAAACTTTCAATGAAAATCCAAAGATGGATTTCAGGAATTGCTGTTAAGTTGATTTGGTTTGCTTTCCAGACTCAGGAATCCCTGGAGAGGGTTCAAATGAAGATTCTCTGCTGGAATGGCTGAACACCTTTCTTCGAACAGGAAACGCAACTCGAAGTGGGCAGAATGGGAACCAGACCTGGAGAGCTGTGAGTCGAACCAACCCGCACAGTGGAGAGTTTCGGTTTAGTCTGGAAATCCACATCAACCACGAGAACAGGGGATTTGAAATGGATGGTGAAGACTCTGTGGGCATGCCCTTCTCAGATGTCAGTCAAGATCAGGCTGCAGATGGACCCCAGAGACCAAGCAGTCCTGTGGCCAGGCGAACCAGGAGCCAGGCTGCAGGGAATCTCAGCCGTGGCGCCCGCATTCCCAGGACACGCCTTGGCTCCGGGGGGCAGAGCTCAGTTGAAGGCTCTCTGTCTCCATTGGGAAGACTAAGAAATGGAATTGGGGGTGCATCTGGCAGTCCTGGACCTGGTGCCCCCCTCACTCATCTCAGCACCCCATCAGGTGGGAGTGAACTCAGGCAGAGGGAGGGTCAGCGGTTTGGAGCAGCCCATGTCTGGGAAAATGGGGCCAGAACCAATGTCACAGTGAGGAATACAAACCAAAGACTAGAGCCCATAAGACTACGGTCTACTTTCAGGAGTCGGAGCCGGTCACCTGTTCAGCGACCGAGTGGCACAGTTTACCATAATTCACAGAGAGAGAGCCGGCCTCCCCAGCAGAGCACCAGGCGGTCTGTCAGGAGGAGAGGGGTAACCCGGGTCTTCCTGGAGCAGGACCCAGAAGGCAGAGGGGCTGCGTCCTCGCTCTTCTCCAACTCCAGGCTCGTGTCCAGAATAACGGTGGAAGAGGAGGGGGAGGAGCCCAGCAGGCTGCCCGCGGCCGTGCGGCGACACCCGACCATCACCCTGGACCTGCAGGTGAGGAGGATTCGTCCCGGAGAGAACAGTGACCGCGACAGCATCGCCAACAGGACTCGGTCTCGGGTGGGGCTGGCGGAGAACCGGATCTCCTTGGAGAGAAACAGCGGGGGCTTCCACCGCAGCATCTCGCGCCAGGAGCGCTCGGGGATGCGCACCTACGTGAGCACCATCACCGTGCCGCTGCGCAGGGTGTCTGAGCACGAGCTCGCTGAGCCGTCCTCCACGGCGCTGCGATCAATCCTAAGGCAGATCATGACTGGCTTTGGTGAGCTGAGTTCTCTCATGGAGGCCGAGTCAGAGTCAGAGGCGCAGAGCGATGGCCTGCGCGGGCCGGCACTGCGCTCAGACGCGGGTTCCCCGGGTGGGGCCACCAGCCCTCCCGCAGGAGGAGCACCCCGGGGCCGGCTGGCCCGCGTGGAGCTCACCCCGCTTCATACCCTAGCCAGCGACCCCGTTGTGGGCCGTCCTGCCCGGAATTCAGGTAACTTAGTGGAGACGGGAACACTACCCATTCTTCGCCTAGCTCACTTCTTCCTGCTTAACGAGGGGGACGATGACGACCCCACGCGTGGTTTAACCAAAGAGCAGATCGACAATCTCTCCACCCGGAACTACGAGCACAGCGGTGCGGACGGCGAGCCGGGGAAGGCCTGCAGTGTGTGCATCAGCGACTACGTGGCCGGAAACAAGCTCAGGCAGTTACCCTGCATGCACGAGTTCCACATTCACTGCATCGACCGGTGGCTCTCAGAGAACTGCACCTGCCCCGTCTGCCGGCAACCTGTCTTAGGGTCCGGCCTAGCCAACAGCGGGTGACGCCCTGAGTTTCTTGAATCATTTGTGATGCGCTTACCAGGATGAAAAATAGCAGATGATTATAGTTTGAACTATTTTTTGTGTGTGCTTTTTTAACTTGTTAAAAAGAGTAAATTTATAGCAAGTTTAAAATGCAAATATTAAATTATCCTAAAGTACAGAATAGTTAATATTTCTAGAACCAAATAAACTTCAAAATATTTTTATTTTGGTAATTTTGTTCATGCTAAGCACTTTTGTATCTGCACAGTTTGGTAGGTTACAAGTCAATATTTGTCCGAAAAGTCCTGCAGGGTTTTGCTTGGACTTTCAGGTCCCATAGGCTTCATACTGTGTCCAGACATTGGTATCTAAATAAGCCTTCCTTTAACTTTTCCTTCTAAGGAAAGTGTCTTCATGAAAGAGTCCCTGGCTGAATGTTTGCTTAATGCGCTTGTTACTTGAAATGTTAAATTTATTATGCAGTACTTAAATTTAATATGTGTATATATAGGTATATAATTTTAAGGTTAAAATGTTCAGTCTGAAAACTACTGGTTTGGTTCTTATTTTAAGCTGTTGGGCTATTACTGCATATGGCACAATATTTAATATTTGCAGGATCATCTCGGGGAGGAAGTGGATTAAGATATTTAAAAATAGAGATAATTTATGAAGCGTTTCTGACAATCTGACTTACTAGACAGCAAGCAATATATAACACTGAACAAGTATTTCTTTTTTCAGAAATGGAACATGGACATTTTAGAGCATAGAGGTTATTTGAGTTCTGCCTTTTCGTGACTTTTTTGAAAGTGCAAACAAACCATTTTTTGGATTAAATTAAGTAAAATGTACAACATGCATGGTTTCTCAAATTTAGTTTTAAAATCCAAAAACAAAGAATCTGTAAAGAATCAAATGCATAGATACTATGTTAAGTTCACTTGGAGGCCAAAAAACTCCAAATAAAACGATGACAACAAAAGTAAGAGAATGTAGAATTTATACAAACACAAAGTATGCATTGAAGATCTGTTTCTACCAATAAATATTAAAACATGTCAACCATTCTCTGTTAGTCCACTGTGGTTTATTCACTGAAAGAAACAAATATTTCACATCAGCTGGATGCCAGGCAGTGTTACAAGTGTCAAGGATTCCATAGAGGAGAGCCAGAGTCCCTCTCCTCATGGGAAAGACATTTGCTCTTAGAAATGGAAACTCGGTTAATGAGTTACTGTTCTGACTTTCATGTTTGTTCATGTCATTAATAAATGACAGTTTCCTGTGGTGACACTGCTTGGACAAAATCACAAGAACAAGCACCTCAAGGCCAGTTCTGTGAGATTGAGGTATATCTCAAGACTTAGTTTTCCTTTCCAGTTAGTGAATAAATGCATTTTGTTCAGTAAGATACAGTGAACAGATGTTGTTAGGGAGAGTATTTCACACCTGGAGTGAAAGGTTTATGTAAAGGTGGTAACTTTGGAGTAAATGGTTTATGTAGGGCTCCTGTGCAAGGGACACGGGGCTCAGAAATTGGATCTGAAGACTTTAAATACTAGACTTAAGGACTTTTTTACTTTACAGACTTGAGGTGTCTCTTGCTATTGGTGAAGGGTGAGATCATTTTTCATGTTTTGGGAAAATTGGTGTGGTGCAGAGTGCATTGGAGTGGGAAAAAGTTGGAAGCAAAAAGTCAATAAAGGAACAATTGCTATAAATTTTTACTATCAATTATCATCATCACCAGTTATTATCTAACCCAGGGTAATGGCAGTGATACTGGAAAGAAAGGGTAGAAAAACACTGGGGCGGGGGAGGGAATACTTTTATTTTGTTGTTTCTTGTTCACTGTGAAGAGGTGGGAAGTAAAGCATCTCTTGAGGGCAGGAGGGAGGACACGTTATAAGCTTGGCCAGTGTAGACATTTACCTAAAACAACTGTGTTCACATATCTGTCCCACTCATTTGAGTGTGATCATTTGACCCCAGTATGACAATAGACAATGGGCTTCCTAGGTGGTGATAGGGGTAAAGAATCTGCCTGCCAATGCAGGAGACTCAAGACTCAGGTTTGATCCTTAGGTCAGGAAGATCCCCTGGAGAAGAAAATGGCAACCCACTCCAGTATTCTTGCCTGGAGAATCCCATGGACAGAGGAGCCTGGTGGGCTACAGTCCAGGGGCCGCAAAGAGACACAACTGAGCACGCACACACACATAACAAGAGACTAAATCCAGCAGTTACTGCTCAGATGAAATTTCTTCAGGAAGTTCTAGCTCCCAACAGCAGAACACAAGAAATGGGGAAATGAGCAAAGTAGGGGTCAGGGAGAAATGAGAGCACGTAGATCTCGGTGCTTTGCAAGTTGTGGGAGGACCTGAATGCAGAGATATCACAGGTAGGCACTGGATGTGAAATTCAATGGTGGGCAGTATGGAAAATTCCATGAAAGCAGCAGGAATGCCTAATGAGTTTGGTAAATTGGTATCCTGGTTGGGAACAATGAAGTGTTTTCTTTAATAATTTCATTCATCTTCCAGTAAACAAATCCCATGACAAATACAAAGGCTCATTATCTATTTATAGCATCTACTTAGCAAGGATTGTACACTTTGTGCTTCCAATATAGAAAGGAACAGATCATTTAAAATCCTCCATTTGAATATTAGCTTCCCTGACATGTCCTTAGAGCCTTTTCTGTAGAGTGTGGCTGTCTCACAAACTTCTGTCAGCTTTCCAGCCCGCTACCCTGGTGGCTCAGATGGTAAAGAATCTGCCTGCAGTGCAGAAGACCCGAGATCAATCCCTGGCTTGGGAAGACCCCCTGGAGGAGGAAATGGCAACCCACTCCAGTATTCCTGCCTGGAGAATTCCACTGATAGAGAAGACTGGCAGGCTCTAGTCCATGGTTTCATAGAGTCAGGCATTACTGAGTGACTTTCACTTTCCTACACATTGCATCCTTTTCCCCTCTTGTATCGCAGAGTTTTATAATTTCAACTAGCATTGTTGTGACCTGATTATCTTTCATCCTCTCTTAGGTCGTTTTTCTTTAAATCTTTAATGTGACTTCACAATCTAAATCTCCCGTGAGCTCCTTGAAGTATTATTGCCACTTAACACAGGGATTCCCAATCTCCAGGATCTAATGCCTGATGATCTGAGGTGGAGCTGATGATAACAATAATAGAAATAAAGTGCACAATACATGTAATGCTCTTGAATCAACCTGAAAGCATTGCCCCCCCATCCCTGGTCTGTGGGAATGTTATGCCCGAAGTCCGAGTCCCCAAAACTGAGAGAATAAGACGTCCACAGCAATGCAAAAACATAAAGGGGTTTTATTACTAGCTCGAGCTAGGGCTCCCGTCTCATCCAGCGCAGTGGAGTCTTGACGAGAGCCCCGCACCCTGGATTACAGCAGTATTTCTACATTTAGCCTGATTCAAATGTTGCAACAGAAGAGTTGGCAAGCAGCGATTGGTTAGTTCATGCACGTGCACAAATCACAAAATCTCATTGGCTCGGGTTTGAATCAAAATCCCAATTCTGATTGGCTCATGTTTGGACTTTCCCAGGGTGTGGTTCCCCGGAGTCATGACTCAGGTTTTAATCTGGTTTTAGCTCTAACAGAAAAATCTATGAAAGCAGTGCCCCATGCCAAAAAGGATGGGGACCTCTGACTTAACACAGTAAGTAGATGACAGAGTTTAGAGAGTCAGTCACAGGACTGTTTGTTTGCCTCCAAACCTGTGCTCTTCCCACACCTTGCATTCACAGAAGCAGAAATGCCTTGAGACATTTTCAGTCTAACTCCTTCCTAAAGACATTTTTCTTTCCTTTTTTTTTTTTTTTGTGTGTGTGTGGGGGGGCCACACCCCATGTGTGACACGTGGGCTCTTACTTTCCTCGAGCAGGGATCGAATACATGCTCCCTGCACTGGAAGCTCAGAGTCTGAACCACTGGACCACCAAGGAGGTCCCTGAAAAAATATTTTTCTAATTTTGTAACTATTATGTCATGTTTCCATGTGCAAATACGTCTCTTCTTTCTCAAGGATGAGAGAAGAACTGCTCCAGAAAGATATCAAGCATAATCTATATTATAAGGATGAATCCAGAAAAGAGATGAATCAGTTCAGTTCAGTCACTCAGTCGTGTCCGACTCTTCGCAACCCTATGCCGCAGCACGCCAGGCCTCCGTGTCCATCACCAACTCCCGGAGTCCACCCAAACCCATGTCCATTGAGTCGGTGATGCCATCCAACCATCTCATCATCTCATCATCTGTCGTCCCCTTCTCCTCCTGCCCACAATCTTTCGCAGCATCAGGGGCTTTTCAAATGAGTCAGCTCTTCACATCAAGTGGCCAAAGTATTGGAGTTTCAACCACAGCATCAGTCCTTCCAATGAACACCCAGGACTGATCTCCTTTAGGATGGATTGGTTGGATCTCCTTGCAGACCAAGGGATTCTCAAGAGTCTTCTCCAACACCACAGCTCAAAAGCATCAATTCTTCAGTGCTCAGCTTTCTTTAGAGTCCAACTCTCACATCCATACATGACCACTGGAAAAACCATAACCTTGACTAGGCGGACATTTGTTGACAAAGTAATGTCTCCGCTTTTCAATATGCTGTTTAGGTTGGCCATAACTTTCCTTCCAAGGAGTAAGCGTCTTTTAATTTCATGGCTGAAATCACCATCTGCAGTGATTTTGGAGCCACCCAAAAATAAAGTCAGCCACTGTTTCCACTGTTTCCCCATCTATTTGCCATGAAGTGATGGGACCAGATGCCATGATCTTCGTTTTCTGAATGTTGAGCTTTAAGCCAACTTTTCTCCCTCTCCTCTTTCACTTTCACCAAGAGGCTCTTTAGTTCTTCTTTACTTTCTGCCATAAGAGTGGTGTCATCTGCATATCTGAGGTTATTGATATTTCTCCTGGCAATCTTGATTCCAGTTTGTGCTTCTTCCAGCCCAGCATTTCTCATGATGTACTCTGCATATAAGTTAAATAAGCAGGGTGACAATACACAGTCTTGATGTACTCCTTTTCCTATTTGGAACCAGTCTGTTGTTCCATGTCCAGTTCTAACTGTTGCTTCCTGACCTGCATACAGATTTCTCAAGAGGCAGGTCAGGTGGTCTGGTAGTACCATCTCTTTCAGAATTTTCCACAGTTTCTTGTGATCCACACAGTCAAAGGCTTTGGCATAGTCAATAAAGCAGAAATAGATGTTTTTCTAGAATTCTCTTGCTTTTTCCATGATCCAGCAGATGTTGGAAATTTGATCTCTGGTTCCTCTTCCTTTTCTAAAACCAGCTTGAATATCTGGAAGTTCATCGCTCGTGTATTGCTGAAGCCTGGCTTGGAGAAATTTTGAGCATTACTTTACTAGTGTGTGAGATGAGTGGAACTGTGTGGTAGTTTGAGCATTCTTTGGCATTGCCTTTCTTTGGGATTGAAAAGAAAACTGACCTTTTCTAGTCCTGTGGCCACTGCTGTGTTTTCCAAATTTGCTGACACATTGAGTGTGGCACTTTCACAGCATCATCTTTCAGGATTTGAAATAGCTCAACTGGAATTCCATCACCTCCACTAGCTTTGTTCATAGTGATGCTTCCTAAGGCCCACTTGACTTTGCATTCCAGGATATCTGGCTCTAGGTGAGTGATCACACTATTGTGATTATCTGGGTCATGAAGATCTTTTTTGTACATTTCTTCTGTGTATTCTTGCCACCTTTTCTTAATATCTTCTGCTTCTGTTAGGTCCATACCATTTATGTTCTTTATTGAGCCCATCTTTGCATGAAATGTTCCCTTGGTATCTCTAATTTTCTTGAAGGGATCTCTAGTCTTTCCCATTCTATTGTTTCTCTCTATTTGTTTGCATTGATCACTGAGGAAGGCTTTCTTGTGTCTTCCTTGCTATTCTTTGGAACTCTGAATTCAAATGGGTGTATCTGTCCTTTTCTCCTTTCCTTTTTGCTTCTCTTCTTTTCACAGCTATTTGTAAGGCCTTGTCAGACAGCCATTTTGCATTTTTGCAGTTCTTTCTTTGGTATGGTCTTGATTCCTATCTCCTGTACAATGTCATGAACCTCCATCCATAGTTCATCAGGCACTCTGTCTGTCAGATCTAGTCCCTTAAATAAGAGACATCTGAAGATGTTGCATTGAGGTCAGAGTTAAAGGCTGCGTCTGAGGCTTTTTATGAATATTATCAATTTTCCCATGCAAGAACTTACCAGGAAGTTTTCATCTTCCTGCATCTCTCCATTTGAATAATATCTAGCCAGAGGAAGAAGACATCATGTAGGAATGGTGCTCCAAATGAAGCAGGTGGTTTTGCTTCCATTGCAGAGTCAGCAGGGTCTCCCCCTCAACCTTGTATAACATTGGAAATCAGAGACCTTGGATATCTGTCAACACAGATGTGGGAGGTGATTGGGAAACCAGAGCTGCCTTTTGTTGAGAAGGCCAAATGTTTGTGTTTCAGAGAATGTGGGTGTGTGTGCCAGCGGTGGTGGTTGCCTTGATGTCTTTAGACAGGTTGAGGGTACTTTTCAGTGACTCTGAGTGTATTAGGCCCTGATGTTTCTGCCCCTGTGATAATTGCAGATCCATAAATACTTTCAGCAAGTATATATATATTTTTTTTTGGGGGGGGGTATGTTTTATTTTGAGCACTACATCTCTGAAGACTGTTGAGTGGTGGAAGTTTGAGCTGGTTCATCACGTTGCTCTCGGGATTCAATTCAATTCCAAAGCTGGTCCTCAGATCTGTGGCCTTCTGCTGCCGCTAAGTCACTTCAGTTGTGTCCGACTCTGTGCGACCCCATAGACGGCAGCCCACCAGGATCCTCTGTCCATGGGATTTTCCAGGCAAGAGTACTGGAGTGGGGTGCCATTGCCTTCTCCATGTGGCCTTCTAGTACAAATGAATATGAGGCTGCATTCACTTCTGCAGTAACTTTAATAGCATCTGCTAGAGCCGTGCAGGTTTCAGATCAGAGATGGTGACAGGGACAGTGATGATGTCATTCAGGCATTTCTCATTATTGTTCAGGTAAACATTTTAAGGTCATATTTCTTGGGCTGTATAACACTGAGTATCTTATAAAAATGAAATAAACTAGGAACATTCAACTTCTTTTATATTTAAGCCCCACAGACTCATAGAATCTGAGGCCTAGGAGAAGATGGACTATCTAAGCACATCCTCTTTGAAACCCTGGGAGGCTGCCCTGCAAATATCTCAGTTAATTGCAGAGCCTACTTTTAAAGACAAAGATTACTTTCCTCTCATAACACAACATGATGTTAGTCTAGGTCTCTGATAAGCAGACACATTTGACAGCTTTATACATTATTGTTTTGTTTTGTCTCTAAGTCGTACTCAACTCTTTTGCGACCCTATTGACTGGAGACCAGGCTTCTCTGTCTACAGGATTCCCCAGGCAAGAATAGTGGAGTGGGTTGTTATTTCCTCCTCCAAAGATTAGACATTCAAGAGATTTACTGGGGAAACACCTGTTAAGGATAAAAGGGTCAGAGCAGGAGCAGGTGAGGTGAACCTCCAGGCTACTTTGCATGACTCACATCTCAGACAAGAGGGAAGGAGGTGCCTTGGCGAGGAGAAGCTTCAGACCACTGGGCAGTCTGGGAGAGGAATCTCAGGGGGGCACCATCAGGGCTGGCAGGGGAGTCCCCCACTGGGCAGAGATGGGCCAGCTCTTGTCCCCGCTCAGGTCAGTCATTACCTGGGGCAGCTGAAAGAACAGCAGCCTGGACCTGGCTGGAAGCCTTGGCAAGCCCAAAGGGTGACACTTGGAGGCTGTCGTTCAACTGTGTCCCATTGCAGGCTCTCTTGCATGGTGCACCTGCATGGTCGCCACAAACACGTAGCATCCTTCGTTTCCAGAAACAGTCACAACTGGACCCTCGTGTAGTCTGAATCCTGCTTCTCTCCAAAACCACCAGTAACCATTTTCTATTGCTTAACCTCAACTGTCATGAGGTAAGTTAACTCTCCTACGGGTTTCCGCCTAGCTCTCTTTCCCAGTTTTGTGTGCGTGCTCAGTTGCTTAGTGGTATCCGACTCTGCAACTCCATAGACTGTAGCCTGCCAGGCTCCTTTGTCCATGGGATTCTCCAGGCAAGATACTGAAGTGGGTTGCCATTTCCTCCTCCAGGGGATCCTCCTGACACAGGGATCAAACTCTTGTCTCTTAGGTCTCACTGGCAGGTGAACTCTTTACCACTAAGTCACCTGGATAGCCCAGAAAGCAGTAATCCCAGAGGTAATTCATACCAAGAACTCCTAAGTACTAACCTACTGAGCAGTTTCCCATGTTTAAATAATTTTATTCTTCTCACTTCTACCCACAGGATCCTCTTAAGGTTTGCCAAGTCCCTCTGCCAAAGCCCAGAACTGTGCCCGTTGTCCTCCATAAGCAGGATGCTCTCAGAGAGGCAACTGACAGTCTTGATTAGGAACACAGACTTGGGTGACAGATGTCAGCTCAAGTCCCAAATTCGCCACATGATGGCTTGGAGGCCTTGGGCAAGTATTGTAATGCTCTGGGCAACGTTTTCCTGGTTTGTGAAATATGGATACAATGATACCTGCCTAGTGGGGTTAAACAAGATAATGCATGTATACACTAAAAGCCTCCCCCAGAACACGGTCCTCCATAAATATTGTTAACATCATCCCCAGTCCTGAGCTTAATTAATGAAAGGACTTCTGTTGCTGACTCATATCCAATTTATGAGCCATTTGGCTTAGCCTTGGGGTACTTTTGTTCATTACTTGTTCTGGATCTGCCAGGGTGATACTGACGTCTCTGTTTTTCCTTCCTAATTGTACTCTACTATTTTTATTCTTGTTCACTGACCCTCTTTCTTCCAGCTTTTCTGCAAAGTCTGTGCTTCTGGGAATCAGTTAAACGTTTTCCTTTTTTGTTTGGGGTGGGTGTTTAGTGATGCTTTGAGGCAGAGATAAGAAGCTGCCTTGTATCATTGTTAAAGCACTCCACCTCTGAGCTCTAACAATGAATGCCTCTTCTGGACTCACAGTGCTTCCTAGGTTTTCAGGAAGCTGGCACAGCCACAAAACTCTTGGATCCTTATTTCATGAATAACAGTATATTGAAAGCTAATGGGAATCCCCCAGTCTGATTACGATATGATTCTCTCTTACTGCCAATAATCTGGAAAGGAAGGAGAGGGTGCCAGCCCCACTCTGGAATGCTGATACTACTACTCATCAGCACATCATCCTAATTTTCCATGACATTTCATCTGCCCAAAGAGGTTTCATGCTTCATGTCTCATTTGATATTCAAACCAAGTTGAGAGTAGGTTAGGTAAGAATTATTTATGTTTATTTTGGAAGAAACTCAAGTACAGAGAAATGAATAATTTTCCCAAATCAATCAAAAGGCCCAGTAGCAGTACCAGAAACAGATCTTGGATTTCTGGATTTTTGTTTCATGCTAAGAGACAAAAGAATCTGAATGTTGTTGTAGACAGCGGTGCAAAACCCAGGAACCCCCCAGCCATGACATCCTCTGGGGAAGAGGTGTGGTGAACAGTGACAAATCGGGTAAAATTGACGGTAATAAACCATTTTTTTACAGTTCTTCCTCATGGGTGATCTCCAGTTCTTCTCAAAGTCTCCTTGCCACTTCCTGCAAATCTCCTTGGAAGAGTCTCTTGTGTTCTCGGAGGCCCCGCCCCTTGTCTGTGGCTACCATATCAGTAATGCTGTGATACTGTGGTGGTCCTACCTTAAGTCTGTCAACTCTGCTACTGCACCCAAGAAAAAAGCTTCCACTAAGGGCATGCTTTGAGGGCTAGGTTATTGATGATTTTCTACAGTATGTGTGAACATTAAACGGGTTGAGCTTGGTTTGCTTCAATTGTCTTAATCATGTTACATTTTTAAACATCCAAACCTATGTATAAATAAGGAAAGAAACCAATTTGTGGTCACCTGCCCCAGATAGATTCCATTTTGCCCTAAGGGAAGGAGAACCACTTGATCTTTGCTACTATCAGGCCCAAGTTCTCTGAGTTGATACAGGTGAGAGGGTGAGCAGAGTTCTCCAGCACCTCACAGAGAACTGAAAAAGAATGATACCAATATTGTCTCACTGTTTATTCAGACAGCATTGTACCATCTTTTAGTTCTCATTTTAGACCCTGTCTTCACTTATAATGCACTTTCAAGTTTTAACTCAGCATACCCCCTTTAGGGACCAAACAAAATTTAAAAATAAGAATCACTGAGAATGAGATTATCCTCACAGGATACAAACTTGGTTCCAACCAAAACAATGCCAGAAATACTTCCAGCAATCATTAAGAAGGTATTTGGAAATATGGCTGAAGTTGACCTAGAATCAAATAAGTCAGAATTGTTCTGAGTCTTAAAGGCAAATATGCCTAAAACAAAACAAAACAAAAAACCCCGATTATTTTGCAACAAAGCATTCAAATAAGAAAGGCGAAGGGGAGACCTCAAATGTTAATTATAAAATGCATCAATTTCTAAGCAATGAAAAGGTGAAGTCAACAGATAATTCAGTTTACCAGTGAACATTCAATGTTATGGTGTCAGCTGCAGAGCCTCTAGAAAACTGAGTTGAAAAGAAAAAACAACAACCAAATTTTCATTTTCTGTCAGGAAATTGGAGTGAAAATCAGTTACATTTATTTACAATATTTCAGTTCATCTATATTTCAGAAGCAGCAGTATACAGTCTGAATGCAAATTACACTTTCCAGAATGCACATGGCGAGCATGTTTTTCGACCACGGGGAAGAGGGTAGAAGTTAAGTGACTAAGAAAAAACGACCTGATGAACTTCGCCCTCCAGAGTATCTCCCAGATTGCACAGGTTGCCAGTGCCTGGAGCTCAGTGGGAGACTCAGCTAAACTCACAGGAAACTAAAGGGTGTGTGAGCTTTCCTGTGGCTCAGAAGGTAAGGAATCCCCCTGCAATGCAGGAGACCTGGGTCAGGAAGATCCCCTGGAGAAGGGAATGGCAAGCCACTCCAGTATTCTGCTTGGAAAATCCCATGGACAGAGGAGCCTGGCAGGCTACAGTCCATAAGATTGCAAAGAATTGGACATGATTGAGCGACTAACACACAGAGTGTTTAGCTCCAGGGTTTGTAGCCTGTAGAGATGGTTCTTTCTTGTTTCACAAACTCTTTGCAGAGAGGGAGGTGTTGTGCTACCCCGTTGCCACAGAATTCCTAGTCTTCTCAGTGCCTTTGAGAAGACTTCTATTTAAAAACTCACAGTAAAACGCTCTGAATATACTTGACCCACAGCCCAAACTGAAAGGATTATCTGCCCAAGTCCTGTCTTCTCTGGCTGCCATGGCATCAGCAGAAGTTTACAGCATGGCTTTCCCTCTAGCATTTATTTATCTAAATCTACTCATCTTGGAAGTCTCAACTTTTTCCAGGAAATCATCTTGGCTTACTCTAATTGAAACTATTTTCTCTTACTAAAATCTTCTCTCCCTCAGGCCTAGAGTAAGATTTTCAGAGGACTGTGGGTGTGAGAAGGGTCTGATGTTACCCCCATTATAATCCAAAGCAAAAAACAACCCTGAAATATGAAACATATGTACAAAGTTTCTAACTTCTTTCTATGATTGTTATTTACATGATTTTTTAAAAAAACCAAAACAAAAACATTCTTTCAGACTTCCCCGGTGGTCTAGATTTTAGGAATCTGCCTGCCAATGCTGGGGACCACTGGTTTGATTCCTGGTCAGGGAGGATCCCACATGCTGAGGGACAACTAAGCCAGTGCACCTCAACTACTGAGCCCACTCGCCATAGAGCCCATACTCTGCAACAAGAGAAGCCACTGCAAGGAGATGCCTGCTCAACTAGACAGTACACCCGGTTCAACGCAACAAGAGAAAGCCTGCGTGCAGCAGGCAGGGCAGCCAAAAATAAATACAATTTAAAAATCCATTCTTTCAAGAATTTTTTGGTACTCTTGATCTGGTGGTACTCAAGGCAATGCTAATACTGTTTGTTGGATCATCCACCTGTTTTCTTCACCAGAAGTAACGTGTTATGAGATTAAGGACCTTGGATGATAAATTCCCCCATCTCTGAAGCCTAGAATAGAACCCACATAAAACAGGTTCTCAGTTTGTTCGACTAAGGACAGCAAAATCTTCTAGCTGTCTTCAAATATTTCAAGAATATCATGTGGACATATGTAAGTGGGGATACCAGACTGGGTTTTCTTCTGCATTTCTGAAGGCAAAGACCTGTGCATGGGAACTGCTGGCACTGAACACACTCATCTTCTGACATTTAGAGTTGGTCATCACCTGTAGATTAGAGGTGATTAGAGTTGAACATGACCCTTGGCAGCCTCATAAAGTATTAACCTCCCCGCTGTCAGTGGAAGTACTCAAAACAGCATGTGTCAGGGGATTTCTTCTTGCAGAAAGTAGTAAGAATAACAACCCTCATCAGCAGATACTCTTGTCCTAATACCTAGAAAGGCAGTGCCAAAGAATGTTCAAACTAGCGCACAATTGCACTCATCTCACACGCTAGCAAAGTAATGCTCAAACTTCTCCAAGCCAGGCTTCAACAGTATGTGAACTTCCAGATGTTCAAGATGGATTTAGAAAAGGCAGAGGAACCAGAGATCAAATTGCCAACATCTGCTGGATCATCGAGAAAGCAAGAGAGTTCCAGAAAAACATCTATTTCTGCTTTATTGACTATGTCAAAGCCTTTGACTGTGTGGATCACAACAAACTGTGGAAAATTCTGAAAGAGATGGGAATACCAGACCACCTGACTTGCCTCCTGAGAAATCTGTATGCAGGTCAAGAAGCAACATTTAGAACATGACATGGAACAACAGACTGATTCCAAATCAGGAAAGGAGTACGTGAAGGCTCTACATTGTCACCCTGCTTATTTAACTTACATGGAAAGTACATTATGAGAAATGCCGAGCTGGATGAAGCACAAGCTGGAATCAAGATTGCTGGAGAAATATCAATAACCTCAAATATGCAGGTGACACCAACCTTATGGCAGAAAGTGAAGAAAAACTAAAGTAAAAAAGAGTAAAAAAGTGGCTTAAAACTCAACATTCAGAAAACTAAAATCATGGCATCTGGTCATCACTTCATGGCAAATAGATGGGAAAACAATGGAAACAGTGAGAGACTTTATTTTTGGGTGGCTCCAAAATCACTGCAGATGGTGATTGCAGCCATGAAATTAAAAGATGCTTGCTCCTTGGAAGAAAGGCTATAACCAACCTAGACAGTTTATTAAAAATCAGAGACATTACTTTGTCAACAAAGGTCAGTCCAGTCAAAGCTATGGTTTTTCCAGTAGTCATATATGGATGTGAGAGTTGGACTATAAAGAAAGCTGAGCGTGGAAGAAGCAATGTTTTTGAAGTGTGGTGTTGGAGAAGACTCTTGAGAGTCTCTTGGACTTCAAGGAGATCCAGCCAGTCAATCCTGAAGGAAATCAGTCCTGAATATTCATTGGAAGGACTGATGCTGAAGCTGAATCTCCAATACTTTGGTCATCTGATGCAAAGAACTGACTCTTTGGAAAAGACCCTGATGCTGGAAAAGATTGAAGACAGGAGGAGAAGGGGATGAGAGAGGATGAGATGGTTGGATGGCATCACCAACACAATTGTTGAGTTTGAGTAGGCTCTGGGAATTGATGATAGACAGGGAGGCCTGGCGTGCTGCAGTCCATGGGGTCGCAGAGTCAGACATGATTCAGCGACTAAACTGAACTGAACTGAATCCCTAGAACCTGTGAATGCTACCTTATGTGGCAAAAGGGGCTTCATAGATGTGATTAAGATAAGGACTTTAAAGTGGGGAGATGATCCTGGATTATTGGCAGGGGGTTGGGGGTGTTCAGTCTAACCCCATGTCCTTAAAATCAGAAAAGCTTTCCCCACTGAGGTCAGAATCAGAGGATGATATAAAGAAGGGTCAGAAGAGGCAACATTGCTGGTTTTGAAGAAGGAGAATGGGGGTCACAAACCAAGTAATAAAGTTAGCCTCCAAAGAAGTAAGAAAGGCAAGAAAGACCCCACCAACCCAGCAAGAGCCCCCAGAAACAATCGCAGCCCTGCTTTCTGATTTTTTGACAGGCATTGAATTTTTTTTACTTCTGTTGGAATTCTAAATGCATAGAACTGTAAGATAATAAAGTAATGTGTTTCAATCCATCAAATTTGGTGGAAAACGAATACAATGGCCTTTAAGGCTTTTTTCCAGATCTAAGGTTCCATAATACTACCCTGGCGGAGGAGGGATTGGATTAGAACCAGGAAAACTATTCCAAAAGTGAGGGGTTTTAAATTTATTTATCTTCTCCTTTTTTTTTTTTTTTAAAATTTGCCACCCCACACAGCATGTGGGACCTTAGTTCTTCAACCAGGAAGTGTGGAGTCTGTATGATGGGAGGTGGGATGGGGGGTTGGCTGTGGGGGGTGGAGGCGGCAAATGCCCTAATCATCAGCGTTTCTCACCATTCTCACCTTGTCCACCAACCATTTATTCTTACAGCATCCAGTTTCCCATTAGTGGTGAGGAGGCCACTTCACTTTGGAGCTACTGCACCATCCTTAGGATAGGTTACATGCTGGCCTGCCAAAGACCAGTTACATTCCCTAGAATTTATAGACCTTGGACATTAACCTTCTTTTCTTAATTTTTATTGGCATATAGTTGCTTCACAACCGTTGGGTTAGTTTCTATGGTACAGCAAAGTGAACTGGCTATACTAAACCCGTTTCTTCCAGGGGGAAACTGAAGTCTTGCTTTAGGCTACCTGCTGACTGCCAGTGCTATTTTTTGATTCCTAGTCCAGTGGGCTTGTAATTCAGGGCATTTTGGTCCCAAGCTGGTGTCAGATATGGCTGAAGCTAAACATTTCAGAGAGGGATCTAGCATGTTGGTTGAGAGCACGGCCTCTGGAATCTGAGTGGTCTGGGTTTGAATCCTGAGGGCCACTTTTGGTAATGGAACCTCAGGTAAAATTACTTAACCATGCGTTTACCCACAAAAATCACTGCTTCCAGAACTTGGCTTAATCCCTGGGAAGGGGAGCCCGGCCCCCAACCCCCCCCCC
>SJYQ01000069.1:25614-104411 GCA_006410935.1 Redunca redunca
AGGGAAAATAAGTTTTCTAGTTGAGCAGCCTTTATCAAAAGAGGGTCATAAAATGTTCACAGGCCTCCAAGGCCAGAAGATACTGTACACAACATCTTTTGTGGGAAAGGTATGCAAAAAAATCATGGTTTCGATAAGAGCAACACTGCTGGAATGTTGGGCTGACTCTGTATGACCTTGCGTCTTTCATTTCCTCTCTGTACGAAAAAGGTATACAAGTCCCGTGTAAAAATAAAGCTATGGATCTTGCTCATCAAAGCAGCTTGATCTCCTCGTGTCAATCATTTTCTTCTTCTTACTCTGTCTTTCAGGCTAGTTCCCATCTGGAGTACAGAAGTCCGCCGTGTCTACTTATTTGCCTGGGTTTTTAAGACCTGAACCGGCACTCCCTCGGGAGGCCGGGAGGGCACCTGCGGCCTCACGTAGACGGTGCAAGTCTCTTGTCTTGAGACTTTATTGACTTTCTGTATAAACCGAGAAACATCAGCCTCTTTTCTTCTCTCCTCTATTTTCTTATCTACAACATTCTTAACTATCTCTTTCTCTCTCTAAATCAATCTCAATCGCCGACGCCGTTTCTCCTTCGGGTTTCCCTGGATCCTGCAGGGGCTGGACCCCGACATGTATTGGCAGGCAGATTCTTTACCCCTGAGCCACCTGGGGAGCCTTCTCTCCCAGCACAAAGCTCAATATATTCCTATAATGTATTCCTTTCGCTAATTTCTATGCTAGAGGAAATGAAGTTAATCAGTTGGGTGTAAGTGAGAAGACTCCTCAGGGAAATGTAAAATGGTTAGAGGGCAATTTGCCAGACAGCTAGCATTGTTTCATGAAGAGCTGTGGGAGCAAATATTAGACTTTTTAGGGGTCATGGTTGGGTTTTCAGGCATTTCCTGTTAAATCATGGTAAAGAATGCCCGTTTGTGCATTAGAGGGGCCTATTTTACACGTTAGAAATAAGACCTTTGGATGGAGTATCGAGTTATGCTTTAGGAAGTGTGAGCCCATGATGATAGGCTAAAAAGTGCCCCCCAAAGATATCCACACCCTACAACAAACTAGGTAGCTCAAAACTACAGGAATGTATTCTCTTATAGTTCTGGAGGCTAGAAGTCTAAGATTGAAGAGTCAGCAGGACTGTGCTCCACCCGAGGTTCTGGGTAGAATCCTCTGTTTTGCCTCTTGTTAGTTTCTGTTGGTAACCACCAATCGTTGGTGTGCATTGGCTTGTAGACACCTCCAGTTCTCTCCATTACCACATGGTACTGTCTTTACATGACATTTTCCTCTTGTAAGGACACAAGTCATGTTGGATTATGTTCTACCCTAATGATCTCATCTTAACTTGGTTACATCTGCAAAGACCTTGTTTCCTAATACTGTCACATCCTCAAGGTATCAGGGATTAGGACATCAGCATGTATTTGGGGGACACAAATCCATAACAGTCTTTAAAGGGGAGACTGGGAGAGTATGCTTAAAGTGAAAGGAAAAGTAGAGACTAGAGAACCCTGAAGACAAGCTTCCCCACATGAAAATGTCTGGTTTGGACTAGAAGGTGGAGTTTCAGTTCAGAGAGTGACCAGCCAACCCCTCTTCCCATCTTCAATCCTCTTCAGCAGTTCCATTGGCCCTCACACCTCAGACAACCAGCACTGCCTATTTAGCAGGTTCTGCCTCCTCTTGGCCATGTCTTTAAGATTCACTTCTAAGGCGCTGATGTGGACAACTTTATGTCCCAAGGCTGACAGTTAGGTACGTCCAGAGCATGACCACTGCTGGCTTTCCATGAAATGTGAAAGTGTGTGTTCCTATCCTTTTCTTGTCAAACATATATGTGCATGTGCACGCATGTGCACACACACACACGGCCTTGAGAATTTTGAATTCTATATGAGTCTGAGAAAATTGTGAAAAAGCAGGCATTTTCATTGTCTTCCTTACACATCTTCCAGTTGGAAATTGCCCTGCATACTGGTATAATCCGGAGGCATATGCTGCTGCCCCAGGAGTCACTAGGAGCGTGAGGAAATTGTCCACCCTCTCTGACTCCCTCTTGGTACCCTCTGCTGCTTCTTCCTCACTGCCCAGTTTTCCTTGCTTTCAGGTGGCTCTTGGTCTGCAACAAGGTGTGTCTGGAATCAATTCCTTAGGATGCCTCTAGCTGTGGTAGTAACCAGGGCACCAAAGACAAGTAAGCCAAGCTTCATCTTAGAGAGGGCAATGTGATAGGCCCTCAGAGAGGAGTGCTGAGTGTGCCTGGGTACATGGGGGTTGGAGAGGGAAGTCACTATTCTTTGGGTCAGAGTGTTCTCTTAAAACACACTTGATGGACTTAACCTGGTGGTCCAGCGGTTGGAAATCCCCGCTTCCACTGCAGGGGCCAGGGGTTCTATCCCCAGCCAGGAAACTGAGATTCCCACATGTCACTCCATGAGGCCAAAAAGTGAAACAAACAAGCAAAACCCCCAAAACAAACAACAAAAAAGCACCTGACTCAACTCAGAGAATGAGCACCTTGGTTGGTAGCGAACTCCTTGGCTGCTAGCAAGAATCTTTGGAAATTGTAGGGCTAAACTGTCTGCCCCCAAAGTCCCACTCCCCAGTACCCCAGAATTCAACTGTATTTGGAGATACATTTAAAGAGGCAATTAAATTAAAATGAGGCCTCTAGGGTGGGCCTTAATCCACTGCGACTGGTGGGGTCAGAACCCACAGAGAGACCCCAGGGATGCGTGTCCAAGAGCAAGGACCACGTGAGGACACAGTGAGAAGGTGGCTGGCTGGGCGCCAAGGAAAGAAGCTTCCGAAGAATCCTCATCTGCTGTTACCTTGCTTGTGCATTTTGAGCCTCCAGCGCTGCAAGAAGTACACTTTAATCACTCAGGTCATGCAGTCTATGGCCTTTTATTATGGCAGCCCTTCCAACCCACGTAGGAAGGGTATCCATAAGTCTCCCGGAGGACTGTCTGGAAGTGGCCGGCCCTAGGATCGTCCTGCACTGTTCCCACCAGGTGGCAGCACGTCCTGGAGGGCCGGCTGGGGGTGCAGGCTGATCATGGGGTGGAGGCACAGCCTCATGTCCTCTCCACCCCCGGGCTCTAGAGGTTGCCTTCTGACCCCTGAGCTTCTGTTGCACTGGGTCCACTTAGCACGTGTGCTGCCTGTGATGTATGACTTTACAAATTTCGGGTAGGGAAGCTGACTCTTCATTCCAGGAAGTGCTGATTTCCTATTTGCAACAAACCCATGAAACATTGAGGGTTCCCACGTGGAACTTAGTAGTAAAGAACCCTCCTGCCAAAGTGGGAGAATAAGAGATGCAGATTCAACCCCTAGGTTGGGAAGATGGCCTGGAGTGGGGCATGGCAACCCACTCCAGTATTCTTGCCTGTAGAATCCCATGGACAGAGGAGTCTGGTGGGCTATTGTTCATGGGGTCACAAAGAGTCAGACATGACTGAAGTGACTTATCATGCATGCACGTGAAACAGTCCCCTTTAAAGATTCATCCAGGGACACAAAACTTCCTCAGTTGAGGTGATTACAGGGAATCAGAAGCCAACCTTGTCATAGCACTTGGAACAATGACGTCACTCCACCTGATATTCTCATTCTCAAAGAGCCTGGTACCTGGCAGTGGGAAAACTCTTTTGTGATTACAGGAATAATTTAAAAGTGTGTGTGCACTCCCAGTTTGCCTAGGGGTCAAGAGGGACAGGAAGGGTAGGACAAAAATAAATAACTTTTTGGGGGGAGGGGGTAAAAGAGCTATCAAAGTCTTCTGTCCCTCTGCAGCAGACAGCTTTACAGATATCCCGATCACTGATGTGATCTCTCCCTCTCATGAGCCGTACAAGGTCCGTATCAGTACTAGTTGTGCTTGTTTGTTCATTAATTCCACAGGGATTTATTGAGCTCCTTCTAATACTTGCTAGATGCAGAAACAAATCTTAAGGCATGATTCCTGCCCTTGAGGAAGCCAAGTTCTGGCCTGGTGAAAAATCCCTCTACTGGGAACACTAATACGTCAAGGTAAGGCGCCAGGTAGGAGAGAGCCATACAGGATGGCCAGAGGGTCAGGGAAGGCCACCGGGAGGAGGGGGCATCTGAGCAGGAGTTTGCCAAGGGAGGGCAGCGTTAGACAAGGTGGCCTGTGCATGGAGAGGTGTGGGGTGTGGACGGGCTCTGTGTGCTCCAGGGATGCTGACGGGTCCAGCTTTTGGATTCTGTCCACCACAAACTGGCACTGCCATGGGTGCTTGTCTTCTGCCTCTACAAGGATTAACTCATGTGCCATGGCAGCTGCTTTCCTCCAACACCCCCTGAAGTAGTTCAGGGTGGAGAGCAGGAATGAGGTGCTCTGTGTTCCAGGAAGCTGGCAGGAAATGTTTTCAGATAGTTAGATATTCTCAGGAGCTCATTTTGTGAGTCCAATGCTTTGTGTCATCTCATATCTAGAAAAGCACTAAAATCCTTCACGATGACGACTGTTTCTCATGACTATCAGAAGCTTCATGAGACCAGCAGAGACTTTCTATGGAAAAAATATGTGCTTGGTTGCATGCACTCCCCTTTTTACCAAAATCACATATATACTGTCTTTTCCCCCTATGTCTTTCTAACAGTTTCTCAGAGCTATCTGAGGTGCTGTCTCCCGGGCTACAGTTCTCATATTGCCCTGCTCATGTTGTCCTTTTTTTTTTTTTCATGAATTTATGTTTATGTTTTAAATATTACTTTGATATCAACCTTTTAGTGACAATTACCCTTTAATTCACTTCCTAGTTGTTTTGAAGGTTTAGTTCAGTTCAGCTCAGTTGCTCAGTTGTGTCTGAGTCTTTGCGACCCCATGAATCCCAGCATGCCAGGCCTCCCTGCTGCTGCTGCTGCTAAGTCCCTTCAGTCGTGTCTCTGTGCGACCCCAGAGACAGCAGCCTACCAGGGTTCCCCCATCCCTGGGATTCTCCAGGCAAGAACATTGGAGTGGGTTGCCATCATGTTGTACACCTTTTTAGTCAACAAGACTCATGTGAAAAGATGAAGTGACAGGAGAGAAAACCAGATAAGGGGCCAGTTGGTGAAGGGTCATATATATTGTTAAAGATTCTGTCCTTAACAATACAGACCCCTTCACAGGGTGAAGTTTTGAACTGAGAGATTAAATATACAAACAGACGTGGCCAGACCCATATGTAAAGACAGAACTTCCACCATAGTCTGCAGCAACCAGCCCAGAGATCAATGTATTATGTACAGTAACCATCCCAGGAAGCCAGTCTTCTAGCTACAGATCAGACTTTGAGGAAGTCAGACCTCCATCTCTAGTAATCCTCCAGGAAATGAAACAATAACCTCTTTAACAATTGCCCACACACAACCAGGACTTGATTCCTAACTGACAGCTTCTCTAATTTTTGTCTCCACTCCCAATTTAGGACCAACTAGAGAAAGTCAAATATACATTCATAGCCAACCACGTATGAAACCCTGCTTCTCGTGCACATCTGCAGCTTCACAGTGCCAACAGCCTCCAGTCAGGGTGCACCTGAAGCCTTCTCATTTTTCTACTATGAAGATTTTCCACTCCTCTCCCTGCCTTTCAGTCTCAGCAAAAATGCCAGCGACGCTGGCTTACTCCCTTCCAGGAGCAAGTTCAGAATAAGTGGCCTTTGTTTGTTCTCATCTGGTTGTGAAAGTTGCTCAGTCATAGCCAACTCTTTGCAACCCCATGGAATCCTCCAGGCCAGAATACTGGAGTGGGTAGCCTATCCCTTCTCCAGCAGATCTTCCTGACCAGGAATCGAACCAGGGTCTCCTGCGTTCCAGGCAAATTATTTACCAACTGAGCTTTGAGGGAAGCTGGTCTTCAGTTATTTCCACAGAACCTGGGGAAGACAAAATAGTGTCAAGAATAGATAGTTGGCTGCTGCCGTCTCCTATGCCTTGGGCTGAACTCCGCTGAACTAGTAACTTACTCTTATTTGTGTTGAATTTTTTTTTTCCTGGCAGGTCCAGAAAAGGGGCCAAGGTCCAGAACTTGAGGATAAAGGACAGGACTCAATGACCGCCCCTCCTTCTTGGGGAGATAAGGGTTCTAATAGTGGTGCTCCAGGTCAGGGCTAAGAAGAGCGACATCCAGGCAGATCCGGGGCGAAGCTGTGGGTAGAGCACCATCCAAGCAGCTGTGTGTGCGTGTTTTAAATTGGTGTGCGATTGCTTTGCAATGTTGTGTTGGTTTCTGCTCTGCAACAGTGTGAATCAGCTCTATGTACACACATGTGCCCTTCCTCTCGAGCCTCCCTCCCGCCCACCATCCCGCTCCTCTGGGTCATCCCGCAGCGCCGAGCTGAGCTCCCTGTGCTGCACAGCAGCTTCCTGCCAGCTGGTTCACACATGGGAGTGTGTGTGTGTCAGTGCTGCTCTCTCAGTCTGTCCCATCCTCTTCTTTCCCCTCTGTCCACAAGTCTCTTCTCTTCGTCTTCACCTCTATTCCTGCCCTGCAAATAGGTTCATCAGTACCATTTTCTAGATTATATATATATATATGTTAATATATGATGCTTGTTTTTCTCTTCCTGACTTACTTCACTCTGTATGACAGTCTCTAGGTCCATCCACATGTCTACAAATGAGTTTCAAGTTGTTCCTCGCTCTGCTCTAATTTCCCTTTATTGTCCTGAAAAAGCGAAAGTGCTATTTGCTCTGTTGTATCTAACTTTGCCACCCCGTCGACTGGAATTCTCTAGGAAAGAAGACGAGTGGGTAGCCATTCCCTCCTCTGCAGGGGGTGGGGGTCAGGGAGCAGGTCTTCCCAACCCAGGGATCGACCCTGGGTCTACCTGCATTGCAGGCAGATTCTTTACCATCTGAGCCACCAGGAAATGCTTATTAGTCCTGAACCCTCAGCAAAGCCTATCCCACAAGATAACCTTGTATCACCATTATTGTGGAGAGGAGGAAGGTGCCTGTCCTGCTTTGGGAGATGCTGAGAGCTACCAGCTTGGTGCAGAAGGCTCGACAGCCCCTCAAGCACTTGTGCGCCCACCAAAGCTTGGGGGACTTGATAGCACCCTGGACACTCAGCACTTAGGATGTGCTGCGTCTGTTTCTTTAGTTATTTCAGTCATACGATCTTATATGCGCCAGAAAACCTGTGCTATTACTTCTATACAATAACTGATTTTGACTGTTTCTAATAGTCAACTTACCTACAGTTAAAATGTGGTGTCTTTTTTTTTTTTTGTACTTTATAAAATATTAACAGCTTGATGAATATACCTATGAATTTGTACTTCTCATTATATTTCCTTAATGAAATGTAAGGTGGATGCATTTTCATGTGTTTATTTCAAGATTTTGGGTCTTTTTGTGGGCAGTGCTCTAGAACCATGGTGGTGGGAGGACCATAGAGTTCAGAACCGTTTCTTTCTCATCCTTTCTCATGGATTGTAACCTGTCCATGAGCTAGATTTCTCATCCCTTGTAACCTATGCTCAGGGGTTACTATCCAGACATGTGATTGGTGCTGGAAGCCAGCATGGAAAAGAATGAAAGATTGGCAAAGTCCAGACTGTCTGCTGGTGAGTCGGGGGGAGCTGCTCAGCTAAGAGGCTCCGGGAAGTGGCCTAAGAAGCTCTCCTCCCACCTCAGACCGGAAAGCTCCACTGAAACTGTCACGTTTATCACCTGTGATCAAGTCTAAGCCAGTGGCTCTCATGTTCCAGGTGCTCAATAAGTATGTGTTGAGTGAGTGAGAACTTTCAGGGGCCCTTGTAATCTGCTCTGGTTTTTCTCTCTCCAGTTCTCCCTTAGGATATAAGGTAGTTAAACAGAGCAGAGGAGGTTACCTAATATATAATATAAATCTGTATGGATGGAATATCATCTCTGTAATGTCAAGAATAATCAAAAGTAAGATGATATGGCAGTTGTATGTTTTATAAATTTTTCCATGTATTCTCTAGCTTCTTACATCCTGTAAAAAATTTCAGACTCACACATACCTAATTAGAAATGAAAATTTGTTTACTTGTTCCTTTGCCTAAAGTGCATATTAAAATTATTTTGCTGATACAAGGTAACTTAGAAAAACACAAGAAATTTTATGTCTTCAGCATTGTCTTGAAGTGCCCTTTCGTATTATACATGAGATTTTTTAAAATCTCATTTTACTTGGGAGAATAAACTGGTCAGCTAACTCATGAATCCTGTGGGGCACTTACTATATCACGTCCCATGAGTAGTTGTCACATGTAAAGAAATGTTTACATAATCTCAGCAAGTCTTTTTTTTTTTTTTTTAAACTGCACTGAGTAGCATGTGGGATCTTAGTTCCATGATCAGGGGTCGAACCCATGCCCGCTGCTGTGGAAGCATAGAGTTGTAATCACTGGACCTCCAGGGAAGTCCCAGTGAGTCTTAACAGTCTTTTCTGCTCATGTGAAATGACTCTTCTGTTTTTTAAGGACTTCAGATGCTGAGAATTGAGTTAGCCATCATCAGACTCTCTATTCATGACCAACATCGTTGGTCCAGAAAGGCTACACTTTTCTCTTTCATTTCCCTTTGGTCGTTTTTCTTCATCTCCTTCCTGCAGTTCCATACACCTCATTCCCTAATGTCTTTAAGGTTTGTCCTCCCAAGCCATCTTCTATATTTTGAACACATTTTCTTAAAAAACTATATAATAATATTTAAAGTTTAAAATTTTTGTATAAATTATTCTGTGATATACATCTCAACTAGCTTCTAAATTTCATAAAATGTTGGCTTTTTTCGAGAATTATTCATGTTACTTTGTATAACATGCTTTCTACTGGCATGTATGATTCCGCAGCAGTCATGCACCATAGCTTATCTCTTCCTTTCATCATGGATACTTTTGTTGTTCCCAGCTGCTCCCACTTCTACAGATCTATGCATGTCTCATTATGAACCTACCCTTTGGTTTCTTTGGTAAGTATGTCCTAGAGTTGAGTGGCTGGGATTTGGGGGTATATGCATATTTAGCTTCAGTAAGTAGAGCTGACTTGCTCTCAGGAATGGTGGTACTGTTTACTGAACCCAGGTCCCACTGCTTGCCATTCAAAAGCCATTAAAGAGGCCAGTTTGGTGGAATTAATAAAAGTTTGCTTTATTTTGGATGCTTGCAACCTGGGGGTGGATGGAGGGTGGATCCTTGTCCAAAGGCTAACTCCCCTCTGACAATCAGGGGGCAAGAAATTTTATAGGCTGAGGGATGGGGCTACATGCAGAAATAGCAGTCAGTTCTGACAGTCCTCTTGAAATTAGTCATGCAGTGGTCTGACCAGTGTCATCTTGTTTTAAGAACTGTTAGGTTTTAGTTCCAGTGTCGGTTTGGTTCCATTTTTTGAAGCCAGTTCTCAGAATTGTGGCAGCTTATATCATGGTTATAGTCTGGTCATCGTGTAGTTAACTTCTTCCACCTGGTGGGAGTTTTAGTCTCTAAGACAGCTCATATATTATGGCTCAACTAAAGGTCCTTAACCATGCTTAATGACTGAAGTATTATTTGGTCTGCTGTGACTATTTCCCTTTGTTTCTGCATGTTCTCACTTCTCTGATTAAACCTATTCTTTGGCTAAAGCTTTTCCACAGATAAAAGGCAGTCAGAAAACATGGCTTGGCTTTCTCTGCCCACCAAAGCAAAATAAAAAAAATACACAGAGAGAGTTTGGAGGAAATAGAAAGATGGCTTAATTCTCAGCCAGTGGAGAGAGCAACACAGTAGGCTCAAGCTTCAAGAACTGTGCCTCCCATCCATGAGGGGTCTAGGGGCTTATATAAGACGAGGGCTCAAAGTCAGGGGTCATGATGAGGAACAAAAGTGTTCGAATCTTGATTTCTTCTTCTTGCATTGTTTCAAAGACAGTCATAGGCTGGTGTCAGTAACCTAGTCATTGGGGCTGGCAGTTTGATGCCTCTGCAGCCTTCTTTCTGATATGTAACTATAGGGGGAAAGGTTGTAAGGGTCAACACCAGATACAGGATGTATTTAGCATGTAGAGCCAAAGGAAAATAGATGTGAAGTGAGTCAGGGGGCAGAAAAGCAAACTTGGTTGCATGCTTGCGGACTTAGGAGCAGTTAAAGCAAAACACTTTCCGTGAATTCTGGTCTGCTCACTGTTCTCTTTATTTTCTTTGTTCTCAGAAAGGGAAAGAGAAAAACTCATTTCTCTCTTTATAATTTTTTTCCTTTTCACTGCAACAGGACTGTAGGGCCTGTTTCATTTCAGTACCTGTGTAGATTCTAATACGGTAAAGACTGATTGATAGAAGCCACATAAACAAAAGCTCCTTGGGTTCTTTGCATATGAAGAGTTCCTGAGATCTTCCAGTTTGAGAAACAATGATTTAGGCTACACCAGTACTGGCAAAAATCATCAATTGTCAGATTTACTTTATGTCATGTTAAGTGAGGTATTGTCTTACCCTGATGCATTCACTCATTGATAAGGTATATTATGTATTTTTTCACCACTTAGGAGAAAGGTGAATTGGCTTCTAAGTGTAGAAGGCCTCCTTTTCAGTCTGTGAGTAAGGATGAGAAGCTTGGTCACCCCATCTCAAAAGTGCAGCATGGAGGGAAGGCGCTGAGCCCTCAATTGTCAGAACTCTCGGAGGCCAGCTGGGGAGGTTTCATCTCATTCCCGGCGAAGGCCAGGGGCCAGTCTGGGATTAGAGCTGTTTGTGCTGAGCTACAACATACATTCAAGATCTTTCTTGAAAGGATCAGCAATTCTGGTCCTAGTGGTCTCTGTGGCCTGAGGCTGGCGAGTAACTCTGAAGTGTCTTCCTTCAGCTTGCTGCCCCTTTAAGCCTGGCAGCTGCCCTGCAGCAGTTACAGTAACTGAACTCAGTCAGGTCTGCTTGCTCTACTCTGGCAGTCTGCCACTGCTCCCCTTTCACCCCAGGTTCTTGCCCTCCAGGTATCATGGGGCAGGTGATGAGAAGCTCAATCAGGGTCCTGTGTGAATGGCCAGAGAAATAATCAACTGAGATGATGGATTCAATTGTAACTTACGTATTGCTTAAACATACTCTAGTGTGTGACCTGTCACTGTTCAGTGGACGCCAGCGTTATGCGATATGTGACGACGTGTGTACAAAGTTCATCACTCTATTTTCACCCTATAGCATAAAGAGCCTTTATCATTTTGTCACGTTTGCTCCCAGGATTTTTTCTTTACATTCTTTCAAAACAAGGAATCGTTAGGATAAAGCAAAGTAAAAGCCACCTTTAACCATTACCTCTAGGCTCATTCCTCCTGTCCCCCCTTTCCCACCTCCCACCCAAAGCAATTACTATTATAAGTGTGCTTTGCATGATTGTTACCAAAAATGCAAATCCATGTGCCTAAGGCACAGTGAGGCCAATCAATACTAAAACATTGGAGTTTGGAACAGAGAAAGGTCTGTTACAGGGCCACACAAGGAGATGGTGGCTCATGCACTAAGAACCCCAAAGTTATTGAAGGCTTTCAGTAAAGCCCTTTTCTAGGAAAGGTGAGGGAGGGGCCTTATCAGTTGCTGCAGACTTCAGATCCTTGTTTTTGAGGCCAGTTCACGGTCAGGTGACGATGTTCCTGTAAACCTCTACCAAACAAATGTTACTCTCTGTCCTGACAAGAAAGAGCCAGGTCCCACAGCTGTTACCCTCCCAGGTCCCAGTCCTGGCTGAGGGGAGGCAGAGCTCAGCTGGCAGCACCCTTAGGGCCATGTCCCCAGACCCTGCCCAGTTGTCATCCCGGAGGGAGACTGGCACCCAACTCAACTGGTCCTTGGACTCCTCAGGCCTCCCACAAGGTGGGGGCAGTTCCCACAGACTGCGACCTGGGCAAACAGCTGCAACCATTGAGGTCACAGAGACGGGAATGAGAGTGAGGTTCACTGCTGCCTCAAGGCCTAGTCCTGGCCAATGGGTGGCCCTGGCAAGGGCTCTGGAGCCCTGCAAGACACAGCCCCCAGCCTGTTCGCTGGCCGCCCCCTCTCCCCCCAGCTCACCCTCTGGCCCAAGGCTAGGCAAGCTGGAGGGTCTCAGGGAGAAGGCAGGGATCTGCCTCTTACCTCATTCTCCACCTGAGGACCACAGCACCACCAACTGGACTGAGTAACTTCTCTAATGGCTCCTCATTGACAGTTGGTTGCTTGTGGATGGGGCCCACCAAGGGTCTGACCAATGGCTGAGGAGGACCTGTTGCCTGGTAACAGGGTGCTGAGTAATGGTGCCCAGCAATGGCTGAGTGCTAAGGGGTGTGCTCTGTTACATGATTTTAGTCCTTTTTTAATTTTTAAAATCACATTTATAACCATAGATCCATAAACAAGACTTAATATTGTAGTTATGTATTTTAAAGTTTACATAAATGATTTAATAGAGTACATGGATCATTTTCATGGGCTTCTCAGGTGGCTCAGTGGTAAAGAGTCTGCCTACAATGCAGGAGACCCAGATTTGATCCCTGGGTTGGGAAGATGCCTTGGAGAAGGGAATGGCTACCCACTCCAGTATTCTTGCCTGGAGAATCCTATGGACAGAGGAACCTGGCAGGCTACAGTCCATGGGGTCACAAAGAGTCGGACATGACTGAGCTACTAAACAACAACAACTGTAATGTATCATTTTCACATCATTCTTAGGCTTTTGAGGTTATCTGTCTATGGATCTAAGAAGAGTTGTTTTTCAATTTGTTTAGTTTTTTTTTAATTTGTAAGGATAAAAGTCTTGACTCCCAAATTCTTTACACGTTGTACCAGAACAACTTGTGAAGTAGGCTCTTTGAGAATATTCTGTAGAGGCCATCATGTTGTTTTCTGATACAGTTCTATTTTTCCCTTTTCACTTGTTTATTTTACCTTATTGTACTGACTAAAGCCTCCAGTACAACAATGTGTAGACACTGTAAGAAAGGACAGCCTCGTATTGTCTCCAGTCTTACAGAGAAAGCGTTCAGTCTCTGGAAATTAAGTATGATATTTGCTGGAGGTTTTTCACAGAAATCCTTTGTCAGGTTGAGGAAATTTCCTTCTTTTCTTGGTTTGTTGAGAGGTTTTATTGATGAATGTTAAATTTTGTCAAATAGTTCTATAACTACTGACATTATCACCGGGCTTTTCAGTCTTTTTTTGACAAGTTTCATTATTTTGGTTTCAAATGATTCAACTTTTCTTTCTAACTCTAACCTTAACCCCACATGTTGTTCAGTCACTCAGTCATGTCTGATGCTTTGCGACCCCATGGACTGCAACATGCCAGGTTTGTCTGTCCATCACCATCTCTCGGAGCTTGCTCAAACTCATGTCCATTGGGTTGGTGATGACATCCAACCATTTCATCCTCTGTCATCCCCTTCTCCTCCTGTCTTCAATCTTTCCCAGCATCAGGGTCTTTTCTAATGAGTCAGTTCTTCTCATTAGTGCCCAAAGTATTGAAGTTTCAGCTTCAACATGAGTCCTTTCAATTCAGGACTGATTTCCTTTAGGATTGACTGGTTTGATCTCCTTGCAGTCCTAAGGACTTTCAAGAGTCTTCTCCAACACCACAGTTCAAAAGCATCAGTTCTTCGGTGCTCAGCCTTCTTTATGGTCCAACTCTCACATCCATACATGACTACTGGAAAAACCAAAGCTTTGACTATTTGGACCTTTGTCGGCAAAGTAATGTCTTTGCTTTTTAATATGCTGTCTAGGTATGTCATAGGTTTTCTTCCAAGGAGCAAGCATCTTTTAATTTCATGGCTGCAGTCACCATCTGCAGTGATTTTGGAATCCAAGAAAACAGTGTCTTTCACTGTTTTTATTGTTTCTCCATCTATTTGCCATAAAGTGATGGGACCGGATGCCATGATCTTCATTTTCTGAACGTTGAGTTTTAAGCCAGATTTTTCACTTTCCTCTTTCACCATCAAGAGGCTCTTTAGCTCCTCTTCACTTTCTGCCATAAGGGTGGTGTCATCTGCATATCTGAGGTTATTGATATTTCTCCAGCAATCTTGATTCCAGCTTGTGCTTCATCCACCCCAGCATTTCGCATGATGTACTCTGCATGTAAGTTAAATAAGCAGGGTGACAATATAGAGCCTTGATGTACTCCTTTCCCAATTTTGAATCAGTCCCCACACGATCATCGTTAGTTTCCTGACACAGGAAAGTACCACAAAATGGCTGATTTAGGACAGCAGAGGTTTATTGTCTCATGTTTCTTGAGGATAGCAGTCTGAAATCACGGTGTCATCAGCCCATGCCCGATGTGAAGCTTGTAGCGAAGGATCATTCTTTCTTCTTTCAGTTTCTGGACTGTGTCAACAAAATTCCGTTCTTTACGTCCTTCTTCACGTGACATTCTCTGTCTCTGCACATCTTCCCTCTATTTGTGTGTCTGTCTCTGAGCCCAAATTTCTCTCTTTTATAAGGCCACTAGTTACATTGGATTCGGGTTCATCCTAATGACATCATCTTAATTTAGTTAAATCTGCGAACAACTTATGCTATGGTTTTCAAGTTTGTGTCCTGCCTCCCCACCATTCATATGTTGAAATCCTAACCCCTCAAAGGTGATGGTATTTGCAGGTGGGGCCTTCAGAAGGAGCTTAGTCATGAAAGTGGCGCTCTCATCAATGGGATTATTGCCTCATAAAAGAGGGTCCAGAGGCACCATAGACTCTCTTCCAGGTGAGAACACAGAATGTGCCAGTTATGAATCAGGTGGATGGTCCTTATCAGAACGTGATCGTGCTGGTGTCTTGATCTTGAACTTCTCAGCTTCCAAAATTGTGAGAAACAGATTTCTGTTGTTTATAAGCTACACTATCTGTGGGATTCTATTATAGTGGCCCAAACAGATCTAGACAACATATTTCCAAATATGATCACATTGAGGTCAGGATGTCAATATATTAATGTTTCCTTTGGTGGGGAAACACAATTCCACCTATAAAAATTAGGATGTATAATCATTTTGCATAGTGGTAGATTTAAATACTTTGCTAAAGATTTTTGTGTCCATGTTTATAAAGTATTTTGTACCATTTTTTTCTTGTAATGACTTTGGTTTTGATATCACTATAATGTGGCTTCATAAAATATTTTGGAAAGAGTTCCCACTCTTATTTTTCTGTGGCTAACTTTAAGATTTTCCCTTTGACTTTTGTTTTCTGTATTTACTACATGTGTAAGTGTGATTTTGTTTTCATTTATCTTATAAAGATTTGTTGGTTTTCTTGCTTTTATGGAAGAGTCATAGCCATTGGTTCTTCAAATGTTGCCTCTGCTACATTTTTTTTTTCTCCTCTCTTTTCCCTGTTAGATCATTTTACTTTATTTACTTGAATTTCTTTATGTATATTCCATCTGTTCCCTTCCCCAAGCTGTATTTTTCATAATCTCTCAGATCTCTATTTCATCTTATTATTTTCACTTTCAGCAGCAGCCTATCTGCTGCCAAATATGTCCACTGAATTTTTAAGTTTGAGTATGACTTCCCTCATTTATAGAGGTTTTGTCTGATTCTTTTTCACGCTTGTTGGGTTACTTCTTATAGTTTCTCTCCAAATAGGTATGTTAAAGCTTATGTTTTTTTCTTTTTAATATGGTTATTTTCTTTCTAAAGAAAGCTGTACCTTCTAACTCAAGCGTTTGAAATCTTTAGTGGGTAGATTCTGCCATCTTTTATTCATAATGCTGACTATTTTGGATGCTTTGTTTCCTTTTTTGGCTGTATATTACTCCTTCCCCTCCATAAGTAATTTGTGGGGATTTTTTTGAGGCTTAGGATAATGGTATTTTTCTTTGGAGTGGACTCCTATTAGTTTTAGTCATTTCTAGCACTACCAGTGCTGAACCCTTTCAAATGAAGCTTGAGGTTTCTTTCAACTTTGGTGATGCCAGTTTGGGTTATTTTGCTAGACAGCCAGCCTACCAGAAGTTATATAGAGCCTTCCAGGATGTGTTCTCTGTCTCCTTCCTTCCTTCCTCCCTCCCTCGCTCCCTCCCTTCCTTTCTTTTTCCCTCTTTCCCTTTTCTTTCTCCTTCCTCAGGAGATGAATCTGTGTGACCATAGGGTTCGTTCAGATTTCCTAAGCCTTTCAGGACCTGAGCCTTGACTTATATACCCTCTATTTCTCTATAGTTAACTTTAGTAGGACTTTGCAAATTTCTTCTTGGAAAAAGTGCTTTTTGATTTTTTTTAACCTATTTTTCTGGATTTTTCACTTTTGACTGAATTTTTGCCCAATAATAGCTCTTATCTTGACTATTCAATGCATTCAAAAAACTTAAAAAAAAATTGTTTTTTTTAGCATTTTAAAATGTTTCAGTAGAGAGTTTGGTCACAATAAGATTGCCCACCATTATCTAAAGCCTTACTTTTGTGTCTAAATAAACCACTGCTTAACTACTAGTCTTGATTATCAAAGGTTTTCATTCATTTCTTGGTGGGATATTTAATCTTCTGTCTCTGGCTTGAATGTTTCAGTGGTAGAGTATAAGTGTGGCCCCAGTATTCCCTTTCCTTCCAAACTTTGTAGGCGATTAAATTGGTTTTAGGGGACTTCCCTGGTGGTGCAGTGGTTAAGAATCTGCCTTGCAATGCAAGGATGTGGGTTTGATCCCTATTCTTAGAACTAAGATCCCGCATGCCACGGCAACTAAATCCGTCTGCTGTAACCAGTGAGCCCTGGTGGTCTGAAGCCTGTACAACACAAGACACAAGGAGGGTCCCCAGTACTGCAACCAAGACCCCACACAGCCAAATAAATGCATTGAATAAACTAGCTTTTGATTGAGAATAATGATTTTTTTAAAAAAAGAATAATGATCTGTTTTTCATTATTCTTAAAGTCCAACAAACTTTGTCAGAAAGTGTCTTGGCATTTGGCTTGATTGTTTTGTATCAGATTTTCCTTAATCATGTCATGTCCCTTAAAGAAAAGTCTTTAATAACAAGCTTATTCTACCATGGCTTTGGATACTTTTATTTGTATTTTTTTATTTGGATCAGCAACTGCTTAGCTAATTTTTTCATTTTTTGTTTCTTTCTCCAGGACAACAAATATACACACATTGGATATACTTTGTCCTAAATTTATAATTTTTCTCCAATTCTTTATCCTCTGTGCTCTTTCAAATTTCATCTTGCTTAGTTTTCTGTAGTATGTGCAGCACATCCCCTCTTTTCAGTTATTATTTGAATTGCTTCAATGTAGCTTTTCATTTTCATAAGGTATTTTTCTTTTTCATTTCTTCCCTGAGCTCTTTCTAGTCAGTTGAAAATTCTTCTGAAGTTTTATTATCACTTTACTTTTTGAAGACTTTTAAAATGTGAACCATTATTAAAGTCTGTATTGAATTTATTACAACATTTTTTCTGCTTTATGGTTTGTTTTTTTGGCCAGAAGGCGCTGTGGGATCTTAGCTCCCATACTAGGAATTGAACCCTTACCCCTTGCATTGGAAGGCAAAGTCTTAGCCACTGTACCACCAGGGAAGTCTATCATTTTAAAAAATGATTTTTTTTGAGCTCTTGTTTCATCATGGCTATATTTAATTTCTTTTAAAGTAGATGCATTTTCTATGTGTTTTGTTACTTAATTCTTTTGATATGCAAACAACAACTCCCTTTGTCTTTTGTTCCTTCAACTTTGTCATATTTTGGGCAAAAGGCTGCGTGACTTTGCATGGATCCTGTGCTGGATCACTTTTCACTGCTGCTCAGTTTCCTGGGCCACTCTCCAGCCCAGATACCTGCTGAGGAGGGAGGCACCTCACAGGTGAGCAGGGGCACCGCCTTAGGCTTGGCCCTTCCCAGTGGGAACAGTCGGCCACTGGCAACCTTCTCTTAGGTTGCAGGTCAGCAGGCTTTGCGAGGTAGCCCTGCTGACACAGGTCTCTGGTTGGGTGAAGACCCAGAGCTTTGTTTACTTTCATCAGCAGCAGCTTAGCTGTCATTCACCTCTTTTCTTGAGTTTCTGTTGTATCTTCCCCTCACTCATGGATACTTTGTTAGTGAAATGTGGGAAGAGAAATACCTGGACTAAGCTACAATTATGAGGGTCAAATCCCTGACCCAGAGAATCTGAACATCTACTTTAACCCTGAGCTGAAAGAATTTTGACAAATCTGGGCAACGTGGGCTATGGACAGATAGAGGTACTTTCTCAGTGTGAATGGCACGCAGGCCCGCCCCTCCCCAAGCTGGCCTCTCCTCCCCACAAACAAAGCTACCCTTGGCCCTTTGGTCAAAAGCCTTCCTCTTTCTTCAGTTAGTAGATGTCGGAGTAGGAAAGCTACATAGGCAAGGAAGACTATTCAAGACTCTTGCAGAAAGAAGGGAGACAGAACTCAACTCAGCTGACACAAAGGACTAGAGAGAGATTTTTAAGAGCTGAGGTGGGGAAGAGGGGGCTCATGGACAATCCAGGGTTTGAACATTCACTTTACCCAAAGGAAAAGTACAGCCTCTCCCCTTTCACAACAGGAGGCAGTTTTCCAGCTTTGAGCAGGGTGTCAGCTGAAGTCAGGAGTCTATGGTCCTGGATGATTGCATTTCAGAGATATCCCAGGTCCTTGAGAAAGATTCCCTGAATCTTAAAGTTGGTAAAGGGCTTTTGAGATTCACATACATTTCAAAGGGCATAGAGTAAGTTTAGTTACAATTACAGGTCATCTAAAGAGAATACTTTAGAAAAAAGAAAAGCGACTTCAAGGGCCCTTGAAGAAAGACACCTGTTTGGACTTTAGTCTAGATGAAGGTCATCTTGGTCAGGGTTCAGGCTTCTGATCTGGGAGCCATTGCTCCTTAGCCAAGATGCTCTTCAGGGGGGCCCCCATCCCATCTCCTCCTCTGCTTCCCTTTCTTCTGTGTCTCCTCCTCCTCTTTCTGGGTTCAGCCGCTGGGTCCTAATTTATGGTCCCTCACCCCTTTCTTGGGCCCTGTGCCCACCCAGAGCCTCTAGGGCAGGGGAGGGGTGGGATATGTGAGCAGTGGAGGAGTCCGGCTGTCCCCTCCATGCAGGGCAGCAGGGGAAGCCTGCCCTATCCCTCTTGGCCCAGGTCATGATCCCTGGGGGCAAAGAACGCTGTCCTCCATAGGGGACTCAAGAGAGGCTGTGTGTAACCCCTCCACACACACACAGACACTCACACAGAATGTGTGCCCTTTCTGGAGCCTGCCTTCACCTGAGTTTCCATGTAATGTCTTGGTGCTTTCTTGCCACAGGACCTGTTCGCTTCTCTGGGGGCTTTTGGAGGTGGAGGAAAAGATTGGCTGGAGGCAATCTCTGCAAGGAGCAGACGTGCCAATGGCCCGCACCATTTACCTCAACGAACCCCTTAGGAACACTTTCTGCAAAAACTCCATCAGGTGAGAAGACTGTGGAGGTAAGAGGAGAGGAAGGAGGAAGGAGGCAGCTGTGGTCTTCCCTGCAATAAAGAACATTTTGTGTGGATGCTCGAGGCTAGAACAGCGTTCTTGAACCTGCAGGAACTCACTGCAGAGAGTAGAATTTGCCCTCACCTCCCCTTCGAGGCTTCTTGAAGTCATTCTCTGCTCTGACTTGTCCCCATTCGCAGGCACCCACCCACCAGCTGAGTGATCTAGGAAAACCACTTGCTAGGGAGCGGGGGAAAGCTCTCACCAGGGGAGCCACCCACCAACATCACCCACTGGGGAATGAGCATTAGCTAGGAAGAGTTCTACTTCCTGAAGAGTTCACTGAGCTGAGTACTGAAACTCTGCAGAGACAGTTTAGATGAAAGCCTAAAAAGGACTTTTTTCATATATATATTTATAACTTCCCTGGTGGTTCAGATGGTAAAGAATCCACCTGCAGCGCAGGAGACCTGGGTTCTATCCCTGGGTCAGGAAGATCCCCTGGAGAAGGAAATGGCTACCCACTCCAGTAATCTGGAGACTTCCATGGGCAGAGGAACCTGGTAGTCTATAGTCCATGGGGTCGCAAAGAGTTGGACATGACTGAGCAACTAACACACATAAGCACACACACATATATATGTGTATATATGTACACACACATATTCTTTATTTTTTTAAAATCAGGCTCTAAGGCCAGAGGTTGGATACATGAGCTCACTAGTCAGTAAGCTTTTTCACTATTAACTAACTAATCAAAGAGCTTAAAAATGTGCATCACTGACTTGGCAAGAGAAACAGGATATCTCTGAAGCCAAAAATGAAGGCAAAGCAGGAACCCAAAGAGGTCAAAGATGCTGATGTGGCTGGTTTCTGAGGACACCTGCCCAGTTCTGGTGACTTAGGGCTTCAGATTTTGTGCTCAGTGGGAGGAGGGAACTCAAACCTAAGGGCATACCTGGTGGAAAACAGAATTGGAAACCACCACTGTAATACTGGCTCTTTGGAGGACTACCTCCTAAATGAAGGGAGAATAAAACATCTGCTTTTTAAAAGGCACATGATGAAGAAACTTAACCTTTTTTAAATTTGGCTCTGGTTTTAATATTTATAAAATTATTTTATATATCAATAGTCTTAAAAGTTATTAAATGTAATGAACTTGAAGAACAGTTTTAGATTGCTAATTATTAATTCTATTTAGTCCTTGAGTCTTTCAGAAACATCCTGCCCTAGGGAATTCTTCACATTCGATGAGGATGAATTAAAAGAAGAAATACTAAATTTCCTATCTCAAAACTCCAAAATTTTGGTAAAATAATATGGATAATATTTGGCAAATCCAAATATAATAAAGAATATAAAGTGTATATGAAAAGAGGAAAGTATTAAAGATAAGTGAGGTACCCAGAACACATTTTTTAAAATTAACCATACTTCAATAGATTTTACAAAGATATTTGAAGAATTTGATTCTTTATATTTTTGGATTTATAGAACTAAAATTTTTAAACCATTCATATCTACCTATCATCTCTCTGTCATGGTCTGAATTCCCCCAAAGTTCATATGTTGAAATCCTAGCCCTCCAATGTGATGTTTTAGGAGGTGGAGCCCTTGGGAAATGATGGGGTCATTCAGGCAGAGTCCTCAGTAGTGGACTTGTGACCTTATAAAGAGCCCCAGAGAGCTACCTTGCCCCTTCCACAATGTGAGGTTACATTGAGAATGTCAGTGGGGAAGTGGACACTCACCAGACACTGAATTTGCTGGTGCCGTGATCTCAGACCCCCAGCCTCCGGAACTGTGAGAAATAAATGTTGGTTGTTTATAAGCACCCAGTTCATGGTATGTTTGTTACAGCAGCTCAGATAGACTGAGACACTATCCTAGACCAAAAGACATACTGTCTATGCTTTTATACATGTTAAACAACCTTCTCCAGCGATGATGCCGGCTTACACCTGCATCATCAGTTTGGGAGCTCATGTTTCCTCGTGTCCTTGCTAATAATGCTGGGATTGCTCACTCACTCAGTCGTCGGTGTGAGAAGTGAAAGCCTCTCTTGCTTTTTTATTCCTTTGATTATTCGAGGTTTATTTGCTTGCTTTATGTTTACTGGCCACTTGTATTTATTCTTTTGATAATTACTTGTTTATGCTTTAGATCCCTTTTTATATTATGGTGAATGTTGTTGTTTAATGGTTTTTAAAGACTCACTGTATACTAGAGATATTAGCCTCTTTTTCCTATGTGCTACAAATATATTTTTCCTAGTTGGTTATCATTTTTCAGTCTTATAGTGCTTTCTGTCTGAACAGAACTTATATTTTTATATATCAAAATTTTGCTCATTACCAGGTCGTGTTCCTTATTACCTTCTCCTTTGCATGTGTTTATTTTTTTTCTTTTGAATTTTTTGCTATGTATTGGAGTATAGCTGATTAACAATTTTGTGATAGTTTCAGTTGAACAGCAAAGGGACTCATCCATGCTGTTCTCTGCTTTCAGATCCTTGGTTCTCCACATCTGCCCATGTATTCACAGTACTTCATGAAATGAGGAAAGTCTTCTTTTACCTTGGGTTTTTTAAAAAGATAACAATCAATGCTGTGAAAAAAGACAAAATATCTTTAGAAAAGGCTCAGCATTTTAAAACAATGTTTTTATCCACTTCTGAGTTATAACCAAATTTTGTGTTTTGCATTGGTGTTTCCTGAGTTCAGAAGGTTAACTTTCTACCTTTCTACCCACAGCACAGCCAAGTACAGCATGTGGTCATTTCTCCCTCGATATTTGTATCTGCAGTTTAGCAAAACTGCCAACGCCTTCTTCCTGTTCATCACTATATTGCAGGTGATGATATGAACAGAATTTCCTTCTTTTAAGGCTGAACTAGGTATATAGACTATTATACAAAGAAATAATAAGCAAGCAAAAATACTAAGGCAACATAGAGAGTATACCTAGATTCAGATTTCTAAGAAGTAAAAAAGGTATAACAATCTCATGAGTGTGACACAGAGAATACGTTTAAGCACTTGTAAAGAGAAAACTCTCCTCTTTAAATATTTAACTTAGTGAGACACTAAACTCCATTTCTGGGCTGAAAGACATGTTGGTGAACAGTAGATGAAATAATGAGATATATTTGAAGTGACTTTTGTCATTTGTGCCACCTCCATAATAATATAATTTTACTGTATTTTGAAAGATATAATTCACCCTGTCATGTTAGTTTCAAATAACATCACCCCCCCAGTAATGATAAGAACACTTAACATGAAGTCTAGCACCTTAACAAACTTTTAAGTCTCCAATAAAGTGCTATTACCTGTAGGACTTTTGCTGCCCAGCAGATCTCTAGAACGTCTTCATCCTGCATAACTGAAACTTTCTACTCACTGAGTAACAGCTTCTGCTTCCCTCCCCACCCCACCCCCACCCTCATCGCCAGCCTCTGGCACCCACTGTTCTCCTTGATAATTCTGTTAGTTTGACTATTTCAGATACCTCGTATCAGCGGAGTCATAGTATTGTCCTTCTGTGACTGGCTTTTTTCACTTCCATAATTTTCTCAAGGGTCAACCATGTTGTCACATATGACAGAATTTCCTTCTTTTAAGGCTGAACTAGGTATATGGACTATTATACAAAGAAATAATAAGCAAGCAAAAATACTAAGGCAACATAGAGAGTATACCTAGGCCCACGTCTGGAAATATAAATACTGACTTAATACTCAACATTAAAAAAACAAAGATCATGGCATCTAGTCCCATCACTTCCTGGAAAACAGAAAAAGAAAGCATGGAAGCAGTGGCAGATTTTATTTTCTTGGGCTCCAAAATCACTGCGGATGGTGACTGCAGCCATGAAATTAAAAAATTCTTGCTCCCTGGAAGTAAGGCTGTGACAAACCTACACAGCATATTAAAAAGCAGAGACATCACTTTGCCAACAAAGGTCCATATATTCAAAGCTATGGCATTTCCAGTAATTATGTGAGAATTGGACCATAAAGAAGGCCCAGTGCTGAAGAACTGATGCTTTAAAATTGTGGTGCTAGAGAAGACTCTTAAAAATCCCCTGGTCTGCAAGGAGATCAAACCAGTCAATCCTAAAGGAAATCAACCCTGAGCATTTACTGGGAGGATTGATGCTGAAGCTGATGAGCCAATACTCTGGCCACCTGATGCAAAGAGTTGACTCCCTGGAAAAGACCCTGAAGCTGGGAAGGATCAAAGGTAAAAGGAGAAGTAGATGGCAGAGGATGAGATGGTTGGATAGCAACACCAACTCAATGGACATGAATTTGAGCAAATGTCCAGAGACAGTGGAGAATAGTGGAGCCTAGTGTGCTGCAGTCCATGGAGATGCAAAGAGTCAGACCCAACTGAGTGACTAAACAAGAATTTGTCTAAATCTGGAAAACTAAAGGGTCAGACCCCAGACCTCACCCACCCTTGCATCCATCAGAAAGCAACTACAACCTGTTTCAATCACTTTATTTTTCACAATTTAGACAGTAGGGGGTAGCCCGAGAGCACTGTCTACAGGTAACTTGTACCCAGGAAACATTATTCTTCTGGGCCTCCAAAAAATTTCTCCTCTTCCTCAAAAAGAAGTAAGATTAATATAGCTGACCATTTGGATTTAGCTATTTTAAAAAGATGCTGTTTTATTTATTAGTTTAAAATTTGCTTTATTTTTTTTGGCTGTGGGGCTTGTGGAATCTTAGTTCCCTGACCAGGGATTGACCCAAGGCTTTGGCAATAAAAGTGTGGAGTCCTAACCTCTGGACTGCCAAGGAATTTCCTCCAAAGATGCTATTTTAAACATTGAGGTTTTGAGCTGTTTCAACCAAAGCATAATAAAGTGTCTATTAGAAAGGTAACACAATGATTGAAATGTTATTAAGCAATTGTTCTGGGGACTTTTCCATAGTGTATAACATTTAGTGTCTGGGCTTCCCTTATGGCTCAGGTGGTAAAGAATCAGCCCGCAAACATGGGAGACCAGTGTTCAATCCCTGGGTCAGGAAGATCCCCTGGAGAAGGGAATGGCAACCCACTCCAGTATTCTTGCCTGGAGAATTCCATGGACAGAGGAGCCTGGCAGCCTATATAGTCTGTGGGGTCTCACAGAGCTGGACACAACTGAGCGACTAACACTTTGACTTTTTGACTTTGAGTATTTAGTGTCACAGTCCAGGGGTGATTTTGGTATCCTGAATCCTTTCCCTTTATATTTAATCTGTCAGTTGTTGTCACATCCTGGATCATGCCATTAGCAATGTAACTTTCAGTATATGCAAAATATAAGGACTTATGAAATTAATAGTGTAACTCTATTTTGCAGCAAATTCCAGACGTATCTCCGACGGGAAAATACACAACTCTGGTGCCTCTGCTAGTTATTCTTGTAATTTCAGGCATTAAAGAGATTGTAGAAGATTATGTAAGTTTACTGTTAGTAAATGCTCTCAAAACCACTGCCTTGAATGTAAGAGGTGTATTTCTTGCTCTCTCTCTCTCTTTTTTTTTTTTTAATTTCAGGCTACTGGTTGGAACTGTATGGTTTTTTAAATCCATAGTTGATATGAAGAGTAAATTAAAGTTTTGAGGTTTCACGTTTTTAATCGTATGTGTATTTGAGAGACCAGCAGGACTTCATATCTATTCTGAGAACTGTGATAGTATCTGTGGGGACATAAGCCAGGCAGAGGACAGAATCCTAAATGGCAGAGAAGGATGTGCACACAAACTGTGCTCTTACTTCCTTACTCCTATAACCTTGGCAGAGGAGTGATTTTACAGGCGCCTGCAGATTTCAGTAGGAAAATAAAAGAAGACAGATAGCTAACAGTGTTTTCTTTTGCTGCAGCTGGGGTCTCTCTAGAGTTGTCTCCTCCTCCACACCTACAGTCCTAATGCTTGTTTCTAAAATAACTAGTGGTGGTCATTCGTACGTTTCTGCCTCACTCCTACCAGCTTGTTATATCATCAGTTAAATCTGGTAGGCCTTTCGATTGGTTTATAGTAGGAAAGAATTTTCAAACTTAAAAGCTTTTGGTTAAATTGAGGCAATATTCAACATAGCCAATTATGTGTTTTTCCAAATAGTCATTTACAAACATCACATGAAATGCTAACACTTCAAGTAAGCACTTTACTATGTAGCAGGCACTGTGCTATGTATCAATATATCTGTGTGTGTGTGTGTGTGTGTGTGTGTGTGTGTGTGTGTGTGTGTGTGTGAATTCATTTAAACTGAGGCACAGACAAGTCAATGACCTGATGAGGCTGTCACAGTCAGGGGCAGAGTTGGGACGTCAGCCAGGGCAAGCTGGTTCTAGCTAGAGGTCCCACACTTGACCACATTAGTCATCTGCGTCCCTTAAGGCACACCTCGGTTTAGGGAGTCATGTAAAGGAGAAAGGAAAGCAAAATCAGTTATAGCCAAAAACCTGCTTTATAGTTAGGTTTACTACCTCTATTCTTTTTAAACCCACTGTGTCTTGTATTGTGATTTAAATGATTCATTTCAAACTTTTGATATCATGGGGTTTTTTTTTTTCCTGTAACAGAAACGACATATGGCAGACAAATTAGTTAACTCAAAGAACACCATAGGTAAGATATTAGATTTAGTTTTTACCCTATTAACTATAAGAAAATATCCAAATTCATCAAACAGATACTTGTAATATGTTTTATAACATTTTGGTATTTAAATAAATATAGTAATAAATAACAAAAACCAGAAGGAAACTCAATTTCCATATGTTAGAATCATGTAAATACATAAACTAGAATAAAAGGAAAGATAAAAGATGGGGAAGGGTAGAGTATTCAAGATATGAACAATTTTTTTTGTTTTTTAACAATTCTTATGTCTGTAAAAGAGGTCTGGGTGTTACATATTCTCTCAGTCCTAGTTTTGTTATGTGCTGTCTCTGTATTTGATTGGAAAAATGTTGCTCTTCAGGCTACAGCCAGTATTTTAGCATATAACAGCAAACTGTTTTCTCTTGGGATTGGAAGTGACTTAATATAGCTTCTATCTGCCTGTCTATTTATATTATATTATAATATATGATTATCCTATCATGTTATGTATATGCTGTTTTTGGTAAAGTGCATATTAATCTTTCAGTTTATATAAAAGTTAAATTAACAAAGAGAATATAAAGAAATGCCTGTAGTCTTTGGGAAAAGGTATCTTTATTACACTGAATACATAGCTGTTTCTTTCTCAGTGTTAAGACAGAATGCATGGCAAATGATTCTGTGGAAAGAGGTAAGAATATATTTTAATGCTTAACTTAGTCATAAGCACCTACCATATTTAAAGCTAACAGATTTTTATCTGTGAAGTGTGTCTTTCGAAACCATCATATTGTCCACTTGTTGTTGTTTATGAGGACGTAGAGAATCAAAGAGAATGAGCCTCTTGCTCAAAGTTATGTGGCCAGGAAGGAATGAAATGGATCTGAACTTAAGTTGGCCTGGCTAGAGGTCTACACACCTCCACTGTGCCTGGGTGTTACCTCCATGTTGCTGCATGGAACATTTAAAGTCAGTTCAGTTCAGTTCAGTCACCCAGTCTTGTCCTATTCTTTGCAACCCTATTGACTGAAGCACACTAGGCTTCCTGTCCATCATCAACTCCTGGAGCTTGCTCAGACTCATGTCCATTGAGTCAGTGATGCCATCCAACCATCTCATCCTCTGTCGTCACCTCCTCCTGTCTTCAATCTTTCCCAGCAGCATCAGGGTCTTTTCCAATGAGTCAGTTCTTTGCATCAGGTGGCATAAGTATTGGAGTTTCAGTTTCAGCATCAGTCCTTCCAGTGAATATTCAGGACTGATTTCCTTTAGGATGGACTGGTTGGATCTCCTTGCTGTCCAAGGGACTGTCAGGAGTCTTCTCCAGCACCACAGTTCAAAAGCATCAATCCTTTGGTGCTCAGCCTTCTTTATAGTCCAACTGTCACATCCATACATGACTACTGGAAAAACCATAGCTTTGACTAGACGGACCTTTGTTGGCAAAGTAATAGCTCTGCTTTTTAATATGCTGTCTAGGTTGGTCACAGCTTTTCTTCCAAGGAACAGGCATTTTTTAAATTTCATGGCTGTAGTTATCATCTGCAGTGATTTTGGAGCCCCCCCCCCCCCCTGCCACCACCAAAATAAAGTCTCTCACTGTTTCCATTGTTTTCCCATCTATTTGCCACGAAGTGATGGGACTGGATGTCATGATCTTCGTTTTTTGAATGTTGAGTTTTAAGCCAGCTTTTTCACTCTCCTCTTTCACTTTCATCAAGAGGCTCTTTAGTTCCTCTTCACTTTCTTCCATAAAGGTGGTGTCATCTGCATATCTGAGGTTATTAATATTTCTCCAGCAATCTTGATTCCGGCTTGTGCTTCATCCAGCCTGGCATTTCGCATGATGTACTCTGCCTATAAGTTAAATAAGCAGGGTAACCATATACAACTTTGATGTACTCCTTTCCCGATTTGGACCCAGTCTATTGTTCCATGTCCAGTTCTAACTGTTGCTTCTTGACCTGCATACAGATTTCTCAGGAGGCAGGTAAGGTGGTCTGATATTCCCATCTCTTTATGAATTTTTCAGTCTGTTGTGATCCACACAGTCAAAGGCTTTGGTGTTGACTTAAAGTCAACGGTTCACAACCTGTTGTTGTGGGTACAAGACAGCATTTATATGGAGGATATCACAGGGGAATGAAAGCATCAGGAGATTCAGTTGTTCTAATGTAGCTGAATTTATTAGGATGGCCCCAGAATTTTCATCTTATACTTTTTCTTGAGAATATATGACAGATTTTGCTTTAAATTGTGCTTTTAAAAATTCATGCTTCTGTGTTTTCTCTCCTGGTTTAAAAGGTTAATGTTGGTGACATTGTGAAGGCCACCAATGGGCAGTTCCTTCCTGCAGACATGGTCCTAATTTCTTCCAGGTTAGTTATGTTAGTGGGCATTTAATGAACTTTTGTTATGAAATAGAAATTAAACAGAAAACCAAAGGCCTTTTCTTCTTTCACTCCTTTCACCATCCCTTTATACTGGAGACCAGTGATTGCAAACATTTTCTGTAAAAGGACACATAGCAAATATTTTCAGCTTTGTGGGCCACACAATCTCTGTTGTAGCTACTCAGCTCTTTTTCTGTACTATCAGAAACAACCAAAGGCAAAATGTAAACAAATAGAATGATTGTGTCCTAGTCAAACTTTATTTATGAAAATAAGCAGGGGCTAGATTTAGCATTTGGTTCATAGATTGATGATTGCTATTCTATACTTTTATGATCTTTTCTTTCATTTCCTGGACATATTTTCTTCTATTCTGATTCTTAGGTTAATTCTATCTCCTCTACAGTTTCTATAGACATTCAACAAATCTAAAATATTTTATACTTATTATCCTGTTTTATTCTCATGTAATAAAAGGATATATTTTACAATAGAAATAAAAATGATAGGGTACTTGAGAACAGGTCTGACAAAACATATGCAAGGGCTTAATGGAAGACTTAAATGTATGGAGAAATAGATCATGTTCTTGGATAGGAAGATTCAATATTATAAAGATGTCAGTTCCCGCCAGACAGATCTAGAAGCTTACTGCCATTCCAACCAAAATCTCAAACATATTTTAATGGGAATCGACGAGCTGATTATAAATATCTAATTTGTACCTGAGGGATTTGAGCTTGTGAAGGTGATTGAATGATGACATTCAGTGCCATTGAGAGAAGAGTCCTTATACTTCCCAAGAGAGGGCAAGATGCCTTGCCATGCAGGGTCAAAGGGGAAGCACTGCATTTGGTCAGGAGGCAGAAACAAGAGAGAGAGGAAGCTGAGGTCAGAGCCTTTAGTGAGATTTCTGGAGGAAAGTCAGGGCAGGACAGAGTGAACCATTTAGGATTGCTTAAGCTCTAATACTTTGGCCACTTGATGCTAAGAGCCAATTCATTGGAAAAGACCCTGATGCTGGGAAAGATTGAGGGCAGCATGAGAAGGGGTCAACAGAGGATGAGCTGGCTGGCTGGCATCATTGACTCAATGGACATGAGTGTAAGCAAACTCCAGGAAATAGTGAAGGATGGGGAAGCGTGGGCTGCTGCAGTCCGTGGAGTCACGAAAAGTTGGACTGGACTTAGCGACTGAACAGCAACAACAGCCTTGGCTTATTCTGCTGGGCTCTGGGATATAGGGCTCCTGTTGCCGAGTACCAGGCCCTGGGATGATTTAGGGCACAAGTGTGTGGAAGTTAGATAAAGTAGGTGTTTAGGGAGCATAGACTCAGGATTGGCTGGTTTGCACATGAAGGCACACTCCTGGTAGAGCCCTTCTCTGTCTCTAAGGATCAACTGCCCTTGAGAGTTACAGTCTCTCTCCAGCCAACACAATTTGTAAGATGTCAAGACATAAGATACAGAAAGTCAAAGACAATGTTAATAGAAATGTATTTGGAAGAGCAAAGGGCTGAGAACAGTCAAGGCACTTACGAATAGGAATAAAGACTCAGACACAGAGAGCAAACTCAAAGCAAGGGAAGAAGAGGGTAGAATGAATTGAGAGAGGAGCTTGAAATATATATTTTATCATGGGGCTTCCCAGGTGGCGTTAGCAGTAAAGAACCCACCTGCCAATGCAGGAGATGTAAGAGATGTGGGTTTGTTCCCTGCATTGGGAAGATCCCTTGGAGAAGGAAATGGCAACCCACTCCAGTGTTCTTGCCTGGAGAATGCCATAGACAGAGGAACCTGGCAGGCTACAGTCCATAGGGTTGCAAAGAGTCAGACATGACTGAAGCAACTTAGCACACATGTGTGAAATAGATAGGTAATGGGAAGTTGCTGTGTAACACAGGGAGCTCAGCTTGGTGCTCTGTGACAACCTAAAGGGGGTGAGATGGGTTGGTGGGAGGCAGGTTCAAGAGGGAGGGGACATGTGTATACCTGTGGCTGATGCATGTTGACGTATGGCAGAAATCAATACAATATTGTAAAGCAATTATCCTCCAATTAAAAATAAATTTAGAAAAGAATAATTTGAGGGTAGTTGTCTGACTTCATTTAAAGAGATGATTTTCAATTTGTAGCAGTTTGGACAGGTTAATATTGGCACAGGAACAGAAAAACTAGAATCATGGGAGGTAACAGAGAATCCAGAAACACGTCTGTACATGTTGGAGCTTTGATGCGTGACAGTGGTGGCACTCTGCTTCAGTGGCAACAGGAGTTAGAGTTAGAGTTAGCCGCTCAGTCATGTCTGACTCTTTTGTGACCCCATGGACTGTAGCCCGCCAGGCTCCTCTGTCCATGGGATTCTCCAGGCAGTAGTACTGGAATGGGTTGTCATTCCCTTCTCCAGGGGATCTTCCCAACTCAGGCATCGAACCCAGGTCTCCTACATTGGAGGCAGATTATTTACCATCTGAGCCACCAGGGAAGCCAGTGGTAATAGGATGGGCTGTTAAATAGTAATGTTTTGGAACTGGTTACTCACATAGCAAAAAGTGAAATTCCTTTCTACACAGAAAGCAACCTTAGGGAATTCCCTGAGGGCTCAGTGATTAGGGCTCTTGGGCTTGTAAGATCAGACTGCTGAAATCCACTGGCAAGGTAGTTGTTGTGGTCCTTTCAGTTCTGAAGAATCCTTACTGATGAAGACCATATTTCATGGTTACAGTTATTGGGAAATTACTTTGTTGGAGAGATATTGATTCAGTATTATTCATTTTATTTTCTTTAGTGAACCTCAGGCAACATGTTTTGTTGCAACATCTAATCTGGATGGAGAGACGAATCTAAAAATACGGCAGGTAAAGACACCTTTATTTACTTTGGCTGCACCCGGTCCAAGTTGCAGCAGCTGAACTCTTAGTTGCGGCACATGGGATCTAGATCCCTGACCAGGGATGGAACCCGTGGCCTCTGCATTGGGAGCCCAGAGTCTCAGACACTGGGCCGCTAGGGAAGTCCTGAGATGTCTTTCTAATTCCTGACTTTATACTTGAGTCCACAGTGTCAAGTTTTGTCATGTAGAAAATTTACTTTTTTTTCATGATGAAAATGGTCTCACCACTAATAAATGGATGTAATTTATCCACATGAGATATTTAGAAGGTACTTTCAAAAGAATAAGCAAGAACTACATGAATGTGTCACTCACTACTGCAAGAAAAATCATATTGTATAAAACTCAGGTCATAAAGGATGACACACCTTTATGCATTTTGTTTTGAGTTTGATATTTCTGCTGGTGATTTGATGATAAAACTGTCCTGACTAAATATAACTAGATCAAAGTATGTTACTCACTTAGTCATGTCCAACTGTTTGGCACCCTGTGGACTGTAGCCCACCAGGGTCCTCTGTCCATGGGATTCTCCAGGCAAGAATACTGGAGTGGGTAAGCAATTCCCTTCTCCAGGGGATCTTCCCAACCCAGGGACTGAACCCAGGTCTCCTGCATTGCAGGCAGATTCTTTACTGGCTAAGCCACCAAGGAAGTTGTCCATAACCAGATTAAAGGGGAATATAAATGAACAGCGGGTGATCTTATATATCATTGCTTTTAAAACTACCATCTGAACTTTAGATTAGCATGTGATTAAGAGTGGGGAGAGGCAGTGTTCAATTATCTTTCCGTTAATGGAGAAAAGGGCATTGATCTTTGCTCTGTTAGTTTGCTTAAGTAAGGAAGTCCCTGGTTTTATATTTGATTATTTGCATGGTCTGTTGCTATCTTTACTGCAAACTTTAATTTGATTTGAAAATAGAAAACGGATTTAGAATTTGTTAAATCTATCATCTTTGTAAAAGTAATTGAGAAAATGAGTTTATTTTGCCTCCGTCGCTTTCCAAATCCCACCTTTGTCCTCAGTGCTAAGCATAGTAATAGTTTGGTACCTATTTGATTTTTTAAAAATTCAATTACAGGCTTCTGTTTCTGGGAAGATGGAGTAGACATTGTTTTACCTATTTTTTCCTGCTAAGTACAACTAAAGACTTTGGCTTTTATATAAAAAACAAACATAAGATGCTGAAAAACTGAAAGAAGAAGCCAGATAGCAGAAGAACCTTGTGACCCTGGGAACAATGTGATGGCTAGTTACCTGTTCTTTCTTTGACCTCATTTATCTCAGGGTCCACATAGTCAAAGCTGTGGTTTTCCCAGTAGTCACACACGGATGTGACAGTTGGATAATAATGAAGGTTGAGCACTGAAGTATTGATGCTTTTGAACTATGGTGTTAGAGAAGACTGTTGAGAGTCCCTTGGACAGCAAGGAGATCAAACCAGTCAATCCTAAAGGAAATGAACCCTGAATATTCATTGGAAGGACTGATGCTAAAGTTTCAATACTTTGGCCGCCTGATTCAAAGAGCTGATTCACTGGAAAAGACCCTGATGCTGGGAAAGATTGAAGGCAAAAGGAGAGGGGGGTAGCATAGGATGAGGTGGTTAGATAGCACCACCAACTCAATAGACGTGAATTTGAGCAAACTCCAGGAGATAGGAAAGATATTCCTTCCAAAGAATATTCAGGGTTCATTTCCTTTAGGATTAGGAGACCATGTGGACAGTAGTAACAAGGCATTGCAAACCATTTAAGCCAGGGAGGTGTTATTGAAGGTCTACAGGGCGATCAGGGCTCTCACCCTTGCCCAGCTATAACTGACCACCCCCCCCAACTTGGCCATCAAAAGAGGTCAGATTTGCAACTTGTATGCTTATCCCCCATCATGCAGTAATGAGACAGCACTTTCATCCCCTGTCAGAGAGGTGACAGAGGAAGCCAGCTAAAGTTTAAATGATGTTTAGTATCATTACTTTGCCGACTAAGGTCCGTCTAGTCAAGGCTATGGTTTTTCCTGTGGTCATGTATGGATGTGAGAGTTGGACTGTGAAGAAGGCTGAGCGCCGAAGAATTGATGCTTTTGAACTGTGGTATTGGAGAAGACTCTTGAGAGTTCCTTGGACTGCAAGGAGATCCAACCAGTCCATTCTGAAGGAGATCAGCCCTGGGATTTCTTTGGAAGGAATGATGCTGAAGCTGAAACTTCAGTACTTTGGACACCTCATGAGAAGAGTTGATTCATTGGAAAAGACTCTGATGCTGGGAGGGGTTGGGGGCAGGAGGAGAAGGGGATGACCCAGGATGAGATGGCTGGATGGCATCACGGACACGATGGACATGAGCCTGAGTGAACTCTGGGAGATGGTGATGGACAGGGAGGCCTGGCGTGCTGCGATTCATGGGGTCGTAAAGAGTCGGACACTGAGCGACTGAACTGAACTGAACTGAGTATCTTGCAACATAATACATGTAACAGGCAAGCTGTCCAGTTTCAGTCAAAATTTATTCACCATACCCCAAACCAGAAAGATCTCAAACTCAGTGAAAAATGACAACCCATGATGCTAACACCAAAACAACAAAAAATGTAAGCATTATCTGACAGAGACGCTACAGGGGACATTAGAAAAAAGGCTTTCATGAGCAATGACAAAAATGCTTGAAACAAAAGTCTCAGCAACAGTCTCAGCAAGGAAATTTGGAAATTTAAAAACTTAAAAATACAATAACTAACCCGCCTCCCCCCACAGACACACACAAAGCAACCCCCAAAGCAACCCACCAACCAAATGAAAAAAGCTCAGGGGTTGGGCTCAACAGCAGAATATAAGGGCTAGAGAGAAGAATCTGTGAATTGAAAGATAGGACAATAGAAACTACCCAATTTAAACAACAAAGAAAGTAGATGGGAAAAAAAAAAAACAAAACAGAGATGTATTTGTTCTTGTTTGGGGCTTCCCTAGTGGCTCATACAGTGAAGAATCTGCTGCCATGCAGGAGACCTGACTGAGTCCCTGGTTGGGAAAGATCCCCTGGAGAAGGGATAGGAATGGCTACCCACACCAGTATTCTTGCCTGGAGAATTCCATAGACAGAGGAACCTGGCGGGCTACAGTCCATGGGGTCACAAAGAGTTGAACATGACTGAGTGACTAACACTTTCATTACACTTTTCATTCTATTCTCTTTCTGATTTAAAGAATTTCTTCATGCACTTTTAGTACATAATAATAGGTATATCAGTTGTATGTGTTGCAAATGTCTTCTTCAAGTCGGTAACTTGCTTTCAGACTTTATTTAAGGTATCTTTTGTTGAACAGAAGTTCATCCCAAACTGTTTCAATGTAGATCCCTGAGTGTCAAAACTTTTAAGACTTTGTATGCATGCCTGAGAATATTTGTACTAAACTTTCACATTTATTTGAAATTAGAAAATTGTAACATTCTAGACTTAAAGGTCCCTTAATTAAGTATTTAAAAATAAAATCCTCTCTCTTTAAGTATTTCCTATTGTTAGACTAATGACAATTTGATTCCAAATTCTCTTGGAGGTGATCTGCCTTTTCTGTCTGGAGGGCTGAGATCATCTCTTTGGAATGAGGCATTTTCTCGGTGAGTGATTCTCAAAGTGTGATCCTTGGATCAGCAGCGTCACCATCCTGTCAGAGTTGTTAGAAATGCAAGTTTTTGGTGCCTTATCCCAAACCCACTGAATAAAAAAACTCTGGGGGCACAGCCCTGCAGTCTGTACTTTAACATGACTCCAGGTGAGTCTGATGCACACAGAAGTTTGGAATCATTATTCTAGATCCTTGCTAGTCAGAGTGTGATCCACAGTTGAGCATCATCAGTTGTAGGCATAAATCTATCAAATACTATATGGTGTTTGATTGTGATAATTATAATTTCACTTCAAGGTGATGGAAACTTAACTTTCATACCTCTTTTGACCCCATTAAAATTATTTGCAAAATGTTGGTATGGCAAAGCCTTCTAGCAAAGTTTATATTAACGTTTGATATAAATTTTTTTTGTTTGGTAAGTACAATACATTTTCAGACACTGACTTTCATAATATTCTTTTATTAGCCATTATGGCAACCCTCTCCAGTATTCTTGCCTGGGAAATCCTATGGACAGAGGAGCCTGGTGGGCTGCAGTCCATGGGATCACAAAGAGTCGGACATGACTGAGCGACAGAACAACAATAATGAGATGTTGAACTTGGCCACGAAAATTCTTTTTTCATTTTTCCCTTTGATTTTATTTTGTAGGCTTTATCAGAAACAGCTACCATGAAAACAGAAAAACAATTGTCAAGCCTATCTGGAAAAATAGAATGTGAAGATCCTAATTTTCATTTCAACAGTTTCTTGGGAACTTTGTGCCTAAATGAGAAAAGGTATCATTTTTTCCCTTCTCAAACAATTTTTTGTCCATTTAGTCTTCCCTGACAATTACCTTTATAGTCACTCTAAGTATAAAGAATGTTTTACTCTCTAAAATTTTTAACCTACATATGTTTGAAACGGTGAGAAATGGGTAACAAAGCAATTTTTTCCTGTTCAGTTCAGTTCAGTTCAGTCGGTCAGTCGTGTCCGACTCTTTGCGACCCCATGAATCGCAGCACGCCAGGCCTCCCTGTCCATCACCATCTCCCAGAGTTCACTCAGGCTCATGTCCATCGTGTCCGTGATGCCATCCAGCCATCTCATCCTTGGTTGTCCCCTTCTCCTCCTGCCCCCAATCCCTCCCAGCATCAGAGTCTTTTCCAATGAGTCAACTCTTTGCATGAGGTGGCCAAAGTACTGGAGTTTCAGCTTCAGCATCATTCCTTCCAAAGAAATCCCAGGGTTGATCTTCAGAATGGACTGGTTGGATATCCTTGCAGTCCAAGGAACTCTCAAGAGTCTTCTCCAATACCACAGTTCAAAAGCATCAACTCTTCGGTGCTCAGCCTTCTTCACAGTCCAACTCTCACATCCATACATGACCACAGGAAAAACCATATCCTTGACTAGACGGACCTTTGTCGGCAAAGTAATGTCTCTGCTTTTGAATATACTATCTAGGTTTGTCATAACTTTTCTTCCAAGGAGTAAGCGTCTTTTAATTTCATGGCTGAAATCACAATCTGCAGTGATTTTGGAGCCCCCAAAAACAAAGATTGACACTGTTTCCACTGTTTCCCCATCTATCTCCCATGAAGTGATGGGACCAGATGCCATGATCTTCGTTTTCTGAATGTTGAGCTTTAAGCCAACTTTTTAAATAGATACTTTCTTTGAAGACACATTTGTTTTTATTGCTATTTGTCCAGAAAGTTGAACTTGACAAAGGAAATATATATATATGGTGAAAGTCTAGGCTTGTTTTACCTTGTGAAAAGAAAAAGTTCTGTGGTAATTTACTAATACTCTTTTTATTTTTTAAGCCCTATTTCAATTGGGCCTGACCAGGTCTTGCTGAGAGGCACACAGCTTAAAAATACTGAATGGATCCTGGGCATAGTCGTTTACACTGGATTTGAAACTAAATTCATGCAGGTAAATAATCTATGGTGACAAATAGCATTGCCTCAAAGCACAACATTTTGTGTTTTTAGGAACCCTATGACTTTGAACTTTGAGATGATAGATCTGCTATGAACTAGAGATTGATGCTCCAAGAAGCGAGGTGGAAAACCATGGGCACACTTTCAGTCCATCTGTGATTTGGCAAATGATGTACTTTTTAGCCATTGCAATTTTTGACCTCCTTCACCATCAGACTGTAATTCACCTGTCTTGCTTGTTTTTGGTCCTTTTTGGTGTGTGATTGCCTGCTATCATGCAGAATGCGGTCAAGACACCCCTCAAGAGATCCAAGGTGGAGAAGGTGACCAACATGCAGATCCTGGTATTGTTCCTGCTGCTCTTGGTCATGTCCTTGGTGAGCTGTGTGGGTGCCATATACTGGAAAGACAGATACAGAGCAGAGCCCTGGTACCTCGGGAAGAAAGGTAAGGGTCAGAGTATGGGAGGAAAACGCCACTTTTGTAAGTTACTTCCCGTGTTTTCATTTAAAAGGGAACGGAGGTTGGTGCCTTTGCTTTATTTGTTTGTTTTCAGAAACTGAAGGTTAATGAGTTTTAGAAATAGAACATTTCCTTCTTAAGATTTTTTGGGAAAGATTGTCCTGCCAATGTCATGTAATCCTGGCAGTCCGGAATGAAGCAGAGAGAAGGGGCAGGCAGAGGCATGAGACTGAGTCAGATGGAGGAGGCCCACACCTTTGCACCTGTCGTGCAGTCACCAGAAGGGCTTGGAAAAGGTGTTCACTTCCTGAGCATTGCTTTCCTCATTTGAAAGGAGACAGTAGTTGCCCCCTTCAGTCACTGCAGGGCTCCATGTACAGTGAGTGGTGACAAGGAGCTCCGAGGGGAATCAGCGGCCAGAGTGGCCTTCTGTCAGTAAGAGGTTTAAAGGAGAACTTAAAGGGATTTGGCATGAAAAGTTCAGCAGTTTTGTTTCTGTCTTTCTGTGTTTTCAGGGTAAACCATCTTACATCTTTCCACCTTTTCTAATCTATCATGTGAGGATTCTGTGTTGCTCTAACTTCCTCTGAGAGGACCTGTTTGCGAGCATTTTACAACTTCCTTTGTATTTAGTTAGAACTCCTTCCTCCCATAATTCAACTATGTAAATTTAATGTGTAAGTCTGAGATGCAAGTTGTCAGGAAGACATATATAAGGCAGTACATATAGATCCTCTGAACAATTTCTAGATATTTTCAAGTAAAATATCTTTTACTTCTTTCCCTGGGTTTTAAAAAATCATTATAATAATTATCTCTTTAGCTTCAAATCTACGGTTGTTGTTACTTTTGTTCCTAAGTCATGTCTGACTCTTTTGCAACTCCATGGACTATAGCCCACCAGGCTCTGTTCATGGGATTTCCCAGGCAAGAACACTGGAAAGGGTTGTCATTTACTTCTCCAGGGGAATCTTCCTGCCCCAGGGATCAAGCCTGGGTCTCTTGTATTGGCAGGCAGGTCCTTTACCACTGAGCCACCAGGAAAGCCCTCAAACCTACTATTACATGCAGTTTAAAAAGTCCTCCTCATCACTCCCTCTTCATCTCCTGTGTTTAGCAACTTCCTCTCTTCAATGCTTTGCTCACCACCTTTTCCAAGACCCATTTCTGTGCCTCCAACTTTGTGTTTTTGCTGCTACACACCTCACAGAGCTCGTCCTGCTGTAGTTCCTGACTCATCCCACTTTCTTAAGCTACATCTGAAGTTCTCTGAAGGCAGGATCTAAGTCTTGTTAGAACTTGTATCCCCATGCTTCTATGCACTTTATTACATGGTTGATTGGTACTTACCTAATATTTTAAAAACTATTTTATATCTGTGTCCAATTAATTATATTCTTAATAATAATTTCCATGGCGAAAAATTCCACAGTTTTAAAAAGTAATAATGAGAACACAGATGAATAAAGATATCGCCTGAAGCCGCAATGTGGTTCCTCTGATTTTTCTTCCACAGATCATGACTATCACAGCTTTGGGTTTGACCTTTTGGTATTCATCATCTTGTACCACAATCTCATCCCCATTAGTCTGCTGGTCACTCTGGAAATTGTGAAATACATTCAGGCCCTGTTTATAAACTGGGTGAGTAGTAAATTCAGGAAATTAAGACACTTCTCTCTCGGGGTGTGGCTTTGCTTTCGAGAGTCAATGTGACTGAGTCTTTGTGGTGGGGCCAGTGCAGCTGAGAGGCCAGGAGCCAAGGCTGACTCAGCAGTGCCTGGATGCCTTTGACTCACTCTTGAGGACACAACATTTTCCTTATATATATATATATTTTCCAGACAATATTTCCAGAAATATTTAAGAGATAGAGGCTTCGTAGCAAGAGTAGAGAAACAGTCCACCATTAAAACTTAAGATACTCACAAAGGAGAGTCCAGTAGACTTACAATAGATTTACAGAGCTTGGCAAGAATGACAGAAACAATGGCATTTCAGCATTCCTTCAAATTAAGAAAAATATTTCTTAGGTGAGACAACCATGTATTGACTGAAGTTAATACTTTGTCGGCTGTGACTGAACAGATTTTCAAATCTGTGTGTAGGGTTGTCACTTTTAGTTTTTTTGTGTGTTCATATTGTTCTTTTTTTTATTGAAGTATAGTTGATTTATAATATTGTGTTAGTTTCAGGCATATGGCACACAGTAATTCATAGTAGTTTGCATTTGCCGATATGTATTATTATTATTTTTTTAACTGGAGGACAATTGCTTTACAATGTTGTGTTGGTTTCTTCTTCGAAATAAAATTCTTTCTGGATGTCACCTTAACAGGATCTTTCCAATATGTTGATGAACTACCATCATTTGAACGGAAGTATTATTTTAGCAACCACAAAATTAGACAAAGTGCCCTCACATATGTTCTCATATGATCTTTGCAGTAGCTCTGAGTAGTGCCAGGAGGGAGGCCCCTGTTACTACCTTATCTGATAGACGTAGTAATTGAGACACACTTAAGGCCACACAGCATGTCTGAGGCACAGCCAGAATTGAAGGTCGCATCTTCCAAATCACCTTGACCTTTGTCTCTACATGGCTTTGCTTCTCCTGAATCGACTCTGCCAACCCGTGTGAAAAACTAGCATATATGTGTCCCAAACCAAGTATTCTGGACTCTCCACTGTGAATTCTTTATAAATGTCAAGCACATCAGAAGATCAGTGGTAGTATGAACTTCCTGAAGAAGTTTTGAGCTTAGTTGTCTATGTGGCTTGGCTATTTTGTTTGTGTCTTGCAGGATGAAGATATGCATTTTAAGGGAAATGATGTCTATGCCATGGCCAGAACATCCAATCTTAATGAAGAGCTTGGGCAGGTGAGGGCCCCTCCAGGGCTGGGCAGTATGACAGGAGCGCCACAGGAGGTGGGTCTAGGGAGAGTGTGTGCAGAGCTGAAAGGCCAGATTTAGCCATGCGCTAGAGGTAATATGGGGCATCCCCAGGGGCTCAATGGTAAAGAATCCGCCTGCAGTGAAAGAGACCCAGGTTCTGTCTCTGGGTCGGGAAGACCCCCTGCAGGAGGGCATGGCAACCTACTCCAGTATTCTTGCCTGGGAAATCGCATGGGTAGAGGAGCCTGGCGGGCTGTAGTCCATGGGGTCGCAAAGAGTCGGACATGACTGAAGTGACTGAGCACGCACATAGATAATGTGACACCCTTGTGAAGCTTTAGAAATATAATTTGTTCCAATTATTAATAATATTGCATAATGGGTTACAAGTGGAACACACCTGATACAGGTTATAATGTGCTAATGAAAGAGTGAAAGAGCTGCGGGGCAGGTAGGAAAAGCTGCTGAGGGCTCCCAGGGCTTCAGGTAGCTTCCAGGGAGCCACAGGGACCCTGGAATCTGGGGGATGGCCAGGTTTCTGCTTCTTTAAGGCAGGTGACTCATAGGGGAGCATCCACAGGCTGTTGTGAAATTTCACACCGGCCAAACCCATGCATCTGCCCATAGCTGCCAGAAGAGAAGCAGTAGAGCTTCTGGATTGTCACTGAAAATGTCTCTCAATGGTGGAATCTAATCTGCAGACCAGACAAACATAGCCTTGGGCCTCTAGACCCTGCCTTACAATAGAAAGGCGGGAATGATGCCCAGTTACCAACAGACAGTTGTTGGTTGCCTTTTAAATGACAATGGCATCTTTACAAGTTTAAGTTCAGTTTTAAAAACTCCCAAGATTATTTGTCAATTATACTATTAATAAAATAAAGCTGAAGAAAAAGCAACAGCTCTCACAGTTGTATAGAACTTGGAGGAAGAAAGACTTGTAATTGTTACTTTTTTCTATCTACTTTTTGTTCTGTCTCTATATATGTTTTTATTAGATTATGATTTTCTATCTTTCAATTAATTAGAAGCCACATATAAATTATGGTAAAAGGCAGAATTTTGAAGTTAAACATCCTGAATGTGAATCCTGGTTTCATCATTTACCAGTATAGACAAAGATACCGCTGGAGAAGGAAATAGCAAGCTACTCCAGTATTCTTGCCTGGGAAATCCCATGAACAGAAGAGCCTGGTAGGCTACAAAAATCCATGGGGTCGTGAAGAGTTGGACGTGACTGAGCATGCATGGATGCACAGGCACCACAAGAAAAGAAAATTACAGGTCAATATCCCTTATAAACTCAGATGTAAAAATCCTCAACAAAATATTAGCAGATCAAATTCAACATTAATAAAGGATCATACATCATGATTATTTATTCTAGGAATGCAAGACTGGTTCAGGATGCACAAATCAACCAATGTGATACACCCTTTTAACAAAAAGAAAGATAAGAAATTTATGCAATAGATGCAGAAAAAGCATTTGACGAAATTCAACATCCATGTATCATAAACGTCTTAATAAAGTGACTAGAGAGGGAACATATTTCAACATAATAAAGGGTGTGTACAACAAGCTCACAGTTAAAATTATATTCAGTGAAAAATGAAAAGTTTTTCCTCTAAATAAAAAATAAAACAAGGATGCCTCCACTTGTTAGGGTAGCATTACAAAAATGCTACTTTTATTCAACTTAGTATTGTAAATCATAGCCATGGCAGTTGGGCAAGAAAAATAAATAAAAGGCATCCAAATCAGAAAGAAAGAATTAAAGCTGTCTCTTTCGACATATGACATGTTATGTATAGAAGACCCTTAAAGACTGCACCAAAAACCTGTAAGCAATAATAAAAAAAGAAACCGGGAAAGTTGCATGATACAAAACCAATATACAGAAATAAGTTGTTTCTAAAAATAAAAACAAATGTTTCTGAAAGCATACGTGAAAACTTCTGCCTTTTATTATCATTTTTGGTGACTTTACTTACAAATAGTTGGCATCCCTCTTGTCTATCCAAATAATGCAAAGATCTTAAAACTTTAAATCCACATTGCAGTATTCACTGGACAGAAATGATCACCTACAAAATTTCCATTTGTCTTTAAAATGAGCATTATATTCATGATCATGATTAAAATGGCTTTGAGTCTGGTTTTCTTTTTCATCTAAGGTATACATATATTGGTATATCAATACCAATCTACCTACTTAATGTTTTCTTGGTACTTTTAATGAGATTTCTTATGTCAGGAAAATGAACTTGGACTTCTGAATTTCTTAGGTTTGATGACTTGAAGTTTACTTTGCATATTACTATAGAATTTCATCTCCAGGGTAAAACAAAGAGAAGAGTATGGCTTCTGAAAGAAGTAAATATTAAAGATAGAATTCTTATAGATTGTAATCCTTGTTTTCCAAAATTTCATATAATTTGAGGATTTAAAGAGAAAGAATGCTATCTTTGCTCTCTAAATACATTTTAAGTTATGTCATTTATCATGTTAAATTTTTCTTCATTTAGTTAAATTTAAAATGTATTTCTTCTTTGCGTAGGTAGAATACTTATTCTCTGATAAGACAGGAACCCTCACTTGCAATATTATGACATTTAAGAAGTGCAGCATCGCTGGTATAACGTATGGGTAAGTGTTTTTATTGCCATACTCTGTTAAAAGTTCCCATTTTTTTTCTTAACAAAATTAAGCAGCCTTCATTAACTCTAAAACTTATCTGAACTTCTAGTACTATAGCTATATCTGAATGAGATTGCAACTTAACATACCTTAAATGAAAACTTGCAGTGTTTTTATTTTCCAAAATATGATTTACATCTACTTTTAAACATGATTAGAATTCCTAAAGAGTTTTATATTTATAACCTGTGATCATCATATTTCCTCCCTCACTTTCTCTTAGAGATCTGCCAAGCAAAAACGATGATGGTGCAAAAGACTTAAGGTGACTAGATAACATTCTCTCCTCCTTTGCCGCTGTTCCTTTTCCCTGGACGTTTTATCGTACTGGAACACTGACATGCAGTCACACAGCCCCCATTGTTCAGACCCCCAGCGGCAGTTCTCAAGAAGCTCCCTTGTATAGATCTTTCCCATGTTTCAAAGAACCCAGAATCTATTCTTCAGTTTACTGTGTTGGTGGCAATTTCCTCTGCCTCAAAATCTATATACCTGTACCATTTTCAACACAAGTTTAAGCGTTTTCTAATGCAGTGTGAGGTCTGGGAAGTTGTATAATTTGACGGGGCCATGTGTCTTCAGTCATGTCTGACTGTGTGACTCCATGAACTGTAGCCCCACCAGGTTCCTCTGTCCATGGGGGTTTTCCAGGCAAGAATTACTGGAGTGGGTTGCCATTCCCTTCTCCAGGGGATCTTCCCAACCCAAGGATCTACCCGTGTCTCCTGAATCTCCTGCATTAGCAGGCCGTTTCTTTTACCATCGAGCCACCAGGGAATTATAATTTGACAGAACACTGAATATTTACTAGTTGTAAGTATGATTTAGTGAAAACAGAAGATGGGGATATATTTCACTTAGGTCTGTGTGATTGCTAACTGGTACTACCAGGAACTTTTAGTTAAAATGAATCTTATCTATTCTTCTTCAGTCAGTCTCCTTGTTTCATCTCAGACGCCTACGAATTCAACGACCCAGCATTGTTGCAGAACTTTGAGAATGATCATGTAAGTCTGCTGTTTTCCCTCTGTGTTGACAGGGTATTGCGATATAACTTTCAAACATACATATATTTTCCTAAAAGGAAAAGAGAGAGCCTTGAAAAGTTCTTCGCATAAAATAGTAAGCAACGGATTTAACATGATAAGTATGAGCTATGGCTTGACTTGAGTGTGAATGAATTCAGACATTATATAGGAATATTATATTATGTAGCAATCTGTAAAACCCTAGCTCTATCTGCTTTTAAACTCTTTGGTTCTATAGCATGCAAATCAATATCTTCACTTATCTATTTTGAGATATTGATCTAGCTGATGGGAAATCTTGATCTTCTTAAAAATAAAAGTGATCTTTGGGACTTCCCCAGTAGACTAGTGGTTAAGACTCTGCCTTCCAACACAGGGAGCATGGGTTCAGTCCCTGGTCAGGGAATTAAGATCCCAAATGCCTTGGGGAGCAGCCAAAAATTAAAATAAATAAAAGTGATCTTTAAAATGTAAAACCTGTACCTGTTCTTCCTTTGCTTAAGACCCTCCGAGGACTGGCACCACATTTCAGATAGAATCCTGACTTTCTACTGTGGTCCTCTCTCTGTCTCTGACCTCATTCTGTGTCACTGATCACGACACTCAAGATGCAGGACCCACGTTTGTCTTGAAACTCCACTAACGATGAATCTGTGTCCTGATTTTGGATCCTGGGAAAGTGCTACAACCTTTGGTGTGTGCCCCCACACACGTGAACACAGACCCACAACTAACCTTTCCACTTAGGTCTTAGTTTAAACATCTAAATATGCTTTTTTCCCCTTATCAGTTCAGTTCAGTCGTTCAGTTGTGTCTGACTCTGCAACCCCATGGACAGCAGCAAGCCAGGCTTCCCTGACCGTTACCAACTCCCAGAGCTTACTCAAACTCATGTCTATTGAGTCGGTGATGCCATCCAGCCATCTCATCCTCTCTCGTCCCCTTCTCCTCCCGCCTTCAATCTTTCCCAGCATCAGGTCCTTTCCAATGAGTTAGTTCTTCGCATCTCGTGGCCAAAGTATTGGAGTGTCAGCTTCAGCATCCGTCCTTCTGGTGAATATTCAGGACTGATTTCCTTTAGGATTGAATGGTTTGATCTCCTTGTAGTCCAGGGGACTCTCAAGCGTCTTCTCCAACACCACAGTTCAAAAGCATCAATATTTTGGTGCTCAGCTTTCTTTATAGTCCAGCTGTCACATCCATACATGACTACTGGAAAAACCATAGCTTTGACTAGATGGACCTTTGTTGGCAAAGTAATGTCTCTGCTTTTTAATATGCTGTCTAGGTTGGTCATAGCTTTTCTTCCCAGGAGCATCTTTTAATTTCATGTCTGCAGTCACCATCTGCAGTGATTTTGGAACTCCCCCAAAATAAAGTCTCTCACTGTTTCCATTGTTTTCCCATCTATTTGCCATGAAGTGATGGGACCGGATGCCATTATCTTAGTTTTCTGAATGTTGAGTTTTAAGCCAGCTTTTCACTCTCTTCTTTCACTTTCATCAAGGAGTCTTTAGTTCTTCTTTGCTTTCTGCCATAAGGGTGGTGTCATCTGCATATCTGTTATTGATATTTCTCCAGGAAATCTTATTTCCAGCTTGTGCTTCATCCAGCCCAGCATTTCACGTGGTGTACTCGGCATCACCTCCCTAAAATAGGCCCCTGCCTTCCCTATCACACCCCCTCCTTCTTTCCTCCAGCTTTGCAAACACCTGTGTCCCCAAGGAGAACAAACATCCCTAGACAGCAGGGTCTTCCTGTTCCCTGTGGTCGCCCCAGCCCCCTCCTCTCCCCCTGACTCAGCCTCTACTCCACAAACACATTCTGAATGTGTGGTATGGTTTCTAGCCAGTGCCTTACTCTGTATGAACCTGAAGCGAAATATCACTCGGTACTTATATATATATGCAGATTATATAGGACTTTTGAGTTGAGGGGGCAGGTTGGAAGAGACTCATTAGCTGTGTCCCTTTCTTACAGCCCACAAAAGAGTATATAAAGGAATTTCTTACCCTGTTGTGTGTGTGCCACACTGTTGTTCCAGAGAGAGAGGGAAACAACATAAGCTACCAGGCCTCCTCTCCAGGTAGGTGCCGTGTGCCTGCAAACGCCTGGCAGACAATGAGCCCACAGAGGAAGGGGAGCCATCACGGATCCCCAGTCGTGCCTGCCTTTCTCCTTCCCTGAAATTCTTACCAGTTTGGGGCATTCGTACACAGCTCTGAGCCACTCTGAAGCTCTGGGGCTCCCACTCTCCACATACCCGACACACCCCGAAAGTGCCCAGAAGGCTGGCAGGGTGTGGTCTTGGGGCAGGGGCTTAGAAGCAAGTTACAGTCAGTAAGCAGGCACGGGGCAGATTCAGGCCATGCAACATTTTTTGGAAGTGCTACTAATGTTATGGAGAACAGAGAAAACCCCTCAGTGAGCAGGAGGAAAGTGTTTCAGTTCCAGGCTGGTGGATTAGTCTCACTGACCAAGGCCCTACTTAACCAGATTTCCTCTATTGTCAACACTCTCTGTTACCTAGAAGCACTGATAAACGCATTTGGGTAGAAAACCCCAAGTCCTAAAGAATGACATGATATTTTACTGCTGGAGAAATCTGTATTAAATTAAATATAGTGTTAACACACTTGCTCAGTCTCCACTAATACAAGCCTTTTATTGACAGATGAAGTAGCTTTAGTGAAAGGAGCCAAGAAACTTGGCTTTGTTTTCACTACAAGGATGCCGAACTCGGTCACCATAGAAGCTGTGAGTAATACTTGATATACTTTCCAGCGGTTTACATGCACTTGCTCATCCAGAGACACAGATGTACAATTTTTCTAATCATGCTGATTTTAGATTGGAGAGGTGTTTCAGTCTTAATCTGTTGCTATTGGAAGCACTTTTGTTAATATTGTCCAGGTTGCAAACAATATTCTTACCAGAGGAGGGCACCGTCATCTCATCAGACTTGCAGGAAGGCTTTATTTTGAAAAAGATATGTATTTGGAGGATGAAAACTTGTTCATGATTGGGAGAGTGAATTACTTTGTGAGACAATGCTTTTTTCCTAAGGTAAGAATATGTTGTCTTATTTTCCTGTAGATGGGAGAAGAACTCACATTTGAAATCCTTAATGTACTGGAATTTTCTAGGTAAGCTAACTTTTTGATCTGTGTGTGCATGTTCCAGGGTTCTTCTTTGACTATTCAACTGAGATTTGGCTGTAAAGGAAAACCTAGAACCAGAATCCTGAAATTCTAATTAACTTCTGTACACCCTTGCATCTAAGTTCAGTTTTTGTATCTCTAGGCCTCATTATGATCATTGTTTTAATTGGAACACACTTCTCTGAGGCTTAAGCGTTTCAATTTTACCAGGATTTTCTTCTCCCCAAAGGAGATCCTCCTCCTCGCTTTTGGCCATCATTTCTATGAACCTCTTACTTCGCTTCCAATCTTGGACATCTTTTTCTTGATCAGTATTATTCCTGAGGGAAAATAAAGCTCTTTTTTTGAAAGAGCTTGAAAACATGGAAGAAGTAATGACTGAGAGCCCAGCTGGTCTGTGGGCCACATTCAGAACTGTCCCCTGAGGCCCATGGTGGCCGTACCACGCAGAAGACCTGCAGCTGGGGCTCAGTTTAAATGACCTTCCCAATGTCTCTAAGCAGATATGTGGCAGAATCAGGGTTGAAATTCAGGTCTACTGGTTCCAAAGTCCTTGGTACTGTCGACCAATCTGTGCCTCCAGAGGTGAAAGAAAAGTTGCTGTTTAGTTGATAAGTCGTGTCCAACTTGTTATGACCCCACGGACTGCAGCACACCAGGTTTCCGTCCTTCACTATCTCCTAGAATTTGCTCAAATTCAAAGAAAAGTTAAAGAATTTTTTTTAAAATGTATTTTTATCTCCACGGTGTGCATTGCAGTCTATAAAGCTAAACACATTTTTCTAGAACACTGTTCGAGGAGTAAGGTGGCCTTGATGACCGCCTGTTTGTGCTGCCTCTGCTCCAGTCATGTTGAGGGTGATAAAGAATATTGAACAGTATGACTTGATGGAGACTGTGGTGCCCTGGGAGGTGGGGGTTTACCTCTGAGGGGCCTGGGAGTCTGTGCGAGGAGGCGGGGTTTGGGCTGGTGACTGACGGTGGAAGGAGAGTTAAGAGTGAGCAAATGACCTGGTGAAGGGGATGGACTGTCTCAGCCAGTTTACCGTGGCTGTGTGTGGAGGACAGAGGTGAGAGGAGATCTTCAAGCCGACTTGGGCTCCCAAATCAGGAACAAAAGCACTGAGTTTAGGTTCTATGACAGCTATAACGCGCGCGCGCGCACACACACACAATCCAGAGGGCTTTGAGACAGAACTATACATTCAAAAGATTCTGGCATCTACTGAGTCAGCAATTTAACATCTCTGTGCAAGAAAATGGGGCCAGAAAGCTCTAGCTGATGAAGATGGTGTGAGGACTGAAAAACATACAGGACCAGGCCTGCTTTTACCTCCTCTCATCAGTTTTTAATGATTATATTAAATGCATTACATGTATATACAATTTATGTTTTTTAAGTAATATACATGTTGTATAATACATGTGTATATATGATACATAAAGATGTTACCTTATGCGCATTATATTATAATAGTACATATTAATCTAATATATCCTAATATAATCTATTGTACATACTTGTGTCAGTAAATTCCCATGGAAGAAAAGAATAGTAGTAGAAGAAGGTGGAGAGTTATAATCAGAATCTCAGTTAAAGGAAGTCTATAAAGAAGGAAGAGGAGGCTGGTAGTAAAAGTGCCAGCCTTTTCAGCCATAGGCAGCTGAGGATTCTAACAATTAGAGTTCTTTTGACCTTGAGTTTTTGCTTGAGTGGTAGCTCTACATTCTGAGGAAAACAGAAGCTAACAATACTCTCGATGTTGTTTTAGTAATAGAAAGAGGATGTCTATAATTGTCCGAACTCCTGAAGGACAGCTCCGGCTCTACTGCAAAGGGGCCGTAAGTACTGGGATTCATTGTTATGCAATGAATTTTAAAATGTCGTTACTTTGTCTGTGCTATCATCCCTGGTGGTTGACAGCATTAGATTGGAAAGTCCGCCTTAAGGCCGTCAAACCCACTGAAATGCCACCAGAATTTTATTAAACTTTGATGTCAGTGAAAACGTGCTGTCACTCAGTTATTTTTTTGAGAACCAATGATTTGCAGTTTTGGCTACCACAAGTAATGCTCTTGTGACCATTTGTTTGCAACTCTCTCAATGGACATATAGTTTTATCTCTCGCTGGTAAATATCAAGGAGTAAAATTATTGGATCACGTGGGAGCTATATATCAACTTCTTAAGAAACCATCAACTTGAAGTTACATTCTTACCAGTAGTTGTTACCAGTGTTTGGCCTGGTTAGTCTTTTTAATTTGCCATTCTGATAGGTGTGTATCTCACTGTGAGTTTAATTTACATTTCCATGATGACTGATGATAGCAAACATCTTTCCATGTGTTTGTCATCTGTGATGAGGGTTCCTAGGACTACTGCTATGCTTTTGGTGAGTCTCTAAAAGGATTCATGGGACTTAGCACACAGTCATGGACCTGAGGTGGAAATATTATTCATAACTTCAAATTCAATTTCTTTAATAATATAGAGCTCTTCAGAACATTTTTTTCTAATTAGCTAGTTAGCTTTGATTTGTGGTTTTCACAGAACTTTTCTATTTCATCCAAGTTGTGGAACTTATTTCATCCAAGTTGTGGAATTTTTCCTAGTTGTGGAAAAATTGTTCATCTTAGTCTCTTTACTATTTTAAATTTTATTTATTTATTTTTGGCTGTGCTGGGTCTTCATTGCTGTGGATTACCCTCTAGTTGTGGTGTGTGGGTTTCTCATTGCGGTGCTTTCTCTTGTGACGCACGGGCTTAGTTGCTTCACGGTAGGTGGAATCCTCCAGGACCAGGGATGGAACCCATGTCCCCTGCATAGGCAAGCAGATTCTTAACGACTGGTTAAGAAAGTCTTAAGACCAGGGAAGTCTTCTTTATTTTTTTTCAGTCTTCATTTTTGTTTGTGTGTGTGTATGTGTGTCTTTAAAGTGTGTTTCTTCTAGGGAGCATGCCATTGGTTCTAGTGTTTTAAATCTGTTCTGGAAATCTCTGCCTTTTAACTGATGTTTAGACCATTTATATAGTATGGTTATATATATGACTAGGTTTGACTATATCATCTTGCCATTTATTTTCTATTTGTCCCAGTTGCTCTTTTTCCCCCATATTTCTTTTTTATTTTATACTTTCTTTTGGATTATTTGAATATTTTTTTCCAATTTCCTTGTTTTAAAGTTTTAATTTTAGTAGTTACTTTGTGGCTTATAATAGGTATCCTTATTACATTTCTCCTTCAAGTGATATTATATTACTTCACATATAGTGCAAGAACCTTACAATTCTATATTTCTATTTCTCTCTCCTAATCCTTCTGGTATGCTAGCCATACATTTTACTATTACAAATGTTACAAGCTTCACACTTTACAGCTATTCATTTTGTCAAATGTTTAGAATAAAAAGAACTAGATAATGAGAGAAATAATGTGTGTGTGTATATATATATATATGCCCATGCCAACACCATGCTCATTGCTTTTCAGACTCATATTTCCATCTGGCATAATAATCTTTTGTCTGAAGGAGTTCCTTTACCATACCTTATAACATAGATCTATTGGTGATACATTTTTTCAGTCTAAATCAGAAAGAAAATATATATTTCATCTTTATTTTTTCTAACCTTTTGAAGTAAATTTTTGCTGAGTATAGACTTAGGCTGATCCTTTTTTTTTTTTTTTTTTTTTCACTGCTGTATAGACTTCGCTTTACTGGCTTCTCACGTGCATTGTCCCCATGAGGTATTTGCTCTGTTCCTTGTCTTTGTTCCTCTGTATGTAACATCTTGTTTTTCCTGGAATTGTGCCTTCACTGGGGCTTCTTGAGCTCCTTCACTTCTATGAGCTATAACAAAAAAATGATAAAAGTTTTTGTAATCCAGATGATCAGGCTTAGATAAGATGTTAATCACAGTGTGTGTTTATGTGGCCTTTTTTTCTATAGGATTCAGTGATTTATGAGAGACTTTCAGAAAATTCTCTCTTTGTGGAGGAGACATTAGTCCATCTGGAAAATTTTGCTAAAGAAGGTAAGTGAAAATTATTTAGATTGAATTCCCTTTTGTAATGCTGTCCTTAACTGCTGAAATTATAGCCTCAATGCATGCTCGGGGGAGCTTGCTGGTATGTGAGACTTTGTGTGCCTTCTGTTTGGTTAAAAATAAATGGTTCAAAAATAAATAAATAAAAATAAAAATAAATGGTTCCCCAAACAAGCCCTGTCCAGGCAGTATTATTATTTTCCCTTTCTTACCCTGCAACAGTATCTTGTGCTTAGTTGCAAACACTAAAATGTATGTTTTTACTGTGGGCTCTTCCTTTATTCCTAAAGCAGTGTCTTCAGTCTATTATCTATTTCTAGGCAGAGGATGAGATGCTTGGATGGCATCACTGACTTGATGGACACGAGTTTGAGCAGGCTCCAGGAGTTGGTGATGGATAGGGAAGCCTGGTGTGCTGCAGTCCATGGGGTTGTAAAGAGTCAGACACGACTGAGTGACTGAACTGAACTGGAAATATAGAGAGGTTTTTTCGTTTTTTTTGTTTGTTTGTTTGTATTGTGTGTTTTGAAGTTAATAATTTTGTGTATAACTCAGAATGCTGACATAGTTGATATTTTCCTGCATTCTTTTATCCTTCTGATTTTGACTTATCATCCAACTCTTTATGAAATATATTCCTTGAGTGAGTTTTGAATAAGAACAACATCCATTGAAAGGTTTACAGATGCTTTGAAAAGCAAGGGGTAATACTGATTAAGATTACCTTGAAAACTATAGTCCACTTTCTCCTTTTAGTTTACAAACTGCTGCTTCCTACAGACACATATGTGTCTTCTGTGAGAGTATGGATATTTTGCAAGTTTACATTTTGGATCTTTTAGTGGTCTCTGAAAATATACCTGTGGGCTGTAGGCTGGTTACAATAGGTAGAAGCATATGGGAACTATATTGATAACAGCTTCTATAGGTCGTCTGCAGAGAGTTGTGTGTGTATGTGCTCAGTGGCTCAGTGGTGTCCAACTCTTGGGACCCCATGGACTATACCCCTCCAGGCCCCTCTGTCCATGGGATTTCCCAGGATGAATACTGGAGTGGGTTGCCATTTCCTCCTCCAGGGGATCTTCTTGACCCAGGGATCGAATCCTTGTCTACTGCTTGGCAGGCAGCTTCTTTACCACTGAGCCACCTGAGAAGCCTGTTCTGCAGAGAAACAGGAAATTCTCAAGTATTTGAATGTTTTGCCAGAATTAACCTAAAATATTACAATCTGATTTAAAATTTTTTTAGGCATGTCACTGCAGTTCAGTTCAGTCACTCAGCCGTGTCTGACTTTTTGCAACCCCATGGACTGCAGCCTGCCAGGCTTCCCTGTCCATCACCAACTCCTGGAGCTTGTTCAAACTCATGTCCATCAAGTTGGTGATACCATCCAACCATCTCATCCTCTATTGTCCCCTTTTCTTCCTGCCTTCAATCTTTCCCAGCGTCATTTTCCAATGAGTCAGTGCTTCGCATCAGTACCCAAAGTATTAGAGTTTCAGCTTCAACATCAGTCCTTCCAACTCAGGACTGATTTCCTTTAGGATTGACTGGTTGGATCTCCTTGCAGTCCAAGGAACTCTCAAGAGTCTTCTCCAACACCACAGTTTAAAAGCATCAGTTCTTCGGCGTTCAGCTTTCTTTATGGTCCAACTCTCACATTCATATGTGACTCCTGGAAAAACCATAGCTTTGACTAGACAGACCTTTGTTGGCAAAGTAATGTCTCTGCTTTTTAATATGCTGTCTAGCATGGTCATCACTTCATGGGAAATAGATGGGGAAACAGTGTCAGACTTTATCTTTTGGGGGCTCCAAAATCACTGCAGATGGTTATTGCAGCCATGAAATTAAAAGACGCTTACTCCTTGGAAGGAAACTTATGACCAACCTAGATAGCATATTAAAAAGCAGAGACATTACTTTGCCAACAAAAGTGCATCTAGTCAAGGCTACGGTTTTTCCAGTGGTCATGTATGGATGTGAGAGTTGGACTATGAAGAAAGCTGAGGGCCAAAAAATTGATGCTTTTGAACTGTGGTGTTGGAGAAGACTCTTGAGAGTCCCTTGACTGCAAGGAGATCCAACCAGTCCATTCTGAAGGAGATCAGCCCTGGGTGTTCATTGGAAGGACTGATGCTAAAGCTGAAACTCCAGTACTTTGGCCACCTCATGCGAAGAGCTGACTCATTGGAAAAGACCCTAATGCTGGAAAAGATTGAAGGCAGGAGGAGAAGGGGATGACAGAGGATGAGATGGCTGGATGGCATCACCAACTCAATGCACATGAGTCTGGGTGAACTCCGGGAGTTGGTGATGGACAGGGAGGCCTGGTGTGCTGTGATTCATGGGGTCGCAAAGAGTTGGACACGACTGAGCGACTGAACTGAGGATGGTCATAGTTTTTCTTCCAAGGAGCAAGCATCTTTTAATTTCATGGCTGCAGTCACCATCTGCAGTGATTTTGGAACCCAAGAAAATAAAATCTCTCACTGTTTCCATTGTTCCTCCATCTGTTTGCCATGAAGTGATGAGACCAGATGCCATGATCTTAGTTTTCTGAATGCTGAGTTTTAAGCCAACTTTTTCACTCTCCTCTTTCACTTTCATCAAGAGGCTCTTTAGTTCCTCTTTGCTTTCTGCCATAAGGGTGGTGTCATCTGCATATCTGAGGTGATTGATATTTCTCCCAGCAACCTTGGTTCAAGCTTGTGCTTCATCCAGTCTGGCATTTCATATGATGTACCCTGAATATAAGTTAAATAAGCAGGGTGACTATATACAGCCCTGATGTACTCCTTTCCCAATTTGGAACAAGTCCATAGTTCCGTGTCTGGTTCTAACTGTTGCTTCTTGCTCTGCATACAGATTTCTCAGGAGGTGGGTAAGGTGGTCTGGTATTCCCATCTCTTGGAGAATTTTCCTCAGTTTGTTGTGATCCACACAGTCAAAAGCTTTAACGTAGTCGATGAAGCAGAGATAGATGTTTTTCTGGAATTCTCTTGCTTTTTCTATGATCCAGAGGAGCTTGGCAATTTGATTTCTGGTTCCTCTGCCTTTTCTAAATCCAGCTTGAACATCTTGGGATTCAAGTTAATTTTCTGTTATCTCAGCATTTGTTGGGCTTACTTTGATATTGGAAACTGAAGCTTCTTATTCTTTCCTTCTTTCGACAAATAGTTATTGAGCATCTATTTAGTGCCCTGCAGTGTTCTCAGCTTCCAGGGCAGAAGTGAACGAAACATAGACAGCTACTGTCCTGTGAGAATATGCCAGTGATAGATGATGTCATGGGGTAGGAGTGCTATGGAGAGAAAATAAGCAGGGTAAAGGGACGGAGCGACGAGGTGCTCTCTGTGTAGGGTGAGTTAGGTAGAGACTGCAGGAAGGGAGGACAGGCCCTCAGGAGAAACTGTTCTGGGTATAGGATGTGCAAGTCCAAATGTCGGGGAATACGAGGACCAGCGAGGGTACTACAGTGAGCAAGGACGAGGGGAGGAGGGAAGATGAGTAAGGAGACCAGGTGGGTCAGGAAGGGCCACATGAATGCCTTTATTGTCCCATGGGCTCCAAAATTCTTTTGGATTTTGTTTTCAAATTCTCTACTTCTATCCAATCACTGGAAGCCTCACCAGGTGATCTCTCTCTTGCAGGTCTGAGAACTCTCTGTGTTGCCTACATAGACTTAACTGAGATAGAGTATGAGCAGTGGCTGGTCACGTATAAGAAAGCCAGCACAGTGGTACAAGACAGAATACAAAGTCTGGAAGACTGTTATGACAGTATTGAAAAGGTAATGTACCCCATATGTGTTGTCCATGCCAGCACATTTGAAGAAAATGAGCTTATCAGTGTAGTCATATCTTGGTGTCATGTTAAAAGCTCAGGTAAATTTTTTTTCTGAAGTATACATCTGTCTTATTGTATTGAGAATTCATAAAATGTCTTTTAAACTATTCAAAATAGTTCTCCCTGTTTTGACTCATATCTGAGTCACTTCAGTCTAGTTATCCTCTGTATAGTTTTATCCACTTGAAAAGAAATACATGTTTATTATAGAAAAATAAGCTAGAATAATACATAATAATCATCTGAAATGTTGGGCTAATGACTCAGTTCCAGTCTCTCCCCTTTGTTCTTTTGTGTGTATTATATATGTAGTATTCTATTGTATGTATTTGTGTGTGTGTGTGTGCTCAATTGCTCAGTCGTGCCTGACTTTTTATGACCCCATGGACTGTAGCCCACCAGACTTCTCTGTCCTTGGAATTCCCCATGCAAGAATACTGGAGTGAGTTGCTATACCCTCCTCCAGGGGATCTTCCCAACCCAGGGACTGAACCCATGTCTCCTGCATTGGCAGGTGGATTCTTTACCACTGAGCCACCTGAGAAGCCCCTAACCTAACCTAGCCCTCATTTAATTGGTATATTTAGACCACTATAAACATTTAGGCCATGTTTATAGTGATGATTAGTTTAATATATACTGTATTTGGAACTGTTTTTATTTGTTCCCACTTTTTTTCTTTTTATTTTTTTCACTTTTTTCTTTCTTTGGTTCTAGTTGAGCATTATATATGATCTGCTTTCTTGATCTGTTTTTTAGTATATCAATCACACTTCCTTTAAAAATGTTTTTAGTGATTGTCAAAGAGTTTGAAAAGTCCACTTTCAAATAACACTGTAACCACTTCTCTCCAGTGGTAGACCAATACTTCACAATAGGAAGAAAAACTATAAAATAAACCATCTGGTGATAAGAGATTTATGGAGAAAGTTATGAAATTTTTCTAACAGACAAAAGTAAGGACCTATACACATGGAAGGGTTTATACATTATATGGTGGTGGTGGTTTAGTTGCTAGGTTGTGTCCAACTCTTGCAACTCCATAGACTACCAGGCTCCTCTGTCCATGGGATTTTCCAGACAAGAATCTGGAGTGGATTGCCATTTCCTCCTCCAATGGTAATTCCCAACCCAGGGATCAAATCTTTGTCTCCTGCATTGGCAGGTGGGTTCTTTACCACTGAGCCATGAGGGAAGCAGTATAGTGAAATAGTGGAAGAGACTAGAAAAAAAAGTGTGAGTGTATGCACATATGGTTCTTCACATAATCAATTATTAGATGGCATGTCTTTTATCAAAATTTGCTCTATTTATTCCATCTTAAAATATTTTTATCTTTACACTTGATCTTAGCCAAAAGGCCAAGAAATTATATATTTTTATCTTTAATTAGCAATAATGACTATCTTTTCCCAAAAACATGTAGAAGTTCCTACTACTTGGAGCCACAGCTATTGAAGATCGCCTTCAAGCACGTGTTCCGGAAACGATAACAAGTCTATTGAAAGCGAACATAAAAATATGGGTCTTGACAGGAGATAAACAAGAAACTGCAGTTAACATAGGTAACAGACACAAAGAATATTTTTTAAAAGCCTGGTTGTACATGTATCCTAAATATGCCCTACAGTTAAGAATGTATGGTTGAGCTGCCTTCAAGTAATAGTGTTTTATTTCTTCAGGAAAGCACAGTGCAGTGAAATCTTGCCATCACATGGTGCAGAATTCAAACAAACTAAGCAAAGCAAACGCTTATCTTTCCACCATCTTGAGACAATAGAATGCAGAATGCCCACGAGCCATATGTAATTTTTTGTTCTTTTCCTTTGATACTTGAAGTTATGACATTTTTTTCTCTAATGAAGTATATTTTGGGTTGGCCAAAAAGTTCGTCTCAGTTTTTCCATAAAATCTTACAGAAAAACCCAAATGAATCTGAATATCTGTGTTTGAATTGTATGTTTATTCATAAACATTTAAGTCATTATCAGAATATTGAGTTAGTGTTTTTTTTTTCCTAAACTCTATGTCACTTGTTTGACTTTATACTTTTAAAATTATTATTCCACTGTTTGATGGTATGTTAGGGTTCAGATGTGTGGAAAAGGAATTGAGCAACTTCCCTGGTGGTCCAGTGGCCAAGACTCTACACTCCCAATGCGGGGGCCTCAGGTTCAATCCGTGATCAGGGAATTAAATCCCACCTGCCACCACTAAAGAGTTTGTGTATCACAACTAAGATCCATTGCATCCAAATAAAAAAATATTTAGAAGAGGAAAAGGAGTTTTAAAATCCACTTTTAGCCATGAATATGTAAATTTCGGTCATAAGAAGGGATTGAAATTATTATTTTTTTTTCATAATCATCATGGTATCCAGTTCTGGTTAGATTAACGTGTACTATGAAGTGAACCTGTATTCATCAAACACCCTTTAAACTATGTTTCTGCTAATTTGTCTACTCTATATTCATTCATTTAACAAATATTGAATGCTTGCTATGTGCCAGAAAATTCTAGGATCTGGGAATGAAAAATTGAGTAATAAAGTCTCTGTCCTCAAGGAACTTACATCTACAAGACAAGACAAAAAATTAATAAGCAAATCACCAACTGTTGCAATATTATTGGATTAAGTGTTAAGACTGAAAACAAAGCAGGGAATAGTCATGGGCAGAGGGGTAGTGAGACAGAAAACACATTAGGGAGGTGACATTTGAAGCAGAGACGCAGATTGGAAGAAGGAGCAATCACTGGGAAAGTTCCAGGCAAACGTATGGTGAGCACATGGCTCTGGTGTCTTATCTGAGCAGCAGTGGAAAGGCCAACATGGGTGGAGTATGGGGAACAAAGCAGAGGTGAGAGCTTGTCGGGCCACAGGAAGAAATGTGTAGGGTTTTGAGCAGGAGAGTGATATGATTTAATTCGTGTTTTAAAAATATCTTCTTGTTGTTGTGTGGAAACTGGACTAAATGGAAGGCAGGAGGTCATTTAGAACACCTTTGTAGAAGTCTATACAAGAGATGGCAGTCATTTGTACTGGGATGTAATGGGGAATACTGGGGAGGGACTCCATTGGATCCTTGAATCACATGATTTGGACTTCATGGGTCCACCTGTACTCAGATATTTTTCCCCCCAATGGCACATATGACCGCACTGTACCATGCAGAACCACAGATTGTTGCTCAGTTGCTCAGTCATGTCCGACTCTTTGCAATCCCATGGACTGCAGCACGCCAGGCTTCCCTGTCCATCACCAACTCCTGGAGCTTGCTCAAACTCATGTCCATCGAGTCAGTGATGCCATCCAACCTTCTCATCCGTCCTTTCTCTTCCCCTTCTCCTCCTGCCTTCAATCTTTCCTAGCATCAGAGTCTTTTCCAATGAGTCAGTTCTTCGCATCAGATGGCCAAAGCACTGGAGTTTAGCTTCAGTATCAGACTTTCCAATGAATATCCAGGACTTATTTCCTTCAGGATGGACTGGTTGGATCTCCTTGCAGTCCAAGGGACTCTCAAGAGTCTACTCCAACACTATAGTTCAAAAGCATCAGTTCTTCGGTGCTCAGCTTTCTTCATAGTCCAACTCTAACATCCATACCTGACTACTGGTGATTGAGTCAGTGATGCTATTCAACCATCTCCTCCTCTTTTGCCTCCTTCTCCTCCTGCCCTCAGTCTTTCCCAGCATTATGGTCTTTTCTGATGAGTTGGCTCTTTACACCATGTGGCCAAAATATTGCAGCTTCATCTTCAGCATCAGTCCTTCCAATGAATATTCAGGGTTGATTTCCTTTAGAATTGACTGGTTTGGTCTCCTTGCTGTCTAAGGGACTCCTTGCAGCCCAAGAATCACAGATATGGAGGGTCAATTGTAAAGATACATGTGGATTTCTGACTGTGTGTAGGTTAGCAGTCTACCTCCACCATTTTTCAAGGGCCAGTATAAATTTGGGGTATATTTGGTGGGTTAATCTGTCAACCCTCATTGATATGAGTGCAGTGAGAGTAGATGAGTGTTTCAGAGTTTTGCTGTGAAGGAAGCAGAGACCTAGGGTGGTAGCCGGAAGAGAACAGAATTGATGAAGTGCTGGTTGTCTTTGAAGAAACTATTTCATCTCTAAACATCAGTTTCCTGCCTGCAAATTGGAGGTGATAATAGTTTTTACTTGATAGAGTTGTTGTGAGAATGCCGTGAGGTAACTCCCGTGAAGTTGTTGCAAAACACTTAGCAAGTCCTCTGGGAATGTTAGATATTAATGTAATTATGAAAGACTCACTGCCGGGGTCCAGCCCGGGTGGATCCAGGGATTCGAAGGTGGGGACGGCGTCGGCCGTCTCTGGAAAAATACATATTTAATCACAGATATATAGAGAGATTAGAAACGGATAGTGTAGTAGGAAAATTAGTGGAGAAAAAGAGGCTGAATAACTTGGTTTACATGGAATAGTATCCATGCTCCAGATGGGAATTCAGCCAGAAAAACGGGAGCAAGAAAGAAACNATGGGGGAGAGCCCCCCGTAAAGTCAGAGTTGTAGGTGAGAGCATAAAACAGACTGGTTTTGGGGTAGACGCTCGGGAACAGGGGGTTTCCTGAGACTCGATCACGCCTTTGGGTATGCCGAAGCCTCCTTCCTCATGACCTTTGCCATGGACGGAGTTCCTCACGCTGGCTCCCAGCAACTCACAAAGCAGGTCCGACCACCATGCAGTCACTTATCCATCTGGCAAACATTTAGAAACATACCATCCACATGCTCGCCTTTTTCCAGCTCTCCCACTTTTCTGCTTTAATGCGCCTTGCCATGTTCCTCGAGAACCATGCACTCAATGACCACAGTAACTTACTGCATATCTCGTGAAGAGGCTCAGCTGGCCCGGCACCATAAAGAGGCATGGTTGCTTTCTTACCACCTTCCTCAATTACATCTTTGCCAGGCCCTCTACCTGAAACCATTAGTTTTACCTGAAACTTCAACAGTCTCTTTGGCTCAGGACTGAAACTCAACCTAGATGAGACCCAGCAGTTACTGTTAAAAGCAGAGTTTTTATCCTTATAGAATGAGACTTATTTTTGTTACCAGAAATCTACAATTCACATGAAGGACCCCTTACTCAGAATAACTGGATCATGTTAGATAACTGCTTTATTGAATTGTACCCATTTTCAAACGACTGTTTTGCAACCATGGTGCCTTTGAAAATAGAAGGGAAACTGTCTGCAGTTTCTTAGAGCAGGGATTGAAAACACGGGGAAGAACTGGCAGGACTAGAGTGAAGGGCAATGTACGAATGTAGTGGGCAGAGGACAATCATACATGCGTAGGGGAAAAGGCAACATACATGTTGGAGGGGGAGTCCATAGGGGAGCCCTGGTCCCCCAGAGGGACAGCCAGAGCAGCCACGCCTTCTGGAAATGAGTACCCACTGTTGGCACAGGTTTTTAGCTCTTAGAAGATAATTGGAATTCTGTGCTTTGATTCGAAATATCCTGATTTATAACCGTTGCTTAATGTGTAGCATGTTGTAAGGGCAAAACAATACATGTCTGTTGACAGAGTGCAGCTTGCTATCCTCTGACCTTAAGTTCTGGGTCCTAGATTGGACTTTGCTGCTGCTGCTGCTAAGTCACTTCAGTCGTGTCCAACTTGCGACCCCATAGATGGCAGCCCACCAGGCTCCTCTGTCCCTGGGATTCTCCAGGCAAGAATACTGGAGTGGGTTGCCATTTCCTTCTCCAATGCATGCATGCATGCTAAGTCACTTCAGTTGTGTCCGACTGACTCTGTGCGACCCTATGGACAGCAGCCCTCCAGGCTCCTCTGTTCACAGGATTCTCCAGGCAAAAATCTTTGAGTGGGTTGCCATTTCCTTCTCAAATTGGACTTCACTGCTCCCCTTAGAGGCTACTCATGCAGAGGAGACCAGTTGAAAGACAGAGTCAGTCAACTTTGCCTGGTGTATGTTGATATAATTTGTTTTCTTAGAGGCTTTCTAATCTCTTGCTTTTTCCCCCAGAAAAGCAATAGGCTTTAGTTAGAGAGCTTTCGTGTTCCTTTCATGAGTTTGAATGGCTGAGGCATAATTCAAAGAGAAAAAAGATTGAGAGCTGGTTCTGAGAGCCAACATCACTGAAGAGAAATGCATAGCAAGCATGCTGGTTGAAAAGTCAGGCTTCAGAGTTATAAAGACCAAGGTTTGAACCTGAATCTTCTGTCTCTATATTTATAAGCCTGTGCCTTTGTGGACTTTTCTAACCCTCAGTTTTCTCATTATCAAAATGGTTGCAATACCTCTGCTGGTTGTGATGATTACGTGGAAGGGAGTCTGTGAAGGTTTTTCTCAGCTGGTGTATTGGATAGAGTGAGGGCTTCATAGATGTTAGCTCCTGCCTTTATGAATATTATGGCAGTTTTAACTGCCACAGGAGCTAAAGTTGGCTGATGTGGTGCAGTTAAAAGGCTACATATAGTCTTGACACCTGTTCCAAACAAAATTTGGCTAAGAATTTAGCAGGAGGCTTACTTTCAGGAACAAATATGTTAGGATTGATTTTTGTCAACAGCAAGAAATGAAAACAAAGGTTACTGTCACACATTTTTAACATATTTCCTAGACCAGCTTCTAGTTCTATTAGGTTCTGAAAGTTTCCTAATAACATGATTCGACATGAATCTGTGGTCTCTTGACCTCAGCAGCATATGTACTGTTACGTTTGGTTTATCAGTGAATGTGTGCGTGATTTTTTTTCTTTTGTGTTAGCTTTGCTTCCTTGGGTTTTAAGAGACTTATCACATATTCTGTTGTAAATCTTCCTTTGCACCCAGCTTTATGCTGGGTGCCAGTAAGCACTCAGAACTTGCATGGTGATTTGATTTGCATTTTGGTCATAATACATGGAAACTTTTTAGCTTTTGTTTGGATTCAGCCAGTGCGGGCAGCCGTGGCTTCAGGGAAGAGGGCTCCTCATGGGGGCAGCACCAGGATCCTTGGTGGGAAGCTGGCTTGCCCGTCTATGTCTAGTTTGTGTCCCTGAGCACCTGCACAAATATTAACTTTCTAACCTGAGTGGTAGGACAGGAGCTGCCAGCATTCAGGCAGTTAACTTCCCAGTAACTTATTATAAAATAAAAGTGGACATTACAATAAAACATGTCAGGAAGTCACTAGAATTCTTTGAAAAGCCTAGTATCTCTAGTTTTGAAAAATGTAGCAAGGCAACGTGAATACCTACAAGTTTCAAAATAGAAATTTAATGACAATTATATTCTTTGGAAAAGAACACCTTACATAGGAAGTGTCAGGAAGTTTACAAGGAAGAGCCTTGAAAAATTATTTTAATTATTTTAAAATCAATTGTGCTGACTACAGAGGAATACATACATTTAGGCATTTTGAATTATATACAAACCAGGAAGCTACTTTTGGTATTGAAACCTACACAAGTTTCAGGAAATTTCAAAGAAAACATTAAAATGATATTGTATAAATTTATATTTAAATTAAATTCCAACTCTCATGAAACTGATTTGCATGAAGATTTAAATCATTTTNTTTGTATGAAGATTTAAATCATTTTAGAAAATTTGTCCCATAAGAATCATCAGTTATAGATGTACAGAAATTTAATTTTCAAAATTATCAGAAATTTATCCATCTGCAACCTCTTGCTCAGTTTTTGTGCTGAGCCACTGGGCTTTGAAATAGTCATGAGGCAGAAAGTATGATAAAGGAAGAATATAAATAGATTTTGTTTTTTTTTTTAATGAGCTCACGTAAGGCACTGGAGCCTTCAGATATATGACATCTTTATTTCTTTCTTTGTAGCTTATTCCTGTAAACTGTTATCAGGTCAAATGCCTCGTATCCAATTGAATGCAAATTCATTAGAGGTAAGTAATTTTTAAATATATATTTAATATGAATGTAACCAACTTGTTACTTGAAGGTTACTCAACTCCTTAAAACATACAGAAGATAGCCATTAACTCCCACTCAAGTCCATTGGAAAGTCTAGGTTTGTCCCAGGATTCTTTTCACAAAACTGAAATTTTTACTAGTTTTCTATTCCTTGTCACCCCTGGCTCCCATTATTCCTCCCTCTGTGTTAGTCTAGTCCTTTAATCACCCCCCACCCCCCTGGTGTCATACCAAATCCAGGACTCAGATCCTTCATTTTTACAATGGAAAAAAGAGAAAAAATTTTGTCTGTATAACAGCCATTATGAAAAGTTTGAAAAGATCAATGCATTTACATTGCAAGAATGAAAGGAATTTGGAATCCAATATTGAACATCCTTGCCCTTAAAAGGCTAGTTCTATGAAGTATTTTTTACTGTATAATTTTCTTAGACTCATTTAAAAACAATTTTAAGTAGATTTCATTGATTCCTTTTCTGACACACTTCCTTTTCTTAAAAAAAAATGTAGATCTGAGTTTCCGACATAGATCATTATTCTTCTCTGTGAAAAATCTTTAAAAATATTTCTTACAGAGCAGATCTGCTAGTGAGGAGTTTTCTCAGTTTTTCTTTGAGAAGGTTTTTTATTTCTCTTTCATTCTGAAAGATGATTTCCTTGGATATAGAATTTGAGGTTGGGATTTCTTGTTCTTTCAGTACTTTCAATATTTTACTTTACTCTCTTTTTGGCTGCAAACTTTCTGCCGAGAAGTCTGTTATTTATCTTCATTCCTCTACAGTTAAGGTGTTCCCTCCACTCTGGATTCTTGTAAGATTTCCTTTTGTCTTTGGTTTTGTGCAGTTTTATTATGACATGCCTGGGTTAACCTGCTTGGTGTCTTCTGAACTTCCTGGGTCTTCGTTTTGTGTCTGTAATTAATTTTGGAGTATTCTCAGTTATTAGCACTCAAACTTTTCCTTCTGTTCTCTATTTCTTTTCCTTCTGGTATTCCAACTACTTGTGTGTTAGATCTTTAGAATGGTCCCACAGTTCTTGAATATTCTGTTCTGTTTTTTTTTTTTTTCTCTTCTTTTCCTCTTTGAGCTTCAGTTTAGGAAGTTTCTATTGACATTTCATCAAGTTCATTAATTCTTTCCTCACCTGTGTCCAGTCTACTGTTGAGTCCATAAAATATATTTTTCGTTTCTGTTACAGTGCTTTTCACAGTGTTTTCACAGCCCTTTGGGGGTAGTGTTAAGGTTTGTGGGCAGGGAAGTGTTATATAGTGAAGTGAAGTGAAGTGAAGTGAAGTGAAGTCGTTCAGTCGTGTCCGACTCTTTGTGACCCCATGGACTGTAGCCTACCAGGTTCCTCCATCCATGGGATTTTCCAGGCAAGAATACTGGAGTGGGTTGCCATTTCCTNTTTTTTTTTTTCTCTTCTTTTCCTCTTTGAGCTTCAGTTTAGGAAGTTTCTATTGACATTTCATCAAGTTCATTAATTCTTTCCTCACCTGTGTCCAGTCTACTGTTGAGTCCATAAAATATATTTTTCGTTTCTGTTACAGTGCTTTTCACAGTGTTTTCACAGCCCTTTGGGGGTGGTGTTAAGGTTTGTGGGCAGGGAAGTGTTATATAGTGAAGTGAAGTGAAGTGAAGTGAAGTGAAGTGAAGTGAAGTGAAGTGAAGTGAAGTCGTTCAGTCGTGTCCGACTCTTTGTGACCCCATGGACTGTAGCCTACCAGGTTCCTCCGTCCATGGGATTTTCCAGGCAAGAATACTGGAGTGGGTTGCCATTTCCTGCTCCAGGAGATCTTCCCGACCCAGGGATTCAACCCAGGTCTCCCGCGTTGTAGGCGGGCGCTTTACCATCTGAGCCACCAGGGAAGCTCTATAATCTTACGTTAAATCTCAGTCTTCAAGAGAAACTGTACCCCTTTGTCTTAAGTGTTTCTTAGTTGCCGGAGTCCAGCTCCAGCAGCCAGGGGATCAGCCTGAAGGGGTGAGCAATGTCGGTGGACGATGATGTAGCCTCTGACTCATAGTTTGGAACTACATGTTTATTTCAAGCTTCAGGTTTTGTTTTATACTCTGACAAAAGCATTAGGTCAGAGGTTTAACATTTTTAGTTTTCTCCACCCAGATTTACTGTCTCCAGAAATCATTGTTGCCCTACAAACTGAGTTCCTGCTTCAGCAATTCTCTCAGAATCAGCTTTACTATCTATTATCTACTTCCTCTTGTGTGTCCTATACTTACCTTGTGATTACATTGTAACTCATGCTAGTTCCTCAGTTTATTTCTTATCTTTCTAAATCCTGTTTGCCCCTAGCATCTTAAGATCACTATCTCCTAGAAAGGCTTCTAGCTATTCTTAATTATTCCTAAACCCTAAACTCAACAAACTTCTTTTACCATAAATATTTCCCTCAGAAACAGGTCTCAGAAAACAGTCCTTCCCATGGCCTCAAGCTGCAGCCTATGTGCTCATCCTGGGACATTCTTTGTAAAGATCCTTGAACAAATGTCAACGGTTACTTTATAGATTATTTTCTGGGCACAACTGCAGAAGGCTTTGTGCTTTCTCATGCTTCTCACAAGCACCTTAACATTCTTTCCAGCCAACTCAACCAAAGAAAGGAAAGAACAAGTCAGAATCACAAGAGCTAACTCCTTCATCCCGGGTCTGTGCCTGCAGGACAAGGAGAGGGGTGTTGGGGGCCGTGCCTTCATTTTGTCAGTAATGCCTAACGCGGCTCTCGACACTTAGTGCTTTCTTTCTCCCCTTAGGTGAGACAAGGAGACCACGTGGGGCTGGAGTTGGGTAAATGACTTTCCCTCCATGTGGGATAAGCTCTGGTAAAGTTTTTAACCCTGGAGGCTAGGCTTTTGTGATGGAGAATGCTCTAGGCATATTTCCTTCTCTCTTAGAACCTTGATACCCAATTTTATGGAAGTTCACCCCATTATTCTGTTCCCATCTTTTAAAAATTTCCCAAAATTTCTCTGAACTTCCTCTTTGCTATTAGCACTTTTTCCATATTTTCCTACTTATAAGTAGGAAAAATTCTCCTACTTACACACCTTTTCAAAAATAGCTTTATTGAGATGTAATTCACATGGCATAAAATTAACCTGATTAATATAATTTAAGGGATTTTCCTGTATTTACAGATACATGCAATCAATGGCAGAATCATTTTAGAAACTTTTCATCATCTGTAAAAGAAACTCTGTACCTTTAGCTGTCATCTCCCTGACCCTCCTTGCCCCACCCTTAAACAACACTCTTCTACTTTCTGTTTCAATGAATTACTTATTTTGGGCTTTTATGTTAATTAAATCATTTAATAGGCAGTCTTTTGTGACTGGCTTCTTTAACTCACCATAATGTTTTCAAGGTTCATCCATGCTGTACCAGGCATTAGTACTTCATATCTTTTTTTAATAGCTAAGGAATATGGCATTGTATGTATACACTTTATTTATCCAGTCATCAGCTTGTTTCCACTTCTAGGCAATTATGAATAATGCTGCTGCTTGTACATCCATGTACAAATTTTTGTACAGACATGTTTTCATTTCTTTTGAGTGTATGCTGCTGCTGCTGCTAAGTTGCTATACACTGATAAATGGAATTTCTGGATCATTAACTCTGTGCTTAGTTTTTGGAAGAATTCCTGGACTATTTTCCCAAGTCGCTGCACCATTTTACATTCTGACCTTCAGTGTATGAGAATTGTGATTTCTTCACAGCCTCATCATCACATTATTATCTGATTTTTAAATTCTAGTCATGCTAGTGGGTATGAAGTAGTACCTTATCGTGGTTTTGATTGGCATTTACCTGATGACTAATGATCTTAAGCATCCTTTCATGTTATTTATCTACTTTTAAATTTAATTTTTGTGAGATTTTCAAAGGGAACAAGGAGGTAGACATATGCCTTAATCTACTATCTTTTTAAAAATTTTATTTATTTTAGTTGGAGGCTAATTACTTTGCAATATTGTAGTGATTTTTGCCATACATTGATATGAATCCACCATGGGTTTACATGTGTTCTGCATCCTGAACCCCTCTCCCACCTCCTTCCCCATCCCATCCCTCTTGGTCATCCCAGTGCACCTGCCCTGAGCACCCTGTCTCAAGGTCTTTCCATTTATATTTAAAACAGTAAAAGATAATTTCCCCCTCTTTGTTTTAGGCAACACAACAAGTGATTAATCAGAGCTGCCAAGATCTTGGGGCACTGTTGGGTAAAGAAAATGACCTGGCCCTAATCATAGATGGTAAAACATTGAAACATGCCCTCCATTCTGAAGTTAGGAATTGCTTCCTTAATTTGGCCCTCTCATGCAGAACAGTATTATGTTGTAGGTAAGAATATATTCACTGTTGGTTTTTTCCCTGCTATATTTCATATTTTTTTATGGAAAGAAAATATAAACATGGAAATGTAAGTTTTTTTCATAAACTACCTTATTGGGAAAATATACACTTAAATTGAAATGCAAAGATTTGATTAGTTTTTTCCCTCTACAAATATCATAGTCTAAACATGAAAGTGATCATCAGACTAAATGGTGAAGCTATTATCAGTGCAAGTATTCCAGTAAAAGAACCAGTGTCTCTTGATGAGAACTAGACTTACAAATGGTTTCTGACCTCCTCTACTTCAGAAAATGTTTCTGTTATACCCATAATGTAGTGATGTTAACTGAATGTATTCTCTTCATTATGAAGCAAAGGTTGTTTTTTTTTTTTTCCAACTGTGTTTCTACCTTAATTTTTGGAGCATGTTGTAATCAAAGAAATCTTCTGTCTACTCAGTTTATAATAATCTCACCTGAAGTTTGAAAAGGTTAAATTTAAATTAGTTATTAGGAGTTGTTTTGAAGGTAGAGAATGATAAGTGAGGTCATTTGCTTACTGGAATATGAAACCCTGTGAGCCCTTATTGTTTTTGATAGAAATGTGTGTCTAACTTGCTGACTGAGTGAATAAATGAGTGATGGGTAGGGATTTCCTTATATCTGTAAAAAAATTAATGAATGAATTGGAAAATTTACCAGTAACTGCCATTTAAATGTGACTATATGTGGATTATTGCTGACTCTTTTGTAAAGCCTTTTAGAACAGGATGAATAAAATGAACCAAAATAAAACAAGAAAACATGGTTGTTTCTTTCTTTTTTTTTTTTTCCAGGTTATCTCCCCTCCAGAAGGCTGAGATAGTGGATGTGGTGAAGAAGCAGGTGAAGGCCATCACCCTGGCCATTGGGGATGGTGCCAACGATGTGGGGATGATCCAGACAGCCCATGTGGGTGTGGGCATCAGTGGGAATGAAGGCATGCTGGCCACCAACAACTCTGATTATGCCATTGCTCAGGTCAGTGGTGAGGGTGGCCAGCTGGGCATGCAGAGTGTTGAAGACCTCGGGTCCACCCCCAAGGTTTAGCCCAGTGTCTAAGCTGCTTTCAGTTTGAAGCTATCAGCACCTCTTTGAAGGCTATACTGAACGACAGGCTGATAAATGGAGAGAGGAGTTGTTAGGGCAAGAAATAGTGGCTTTATTGGGAAAGTCAGCAGACTGAGAACATGCTGGACTGGTGTCCCAGAGAACCATCTTGCCTGAGTCAGAATTCAAGCTTATTTTATACTAAAAGGGGAGGGGATAAAGTCCTGGCTCTGGTCAGCCTCTGGACGGGGGGATGTGTTAACTTCTTTCTCCCTGAAGCCATTCACAGGTAGGCTGTGAGCTGAACCAAAAGGTATTTTAGCTTCCCCTTGGAGGCAGGGTTCCTAGAGATGGGCCATTATGTGTAATTTAAATTTATAGACAACATCCCTTTAGTGATTAGCTTGTAATAGAATACAGAGGTTCTACACTATCTCCTTAGTTTTGTGCTGATGCATTTTGCAGCAGTAATGCATGCATACGTGCTAAGTTGCTTCAGTTTTGTCTGACTCTTTGGGACTCTCTAGACTGTAGCCTGCTGGGCTCCTTTGTCCATGGGCTTCTTCAGGCAAGAGTACTAGAATGGGTTACCTTGCCTTTCTTCAGGGGCTCTTCCCAACCTAGGAATCGAACCCACATCTCTTACATCTCCTGCATTGACAGGTGGGTTCTTTACCACTGGCGCCACCTGGGAAGCCCTTGCAGTGGTAAAGGCCTCCCCTTTCCAGCTTTGAAGTTTTCAAAACTGCTGCTGCTAAGATTCTGTAGTTCTGCTCATATAACCAGGTCCCCAGTCTCTCCAATCTGTATGTGCTTTGCTTTGTGGCATCTCCTGATAAAGACTTAAATATCCCTATTCCCCCCACCCTTTTTCTTAAGGAGATACTACTGCCTTTTGGCAGGCATTTTAAAAAGTTCAGCATTGTTGGTGGGAATGCAAACTAGTACAGCCACTATGGAGAACAGTGTGGAGATTCCTTAAAAAACTGCAAATAGAATTGCCTTATGACCCAGCAATCCCACTCCTGGGCATACACACCGAGGAAACCAGAATAGAAAGAGACACATGTACCCCAATGTTCATCGCAGCACTGTTTATAATAGCCAGAACATGGAAACAACCTAGATGCCCATCAGCAGATGAATGGATAAGAAAGCTGTGGTACATATACACAATGGAGTATTACTCAGCCATTAAAAAGAATACATTTGAATCAGTTCTAAGGAGATGGATGGAACTGGAACCGATTATACAGAGTGAAGTAAGCCAGAAAGAAAAACACCAATACAGTATACTAACGCATATATATGGAATTTAAAAAGATAGGGATGATGACCCTGTATGCGAGACAACAAAAGAGACTCAGATCTATAGAGTGAACTGTTGGACTCTGGGGGAGGGAGGGAGGGTAAGGGTGGGATGAGATGGGAGAATGGCATTGAAACATGTATACTATCATGTAAGAAACGAATCGCCAGTCAATGTCTGATGCAGGATGCAGGATACTTGGGACTGGTGCAAGGAGAGGACCCAGAGGGATGGTACGGGGTGGGAGATGGGAGGGGATTCGTGTTTGGGAACGCATATACACTCGTGGTGAATTAATGTCAATGTTTGGCAAAACCAATACAGTAATGTAAAGTAAACTAAAGTAAAAATAAAAATTATAAAAAAAAAACAAACAAAAAACTTTATTTAAAAAAAATAATAAAAAAATAAAAAGTTCAGCTTTGTTTATTTAGAGCAGTTTTTGCTTCACAGCAAAATGGAACAGAAAGTACAGGTATTTCCTGTACACCCCAGCCCCCGCCCCCTCAGCCTTCCCTGTTAACAACATCCTTTACCAGAGCAGTTCGTGTGTTATAACTGATGAGCCTACAGGACAGGTCATTATCACCCAAGGCCCATAGTTTACACTAGGATTTTTCCTTGTGTTGTACATTCTATGGTTCTGGGCAAATGTACAATGACATGTATCCACCATTATAGTATCACACAGAGCAGCCTCACTTCCCTAAAACCCTCTCCTATTCATCTCTACCCTTCACCATCACTCTTGGAAACCACTGATGTTTTTACTGTTTCCATAGTTTTGCCTTTTCCATAATGTCGTATAGTTAGAATCACACAGCAGTCTTTCCACACTGGCTCCTTTCAAGTAGTTATATGCATCTTAAATTTCCTCTATGTCTTTACAATTTATCCAATTGTACATCTCTAAACACTATGTTTTACCTTGTGTGTGTGCCCAGTTGTGTCTGACTCTTTGAGACCCCATAGCTGTAACCTGCCAAGGTCCTCTATCCATGGGATTTCCCAGGCAAGAATACTGTAATGGGTTGCCATTTCCTCCTCCAAGGCATCTTCCTGACCCGAGGATCAAATCTGTGTCTCTGGCTTCACCCGAATTACAGGCAGATTCTTTACCACGGAGTCCCCTGGGAAACCCTCTCTTTTTAAGTTGTTGTTCAGTTGCTAAGTCGTGTCTGACTCTTTGTGATTCCCTGGACTGCAGCACGCCAGGCTTTCCTGTCCTCCACTATTCCCAGAGTTTGCTCAAATTCATGTCCACTGAGTCAGTGATGCCCTTCAACCATCTCATCCTCTGTTGCCTCCTTCTCCTCTTGCCCTCAGTCTTTCCAAGCATCAGAGTCTTTCCAATGAGTTGGTTCTTCCCATCAGGTGGCCAAAGTGTTGAAGCTTCAGCTTCAGTGTCAGTCCTTCCAATGAATATTCAGGGTTGATATCCTATAGGATTGACTGGTTTGAAGACTCTCAAGAGTCTTCTCTACTGCCACAGTTCGAAAGCATCATTTCTTGGGTGCTCAGCCTTCTTTATGGTCCAATTCTCACATACATACATGACTACTGGAAAAACCATGGCTTTGACTATATGGGCCTTTATTGGCAAAGTGATGTCTCTGCTTTTGTATACACTGTCTAGGTTTGTCATAGCTTTCCTTCCAAGGAGCAAGCATCTTTTAATTTTGTGGCTGCAGTCACCATCCACAGTTATTTTGGAGCCCAAGAAAAGAAAATCTGTCACCGTTTCCACTTTTCCCCCTTCTATTTGCCATGAAGTGATGGGACTGGAAGTCATGATCTTAGGTTTTTAAACATTGAGTTTCAAGCCAGCATTTTCATTCTCCTCTTTCACCTTCATCAGGAGGTGCTTTAGTTCCTCTGCCACTTCTCTTTCTATACCATATCTTGCAGGGGTTTAGAACTGCAGCTGCAATCATGATCAAACAGAAAGTGCAGGATCCCAGGGCTTTCTTTTCTCCCTTCCACCCACCTAAGTCCCCTCACGAAGCCAGGCACTGATGCAAGAGACTGGTCTGACTCATGCTCTGCCCCACTTTTTACTAACACGCTATTTTAGGTTAAGGAAACTACTTTGAGCCCCATCAGATGTTTTCTGTCTCACTTTTCCTTGAGAGTAACTTTGACTGGAGAGAGGGAGAGGGTGTCTGCCACGGTGTGGGCCATTTCATACTCCCTCGAATGTTGTCCTCAGGGCCATAGCGGACATTCTCCTATGTCTGTCCCATGTCCCCGCCCTTAGATGGGCTGCTGCCGAGGGTCTGTTGTCTTTCCTTTTCACCTCTTGCAGTGCATGACTCTCCCTTCCTCAGAGAGGACCAGTGTAACACTCTGCTCACAGCCTAGATCTTTTTATTCTCAGAAAAGGGTAAATTATTCCTTTCTTCCTCTCTAAACTTCTTAATATTTTAAAACCATCCCAAGAAATACAACTTTGACTTAGAATGTCCTTTTTTCTCCCTGTAAATAAATCATTGCAAAGCCAAAAATAGGAATGTTGTCTATAATGACTTTTCATATCAAGTTCTAGGTGAAAACAAAAGCCGTCCCTCTTGAATTCACTTGTTTCAGTGTAGCTATGTATTTTATGACTCATCATATCCCTCCCCATCCTGACCATCCTGTTCCAAACTCTTGAGCAGTCTTTTTTGAAAAGCTGGTTTTTTTTCCCCATGTATACCAACTTATGTCACTCTAAAGTCAGTATTTAATTTTCATGGTCACTAAATTACTAAATTGCCTTGTTTTGTGGAATAATGCTCCTGAATATTCATTCATCCTAAAAAAATGTTTATTGAGTGCCTCTCACACCCTAGGCATGTTCCTGGGTGTTTGGGATCCATCAGTGAACAAGGTGAACAGTGAGCCCTGCTCACTTAGTTTGAAGATGTTAAGTGTTATGGAAAAGGAAAACACAGATGAGGGAAAGCAGCTGAGGGGTGCTGCAGAAATCACATGTTACCTCCTTTTAACTTTAATTTTTCTCTTTATATACTTACTATAGGAAATGGGGGAGGGGACTGATTCCTATAAGACTTTGTTACATGTACCTGATCAGACAGAAAAATCAGTGACAGATGTTCTTGCTTCCAGGATCTTCTTTCATTAGGTAATTCTGAGTCCCTTCTCACAATTAAGGTCCTAGATGTGGGTCAGATCAAATTCTAAGCTTTGTATGTGACAAGTGAAAATACAAGCAGGATCTGCTGGGCAGAAAAGTGATGTTTATTTACTTATTTTAATAGTAAGAAAAGTTAATTTCACAGAGATCTGAAAAACTCCTTTATAGTGAACAGTCATGTCAGGTTGTCTGGGACTAGGCTTCATTCTGCTTCTGTCCTCCAGAGTGGGAACTGCTGAGGTGCAAATCCTGGGAAAATGATGTTTTGTGGGGTTTGTCACTAAATGGTAGGTTCCTTTGAACTCCATTGACTGTTACTTCTGTCTTTTAGTTTAGCTACTTGGAGAAGCTTCTGTTGGTTCATGGAGCTTGGAATTATTTTCGAGTGACCAAATGCATACTGTATTGTTTCTATAAGAATGTCGTGTTATACATCATCGAGGTAAGGAATGCTTTCTTTCCTTGAGGTGTGAGGTCTTGTCTTTGATATGGAGCTTGATAGTTTAGTGTTTTCCTTATCTATCTCACTAAGTATTGTTACATAATGCTGCCCTAAGTTGTGGCTCACATAAAATCAATTTAATAAAAAATGGCAAGCAAAATATGTCACATCACGGTGACTTACTGACATAATCTGTTGTAAAAAAAAAAAAAGAAAGAAAGTCCTATTTGGAGCCAATAGGTGTGTCTCTGCCAGCTCCAGATCCTTCTAGTGATCAGAGGCATCAGAAATCTCTGGGCTTTTGAACTGTTTTCCTCCTGACGCTGGAAATCTGGTCTCAACGCTGTTGTTGTTTTCCTAACATCCCACTAGGGGCCGGGATGGGCCTTGTTCTTCCAAACACCAGCTCTTTCCTTTTGTCTCAGCTGTAGTTAGCCCTGGTGGTTAAAGCAAGCGGAACAAGAAAACTTCTCATGAGTGTTGCTTCCATGTCAAGCAAATATCCTGGAAAGAACCTGTACCTGCTCTCCTTCCATGCTGGGGGCTGCGGAGCTGTGGCTCCCACGCTGCAGCCAGCCCTGCCACCCGCCCCGGCTCCCATCCTCTGCACTGGCAGCAGGGCCGCTTTTTTTCCTGAAAGTGGACCAAAGAAGAGTTCCATAACTGCATTTTTCATGGAATCTGAGTGTTTGTCATGCCTTTATTGCCTCTGAGAAAGCATGTTTTCTCTAGTGTGTAGTGTATAAGGGTAATGGGATTTGGGGGTGAATCTTTCTTTTACTACTGAAGTAGCATTGATTCACAATATTACAGTTTCAGGTATACAACATAGTGATTCAGTATTTTTACGGATTGTATTCCACTTAAAGTTATTATAAAATAATGGCTATATTTCCTTGTACTAAACAATATATCTTTGCTACTTATTTAATTTAAAATGATTATTTATTAGTTTTTAATGGATTAAAATTCGTTTCAATGATTTACAATATTATATTCATTTCAAGTGTACACGCTTATTTCACACAGGGTAGTTCGTGACTCTTATTCCCATGCCCCTATCTCACCCCTCCCGACTTGCGTCTCCCCACGGGTAACCCCTAGTTTGTCCTCTGTATCTGTGAGCCTGCTTCCTATTTGTTACATTCACTAGTCTGTTGTCCTTTTTAGATTCCACGCATATGTGATAACATGGAGTATCTGTCTTTCTCTTTCTGACATTTCACTTAGCATAATACTTTCTAGGTCCATCCATGTTGTTGCAAATGACAGAATTACGTTCTTTTTTATGGCTGAGTAATGTCTCATTGTATATACATACCACATCTTCTTTATCTATTCATCTGTTGATGGGTACATTATCTACAACAGCCAAATATGGGAGTGAATCTTGTAACTACCATCCTGACTTTAAAAGTATCTGTGTAAGCTTTAAATTTGGCTGTGGAAATACATTTTTAAACATTTTATTTTGAAATAATGATAGATTCACAAGAAGTTATAAAAACATATTTACCAGAGTTCTTGCGAACCCTTCACTGAGTTTCTCCCAAAGATAGCACCTTATATAAAACCACAGGATACTCTGAAACCCGGAAACTGATATTGGTACAACTCATTCAGAACTTATCCAGCTTTCATCAGCTTTGCACATGTGTGCGTGCATGCGTGTCATTCTGTGTCCTTTTATCCCTGTGTAGACTCATGTAACTACCAGAGTAATCAAGATACAGACCTGTTCCAATAAAAGACACAAACTCGCCTCATCACCACAGGATCTGTCTCATGCTACCCCTTTATATTCACACCCACTCCGACCCCTGGCAGTAGCTCATCTGGTCTCTTTTCCTGTAACGGAGTTCTTTTAAGAATTCTCTAAAAGTGCAATCATATACCATGTAACTTTTGACCTTGGATTTTTTTTCACTCACTATAACTCCTTTCAGGCCCATCCAAGTTGCTGCACGAGCAAGCACTTTTCCTCTTGACTGCTGTGTAGTACTCCATGGCACAGGTGGCTATCACTTGTTTACTATTCACTTGTCGAAGGACATTTAGGTTGGTTCCAGTTTGGAGCCTTCATGAATAAAGCTGCTGTGAACATGTGCATAGGTTTATGTGTAAACACAAGTTTTCACTTATTTAAGGTGAGTGTCCAAGTGTACATTTGCTGAGTTGTAAATGTACTGTTTTCCAGAGTGACTTTACTATATGAGTGTATGCAGGTCAGCACTGACATAGCGGTGCACTTGGCTTCCTTCTCTTTCAGCTTTGGTTCGCCATTGTTAATGGATTTTCTGGGCAGATTATATTTGAACGTTGGTGCATCAGCTTGTACAATGTGGTAAGTAAGCACTCTCCCTCTCTCTCTCTCTGATGGCGTGAGGGGCTGTACTGTTTGTGTCTGGGACGTGGAGCTAAATCCTTCATCTGCATCCACGGCTCACATACATCTTTAGGGCCTCTGTTGCTGCCACACATCCTGCAGAAGCAGAAACTCCCCCACACATGGTTTCAATCATCGCAGATCATTTTATAGTAACTACATGATATTTCCCAGGTGGCGCTAGTGGTAAAGAATCAGCCTGCCAATGCAGGAGATGTAAGAGACACAGGTTTGATCCCTGGGTCGGGAAGATCCCCTGGAGGAGGGCACGGCAACCCACTCCAGTATTCCTGCCTGGAGAATCCCCATGGACAGAGGAGCCTGCTGGGTCACAGTGCATGGGTGGCAAAGACTCAGACACAACTAGGGACTTAGCAAGCATACACACAACATTTATATGCAATGTATTTTTTTTTTATAATATCGATATTTCAGAATCTTTCTAATCTGCCTGTACAGCATTTTCATATTTTTAAGTCAAGTAAAAATTGCTGAACTCTTCCTAAACCCATTGCATTTAATACATATAATTTAGATTTATCTCTACGTGTCTGTCTGTATGTGTGTGTGTTTATAGTGTAATTCAATGTCCTCTTAAGCCTCTTGGTAGAAAATTTGTATTTATCTAAATAGAACATGCTGTGCTTGTACTAAATGCTGAATTTTTATATCAAGCCTATAGTAAATACAACTTTCTATTTTAATAGAATCTTCTAATAATAAATAATCCCATGCCATTACTTGAATTATTTTGAATTCAAAATCTAGATGTTTATTAAATAGTAAGGCTAAGTGGCTTTTTACCCACATGACCTTTTAATTTTTGCTTTATTTTCCTTGGGTTATTATGCCACCAAAGTGTTAGAAGTTAGGACACGTAACATAAAAATGAGGCTCTCCCCAAGTATCCCATGACCTCTCTCGTGCACTGTGTTATTGCAGTGACATTATACTCTGCATGCTCTGTGCTCTCACTCCTAAAGGTCTGCCTTCTGGGAGCTGAAATTCCAGAACAGATTGAAGTTACTGAATAGAAGTCATTGGGTGCTCAATGACTGCTATGCATATTTACAGTCATGTGAGTGCCAGTTGCTGGGGGTATTTGGTCAGAGCACTACTCCAGGGAAGCTTGGGTCCTATGTAGAGCTGTCGCTGCCAGGCTCTTGGACACAAAGGACAATATTGATAAACTTTCTTTGAAGTTTCATTAGAGACAGGAGTGGAGAGTGGCAGAGTCTCTCCTCTGGATGAAAACAAGCCCTACAAATACATAAGCCACAGCTATTGAACAATGGAATCTTGCCAACTGGAACTCCAGTGGAAAATTTAAATAATTATGGAAAATTGAGAATTAAATATGATGACATGCTTATTAAATATCCATTGACTTATTAACTTTCATCCCATTACAAGTATATTTTACAGGTGAAAAAAAAAAAGAAAACCAGGACATTCCAAATAATAGTTACTGGCAATGCCAGAGATGGACTCTGTCTACTTATTTGAAAACTAAATGTATATGAGTTGTCATGCTACTTCTAGAGGTTATATATTATTTCTGCTACTGCTCATGCATGACTAACTGCTATAGGAATTACCCTCCTACAGAAAACCTAGAATAGCAGAAAAAATGTATGAAACAATAGTTTTCAGGCACTAGATGCCAGGCTGCTCATTGCGTGATCCCCGAGAGCAGGCCTGTTTATAGGCCAAAGTGAAGGAAGATGGGCCCACAGGGGAGCCCGCTGTCTTTACGGAACTGAAGACACAGAGGCTGGAGTTCAGGGGCCCAAGAAAGCTAGAATTTGCCAGACAGACTATCAGAGACAGGCAAACTGCACTGAGAGATGGAGAGGGGAAAAGAGTTGCAGACACAGAGAAATACAGAGACACAGTGTTTCTGGAAATGTGTAGCTGTTCCCTTGAGCCTCCGGTTGAGGATTTATCTGTATGTGCATGAGAAAAGTATACTCAGAGCTATGGGAAACACAGGTCTCCTGCATTACAGGCAGATTCTTTACTGTCTGAGCCACCAGGGAAGCCACTGGAAAGCAGTGGGCTAGATATCTGGAGCTCACTCAGGGGTAGGAACAATTTGTATTCCTAATAGCCTGTTGGGGAAGACCTATTGCACAAGATATTGGGGAAATTCTTTACGTAAGTCACACTTTTAACAATAAGGATGAATTAGTCCCATAATAAGGGCTTCCCAGGTAGCGCTAGAGGTAAAGAGTTCAGTTCAGTTCAGTCGCTCAGTCATGTCCAACTCTTTGCGACCCCATGAATTGCAGCACGCCAGGCCTCCCTATCCATCACCATCTCCCAGAGTTCACTCAAACTCACGTCCATTGAGTCAATGATGCCATCCAGCCATCTCATCCTTTGTTGTCTCCTCTTCCTCCTGCCCCCAATCCCTCCCAGCATCAGAGTCTTTTCCAACGAGTGAACTCTTGGCATGAGGTGGCCAAAGAACTGGAGTTTCAGCTTTAGCATCATTCCTTCCGAAGGACACCCAGGGCTGATCTCCCTGCTAATGCAGGAGATGTAAGAGACTTGGGCTCTATCCCTGGGTTGGGAAGATCCCCTGGAGGAGGGCACGGCAACTCATTCCAGTATTCTTGCCTGGAGAATCCCATGGACAGAGGAGCCTGGAAGGCTGAAGTCCATGGGGTTTCTAAAGAGTTGGACACAACAGAAGGGACTAAACAACCACCACCAGGTGTCTCACTCAGCTTCCCCCACAATGATACCTTAGTAGTTTAGTTAAGTCACTTGGTCAGTCGTGTCCGACTCTTTGGGACCCTGTGGACTGTAGCTGACCAGGCTTCTCCATCCATGGGATTCTCCAGGCAAGAATACTGGAGTGGGTTGCCATTTCCTTCTCCAGGGGATCTTCCTGACTTAGGGATCAAACCCAGGTCTCCTGCATTGCAGGCAGATGCTTTAATCTCTGAGCCACCAGGGAAGCCCAATGATACCTTAGTAATTGCAATACATTATCAAAGCCAGGGACCTGGGTTTGATCCTTGGGTCAGGAAGATCCTCTGGAGAAGGGACTGGCAATCCACTCCAGTATTCTTGCCTGGAGAATCCCACGGATAGAGGAGCCTGACTGGCTACAGTTCGTGGGGTCGCAAAGAGTCAGACACGACTAGGTGACTAACCCA
>SJYQ01000069.1:104965-120845 GCA_006410935.1 Redunca redunca
TATTTATATTTATTAAATATGTTTTTCAAATGATATTATCCTATAATTTCACAGTCATTTCTTTTAAAAGGAGACTAAAGATATGGAAATTTTTAGTCTCCAAGAAAACATTTTAGCTTTGTAACTGTGTTTCACACAGCAAATAAACTTTATAACATCACATATTTTTAGAGTTAGACCTGGATCCTATCTTAATTTTCTTGCTTTGTTTTCTTTTAGGTGCTTTGGATGCAATGTATAAATGCTATTGTCCATTCATTCATTCTCTTCTGGTTGCCTGCAAAAATGCTGGAGCATGGTAGTAACTTCGTTGTTTTCTCTGTGTGTGTGTCTACAGATAGAACTGAAGAAAGCAAAAGTAGGATTAAAAATATAGGTTTATATATATTCACCTAAACTAATAGTATAATCTGGTTAATAGATTGTGGTTTGAACATTTAGCAGATGGCCTTCAGAGCCCATTGTCCTTGCCTCTAACATGTATAAATTGTAACTTAGTGCTTTTATTGTTAATTTTTAACAAATATTTGAGTCAGAAGGTCTGATAGAAAACACAACAGTTCTACTGAGTCATAGATTCCCTCTGTTAGTGAGTTTGAAACTTTTGTCTACTATATTTATTGCTTTCATTTCTAAAACGTTATGCTTTAATTTAAACTGTAACAAGTCCAACAGGCCATATAGAAATTTAACCTTATATTTTATTATTGGACTAGGTCTCCTTTTCCAGACATACAGTTTTCCAAACAACATTATGCATCAACTTTTTTGCCAAACTGATTTGTGTATAAATAGATCCAGAAGCAGGAGATATATTTATGAAATGTGTTACTGATGTGTAATTGGCTCATAGCCACAAATTAAGGTGTGAAATACAATTATTTTCCTTTAACCAGACAGAGTCGGACACGACTGATGCGACTTAGCAGCAGCAGCAGCAGCAGCAACATGTCTTAATCTTAGAAATATGTTGTTTAATTGAGCCTTGGTTGTGTGTGTTTATGTCCATTTGTATTTAAAAAATAAATCTGCCATTATACAGCTAAGGGCATTCCTTATAAAACAAATGAGCAAAAAAAAAATGAGCAAAATTTTCAAGTGTTAACAATATAGCAAAGTAACACGCTGACAAAGAGTTGGTTCCACTTTCAGAATGGTGGTGTGAAGAGCTCCTTGGATGTGCTCCTCACTCTCAAAAAACCAAACCTGCAAAACTATAAAAACACAACTCTGTAAATTCTCTGAAAATTATCCAAAAGGCAAGGAAGATTATCAGTCTACTAAAACTCAGGAAGAGCATCAACAGTCTGCATCCCTTGAGCCACAACCCTCTCCCTCCCTTCCCCATGGTAGCCTGGCCGGATGAAAGGTCCACTCCAAGCAGGTGTGGACAGGAATATGGGGCTACTGCTCCTCTCGCCTCTCGGTCAAGGGTTCCTGTCTCACAGGAAGGGCAGCCCACCAGCATTTCTCACCCCTCCAACTCTGATTGAAGAGGCCAGATTTCTGATGGGTGTGGCTGAGATAGAGCTCCCTTTCCCCCAGGCAACTAATATTCACAGGACAGAGTTTCTACCCCATACCCGACAGGCCAAGAACCCCGGGCCCCTGGTCACTCTCATCACAACTCACTCGTAGGGCAGGGAATTTCTGGGAGAGTCAAGCCAAGAAGACTGGTGGCTTTGTGCTAGACCACTAGCACAGAAACACTGGGTCCAAAATTTTGCCAGTAGTAAAAAAAAGAGCTCCAAAACTCTTTCCCAAATAAGATGACTATTCAAAACAAAGTGGGGGAAAGTTCAAGTCTAAGGATACTCTCAAAAACAGTAGCCCTTCTTCATTAAGAGCAACAAGCTAAATCATAGGCCAACTGATTTACCAGAACCAGGGAAAGAGATAAAGAACTGAATGAAAACCTTGGAGTCGAAAAGTACCAAAAACTCAAAAAATGTGTTAGAGAGGCTCAACAGTAGACTTGAACTGGAAGAAAAAAGGATTAGCAAACTTGAAGTTAGACCAATAGACAATAAGGGCCAGGCAGTGCTAGTGGTAAAGAACCCACCTGTTCATGCAGGAAATGTAGGAGATGTGGGTTCAATCCCTGGATTGGGAAGATCCACTGGAGGAGGGCATATCCATCTACTCCAGTATTCTTGCCTGGGAAATCCCATAGACAGAGGAGCCTGGTGGGCTACAGTCCATAGGGTCGCAAAGAATTGGACAATACTGAAGTGTCTTAGCACAGCACAGTTTGAAGACCAGAGATAAAAGAGTGAAGAAAAATGAACAGAGCGTTAGAGAATGTGACATGCCTTTGAGCATACCAACAGAAGCACGATGGGTATACCAGAACAAGTGGAGAAAACCAATGAAGCAGGAAAAAAATATTCAAGGAAATAATAGCTGGAAAGTGTCAAATTAGTTGAAAGTGAAAATGCAATCCACAGAATGGAGCAAAGGATAGACAAGTTACAGATAACAGAAGATTTGTATCCAGAGTATATAGAGAAGATTTATAACTCAACATAAAAAGACAAATGACCCAATTTTTTAAAATGTACGAAGGATTTTAATAGACATTTATCCAGAGAAGATAGACAAATAACTAATAAGTACATGCTCAACATCATTAATATTTAAACAAACAAAAAAAATTGAAACCATGATGATATACAACTTCATACCCATTGCATGCGTCCTCAGTCATGTCTGATTTTTTGTGCACTGATTGACTGCAACCTGCCAGGCTCCTCTTTCCATGGGATTCTCCAGGGAAGAATACTGGAGTGGGCTGTCATTTCCTTCTCCAAGGGATCTTCCCGACCCAGGGATGGAACTGGCCTCTCCTGCACCGGCAGGCAAGTTCTTACCACTAGCACCACCAGGGGAGCCCAGGCTACAGTCCTGGCTTGCAAAGAGTCGGGCATGACTGAGCAACTGAGTAGGCATTGCACGTTTTAGTGACTTCTAAATCAGGAGAAAACACAAATCAGGAGAATAAGTGAGCCTCAAATATATGGGTGTGCTACCTGAATTGGGGTTAGGGTCAGGGTCAGGGATATGCACTTAAAAATTTCTATATCAACCAGGACCAGGTCCACCAATATTTATTGAGAATTTTTAAAAGCATAAAGAAGATCTTAAAAAAATTATCCTAATCTTGACATAATATTGACCTTTTAGAATGAAATTTGTAAGTTTACAGCAGATTTAAGAATAGTTAAAAAAAGTATATGAAATTCTATTTTAACTTCAAGTTATCTATTAGGTTTATTATTTTAGTTAACCTGGAGAAGAAATAGTGTGAAAAATGTGATGACAAACATCCTTAAAATCCTCGTCTTGCTACTTGGCGCCACTGATTAGACTGTTTTTTAAAAAACTTTCTTTTTCTTAAAAAATATTTATTCTTATCTGTTTATTTATTTGGCTCCACTGGGTCTTAGTTGTGGTGTGTGGGATCTAGTTCCCTGACCAGGACTTGAACCTGGCCCCATGCATTGGGAGCACAAAGTCTTAGCCACTAGACCACCAGGGAAGTCCATGGACTTTTAATTTATAGATTCTGCTAGATGGTTTAGAAGCATGTGACACTAGGCTTAATAATCACATTCATGTACTCCTTGCAATTTATTTATTTGTTTCTAAATCTATCTTTGGAGGAAGTAAGAAAAGGAAAAAATAGCACAACTGTGGTAGGCAAAGTAAGCATTGTTGTCACTGACAGAACACTTCAGAAATGTGACCAATCATTGATAAATATTTTTGGTGTCCAGTATGGGTACCTTTAGTAAAAATAAATTTTAAAAATCTATGTTTCACACTCTATAAAATTAAAAAATAACTTTTTTACTTTTCAGATATGGTCTTGCAAAGTGGTTACACTACAGACTATTTGTTTCTTGGGAATTTTATATATACGGTAAGATCATCCATGTAGATTATCACTTTTCCTAGTGTTTAATGAAACAATTGAAGCATTATAAGACAGTAGTGACTTTTCAAGAAGGCACTGTTATTATGGTTGCATTATTTATGTTTCTAGAAATGTGAAATTCATATACATTTGTTGTTCATACAGGGGGTGCTCTTCTGTGTCTTATCATTACATAACTTGCCTTGGTGATGGCTTCAAATCAGCAGATGAAAGTCTACCTTTCAGGGCTGCTTGTGTAGATAATTCACCATTATTTATTCAACTAGAATCCAGTTAGTGGATGTGAAGGTTATTTGGGATCCTTTGCCACTATGAACAATGCTGCAAAGATGATCCTTTATGTCCATGAGTAACTATATCTTAGGATACATTTCCAGAAGTGTTATTTCTGAATCAGAGGGTATTGTGAATCTTGAAAAGCCTTGCCTACTTATCCCAAGTAGAGTTGGCAGAAATTTAGTGATAGAAATATTTGCTTCCCCACCATAGTTCAAGGCCAGTGGGTGTGATCATATCACACTTTCTGATCTAGTCAGCAAAATGATAGTTTTGTAGTTTTTGTTTTGAGGGTCAGCACAGTCACAAGAGATTACAATCCACTTCTAATCAGAGTCAGATCTTCCACACTGTTCATAAAGAATATAAATAGTAGAGCTGAAGACATAAGCATGGATTTTCATCATATGGTACAGAGCTGCTAAATGAGGAACACTGATTGAAAAGTGTAGCATTTTCTCCATTACTAAAATGCAGCAAGACACTTAGCAACGTAATGACACCACAGCTCAGCAGATGTGGTGGAGCCACGGGGTGAGGGTCAGGAAGCAGGTGCAGAGGCGCAGATTCCGATAGAAAGTTTTAATACTTTTCCTCCAATCTCTTTCCCTTCCTATTGCACCTGGCGCCTCGCACAGTACGTTGTTGTCACTGTTTGTCTGAAAGCTGGTTTGGAGACGATGTCTTGGAATAAAGTGAGTATTTGTTAAGATATTTCCTCAATCTAGTATGGTTGTTGGTCCGCTGTTGTCCTCCAGCTTCAGAAAAGTAATAAGCATTTTTTTTCTGGTCTCCACGTTTTACTTCTTGTGTTACATGTTTGAATGATGATTTAAACCAGAGGAAAGGCATACTAGCTATCTAATGGCTGTGGAATATTCATTTTCCTGCCTTACGTTTGAAACAGATTCAATTTATCATGACATTAATTGAGACCCTTAATTCACTATTATCCAAGTACATTCATTCGATAAGAGAGAATTTAGCAAATACAGACAAAAAGAAAAATACATATTGCTTATTTCTTTCAGTGTCAATGATGCTGACATTTTGGCTTCTACTCTTTGTCTTTGTTCTATGTAGTCTCCCCCCACCCCTCTATAAAAACAAGATTATAATGTACCTAACATTTTACAAGTTGCTTTTTTTCACTTAATGACAGATCTTTAATATTTTTCCAAATTTTTAATTTTTATGCCTTATTAATTGATGGAATAATGTTTCAGCACATGGATGCTTGTTATTTGCACTACTTTATTTATTTAAAAATTTTGCATTATTTTTAGAATAATTATTTTAACTTTAGTTACTGTGAACGATATATAAACAATACTGTTATCAATACAGATGTACTTACAGATATGAGTAATGATTTCCTCAGGATACTATTACAAGTGTAATGTCTGATAAATTAAGCAAAATTTTAGTTTTTAATGACATCAATAGTTTAAATAAATTGTATGTGTACCTGCACATACATATTTACATCTATAAATAAGTTGTGTCTCAAGTTGTACTCAAAAAGTTTCTGAGAGAAAATGAATTTTTATGTGTTTGTCACTTTTGAAGAACTAAGTTGATGCAGCCTATGATATATTCCCTTTCTGATGCAATCAATTCAGAGTTCTGACTGCTACCATCCCTACTGGACCCCAACACTAAGTTGGAACCAAGGAGTTATGAGCAAAAATATTTTATTACATATCATAAGGCAATCTAATTGTATTATACCATATTCATGGAGCATAGACCATTTCTGTCATCTGCACGTATTGAACCTCATTTGTGAATGAGGCAATAGTTCAAGGCCAAAGCACACTTAGAACTACACGAGGTGTCTCTTCCGGCCTAAGACGGATTGGGCTCCTGCCTTCCAGCTCACCTGGGGGCTAAGAAGGAGTGGGGATGGAGGTAGGAGAGAGAAGGGCCTGTTTCTCACCTTTGTGCTGATGCTGCCCTGCCTACGGGGAGGGCCGAGGAGGCAGTGTCTTCACTGGGGAGAAGGGTGATGCTGCAAGTCACCGATCCGGTGCAGAAAGCAAGCAAGAGCAGAAAGACACAGAACACAGCTCTAAGCAGCAGTGGGGGTGGCAGCCCCCAGAAGGTGATGATCCCAACAGAGACTCATCTGAAAATACTCTCGAAGCCACACAGAAATACCTCACATTGCATATGATGCATGATGTCGACCCTAAGGGAACTCTTACAGGAAAACTCACTGCAGTTCTGAAGAGTTTGAAGTTCATAGCTTCAAACTGATCCTCTTCTCCATCATCTGTGTTATCATGAGACAGAGTTCTCAAGAGACCAGTTCTGTTTACTCTAATCAGAGAAAGAATTGTTTGGGTTAGAGGTTATTTTTAAGGAGTGTGAAAAAGTGCCTTTGAAAATGACTCCTAAACAAATAATATATACTCTGAAAAGTAGCACATTTGGGTTTTTTTCTCTATAGTTTTTGTTCAGGAATGACTAAGTAACTGCTCATTACTTAATCATCTCTGAACAAAAAGTATTGAGGAAAAGAACCAAAATCCTATTAGGATAAGAGGGCTTCCTAGGTGGCTCAGTGGTAAAGAATCCTCCTGCCAATTCAGGAGACACAGGAGACACAAGTTCAATTCCCAAGTTGGGAAGATCCCCTGGAGCAGGTAATTGCAACCCACTCCAGTATTCTTGCCTGGGAAATCCCATGGACCGAAGAACCTGGTGGGCTACAGTATATAGGGTCTCAAAGAGTTGAACATGACTTGACAACTAAACAAAAAACAACTAGGATGAGAACATTTGATCTAGTCTAGCCAGTTGCCTTATTATGTATAGATAATACATCTTAGGCCTGCTCAGTTTAAGTGGTATACCCACTGTGGCCAGGGGTAGAACATAGGTCTCCTAGTCATTTTCCTCACTATTCCCCTGCTAACACCAACTGCTCAAAGCAACAGATCACAGACCCACAGAAGGGTCTACTATTTTAGCGTCTATCATTGGAGAATCCGGTACCAGTTCCCACACTCAGGCCTGGTCAGTGGTCCTTCAGCTGCAGTCTCAGCCAGAATGGCATATACAGTTGATACATACACAAAACCTACCAGTTCCAGTCAGTCTAAGGATCACAGCTACTGCCATCGTTCCACAGTTATTCACATGGGGCAAGTATGATACACTCAAATTTTTATCTCTCAAAGATTTGTATTTAAATTTTTTTTACTGTAAAGAACTTTGTATTAATAAACAGACAGAAGCCCAAGTCTCATTAAATCACCCACCAATTGTAATGAACCACATCTGTTGAGAGTTGATCTTTTTGCTGAAGACTCTGAACACCACTTGGCTTGGGTGAACAAGGTACAGTTGTTTTTGATACTTGCCAGACAATGGTGCCTTGAGTTCATAGCAAAGTATTCTGAGAAAGATGTTAGGAAGTCTCAGATAGCAACAGATTGAAAAAGTATCACCTTCTTCATATGAGAACTTATGGTTTGGACAAATGGGATTTTGATAGTTGATTAATAGCGTTTTAAAAAATGTCCTTTGAGAGAGAGGAGGCTGAAATATCCCCATGCTGCTCTTCTCTCTGCAGTTCACCCACTTCGCCATCTGGGGCAGCATAGTGACTTGGCTGGAGTTGTTTGCACTTTACTCCTCCCTCTGGCCCACTGTTCCTGTTGCTCCTGAGATGGCAGGGCAGGTGAGTGTGCTCTAGATCTCTCCCTCTCACTTTCGAAAGACAGTCTTGCCAGAAACTGGGTTTCGGTTTGATAGTATTTTTCTTTTAGCACTTTGAATTTACGGGCCCAATGTCTTCTGGCCTGTAGTGTTTCTGATGAGCAATCTGCTAGTGATCTCGCCGAGGGTCCTTGTATGTGGTGATTTACTTCTCTCTTGCTGCTTTCTCTTTTTGCATTTTGAATGTTTCAATGAAGGTATTAAATTAAGTTAGTTAGTACTATATTTAGGTTTTATATGCCTGTTTATTTAATTGATTTAGCAGTTCTAGATTCATAGGACTGCAGTCATATGAATTCATATCCATGCCTTTCCTGACATCTCCAGGTTGTGTTTTTGTGGCGGGGAGGAAACTGAAAGCTGCTCTTGGTACTCATTGTTGGCAAACTAAAAGATTCTTATTGAAGTGTCCCTTATCTCTGCTTATTTGCAGGGCAATATGGCTCTGGTGTGTCCACACTTTTGGCTAGGCTTTTTCATAGTCCCGATTGCGTGCCTGATTCAAAATGTAGCGTGGAAATCGTAAGTTGAAAAATGAAGTGGTAACCAGAGAATATATTATCATAGTTAATTATCCTTTACAATTGTATGGCTCTCAAATTAAACACTTAGTTTAACGCCACCCTGTGAATATTAAACATCATGGAGCTTTTAAAGGAAGAAAATGCCCTTTGCTTTTTGCCATTGGAGATTTACCAGCAATCAATTTAGGAAAAAAAGATGGAATTAAATGTATGAGAGGGAAATTTGGTAGAAATAAAATTCATAATTTCTGAAAAGAGGTCCATTTCTTCACTCTTTAGTGTGGAAGTCTTATCTACTTTACTGGAAAAAAAGTGTGATACCAGATGATCACAGATTAAGAATTAATGATAAAATAAGAACTAGAAGGGAAATATTGAAATTAGAAAGTCATTCTTTACTTTCAAAAAATTTGGCATGAGTCTTTCAAATCCAGTTCTTCCAGAATATTTAAATATTAGATTGAAAAAGTGTTAGACATTCAGTCATGTCTGACTCTCTTGCAACGCCATGGGTTGTAGCCCACCAGGCTTCTCTGTCCATGGGATTCTCTAAGCAAGAATCTGGAGTGGTTAGCCATTCTCTTCTCCAGGGGATCTTCCTGACCCAGGAATCGAACCCAGGTCTCCAGCATGGTAGACAGATTCCTTTATTGTCTGAGCCAATATTATTAGATTCGTTGTTCAGTTGCTCAGTCATGTCTGACTTTTTACAACCCCATGGACTGTAGCACACCAGGCATCTTTGTCTTTCACCATCTCCCAGAGCTTTCTCAAACTCATGTCCATCACGCCAGTGATGCCATTCAATAGTCTCATCCTCTGTTGTTCCCTTCTCCTCCTGCTTCAATCTTTCCCAGCGTCAGGGTCTTTTCCAATGAGTTGGCACTTCACATCAACTGGTCAAAGTATTGGAGCTTCAGTTTCAGCATCAGTCCTTCCAGTATATATTCAGGACTGATTTCCTTTAGGATGGACTGGTTGGATCTCCTTGTTGTCCAAATGACTCTCTAAGAGCCTTCTCCAACACCACAATTCAAAAGCATCAATTCTTCTGCACTCAGCTTTCTTTATGGTCCAACTTATATCCATATATGACTACTGGAAAAACCATAGCTTTGACCAGATGGACCTTTGTCTGCAAAGTAATGTCTCTGCTTTTTAATATGTTGTCTAGGTTGGTCATAGCTTTTCTTCCAAGGAGCAAGCGTCTTTAAATTTCATGGCTACAGTCACCATCTGCGGTGATTTTGGAGCCCAAGAAAATAAAGTCTGTCACTGTTTCCATTGTTTCCCCATCTATTTGCCATGAAGTGATAGGACCAGATGCCAGGATCTTAGTTTTTGAATGTTGAGATTTAAGCCAGTTTTTTCACTCTCCTCTTTCACTTTCATTAAGAGGCTCTTTAGTTCCTGTTTGCTTTCTGCCATAAATGTGGTATCATCTACATATCCACTTTTGATATTTCTCCTGGCAATCTTGATTCCAGCTTTGCTTCATCTACTCCAGCATTTCTCATGATGCACTCAGCATATAAATTAAGAAAGCAGGGTAATAATATATAGCTTTGATGTACTCCTTTCCCAGTTTGAACCAGTTTTTTGTCCCATGTCTAGTTCTAACTGTTGCTTGTTGACCTGCACATAGGTTTCACAGGTAAGGTGTCTGGTATTCCCATCTCTTGACAAATTTCCCACAGTTTGCTGTGATTCACACAGTCAAAGGCTTTAGTGTAGTACATAAAACAGAAGTAGATGTTTTTCTGGGCTTCCTCAATGGCTCAATGGGTAAAGAATCAGTTTGTAATGCAGGAGACACAGGAGATGCGTGTTTGATCCCTGGGTGGGGAAGATCCCCTAGAGAAGGAAATGGCAACCCATTTCAGTATCCTTGCCTGGAAAATGCCATGGACGGAGGGGCCTGGAAGGCTACAGTTGATAGAGTGGCTAAGAGTTGGACATGACTGAACGACTTTAGTCACTCAGTCACTCAGACGTTTTTCTGGAATTGTCTTGCTTTTTCTATGATCCAGTGGATGTTGGCAATTTGATCTCTGGTTCCTCTCAGTTGGTTCAGTTCAGTTCAGTCACTCAGTCGTGTCTAACTCTTTGTGACCACATGGACTGCATCACACCAGGCCTCCCTGTCCATCACCAATTCCTGGAGCTTGCTCAAACTCATGTCCATTGAGTTGGTGATCCCATCCAACCACCTCATCCTCTATTGTTACCTTCTCATCCCGCCTTCAATCTTTCCCAGCATCAGGGTCTTTTCCAATGAGTCAGTTCTTCACATCAGGTGCCCAAAGTATTGGAGTTTCACCTTCAGCATCAGTCCTTCCAATGAATATTCAGGACTGATGTCCTTTAAGATTGACTGGTTTGATCTCCTTGCAGTCCAAGGGACTCTCAAGAGTCTTCTCTAACACTACAGTTCAAAAGCATCAATTCTTTGGCATTCAGCCTTCTTTATGGCCCAACTCTCAAATTCATACATGACTACTGGAAAAACCATAGCTTTGACTATATGGACCTTTGTTGGTAAAGTAATGTCTCTTCTTTTTAATATGCTGTCTAGGTTTGTCATAGCTTAACATCTGGGAGTTCTTGCTTCACATACTGTTGAAGCCTAGCTTGGAGAATTTTGAGCATTACTTTGCTAGACTGTGAAATAAGTGCAATTGTGCAGTAGTTGGAACATTCTTTGGCATTGCCCTTTATTGGGACTGGAATGAACACTGACCTTTTCCCATCCTGTGGCCATTGCTAGTTCCATATTTGCTGGCATGTTGAGTGCAGCACTTTAACAGCATCATCTTTTGGGATTTGAAGTAGCTCAGTTGGAATTCCATCACTCCACTAGCTTTGTTCATAGCGATGCTTCCTAAGGCCCACTTGACTTCACACTCTAGGTGTCTGTCTCTAGGTGTCTGTCTCACACCATCACGGTTATCTGGGTTATGAAGATCTTTTTTGTATAGTTCTTCTGTGTATTCTTGCCACCTCTTCTTAGTATCTTCTGCTTCTGTTAGGTCCATATCATTTCTGTTCTTCATTGTGCCCATCTTTGCATGAAATGTTTCCTTGGTATCTCTGATTTTCTTGAAGAGATCTCTAATCTTTCCCATTCTAATGTTTTCCTCTGTTTCTTTGCATTGTTCACTGAGGAAGGCTTTCTTATCTCTCCTTGCTATTTTTTGGAACTCTGCATTCAGATGGGTATATCTTTCCTTTTCTCCTTTGCCTTTTGCTTCTGTTCTTTTCTCAGCTATTTGTGAGGCCTCCTCAGACAACCATTTTGCCTTTTTGCATTTCTTTTTCTTGGGGATGGTGTTGATCTCTGCCTCCTTTACAATTTCACAAACCTCCGTCCATAGTTCTTCAGGTATTCTGTCCATCAGATCTAATCCCTTGAATCTATTCGCCATTTCCACTGTATGATCGTAAGGCATTTGATTTAGTCATATGTGAATAGCCTAGTGGCTTTCCCTACTTTCTTCAATTTAAGTCCAAATTTTGCAATAAAGACTTTATGATCTGAGTCACAGTCAGCTCCTGGTTTTGTTTTTGCTGATTGTATAGAGCTTTCCATCCTCAGCTGTAAAGAATATAATCAATCTGATTTCAGTACTGACCATCTGGTGATGTCCATGTGTTGAGTCACCTCTTGTGTTGTTGGAAGAGGGTATTTGCTATGACCAGTGCATTCTCTTGGCAAAACACTATTAGTCTTTGTCCTGCTTCATTTTGTACTTCAAGGCCAAGCTTGCCTGTTACTCCAGGTATCTCTTGACTTCCTACTTTTGCATTCCAGTCTCCTATGATGAAAAGGACATCTATTTTTTTTTTTTTTTGGTATTAGTTCTAGAAGTTCTTATTAAAAGATCTGATTTTTTTTTTTCAGTAAGTCTAACAGAAAGGGGGTGGGGAAAAGACTAAGGTGTTACAAATCCCTGTCTCCAATATTGAAGGTAATTTAAAATGTAAATGGAGAAGGAAATGGCAACCCAGTCCAGTGTCCTTGCCTGGAAAATCCCATGGATGGAGGAGCCTGGTAGGCTTACAGTTAATGGGATCACAAAGAGTCGGACAGGACTGAGCAACTTCACTTTCACTTTAAATGTTAAAGAACTCATGAAATTAAAAAAAATTGTTTTAATCTTTATCTATCTGGCTGCATTGTGTCTTAATTATGGCACACAGGATCTTAGCTGTGTCATGTGAGATCTTTCGTTGCAGCACGTGGATTCTTTAGTTGTGGCACACAGGCTCAGTATTTGTGGTGTGCAGGCTCAGCACATACTCAGAAATATCTAGGCTTTTACAGAGAGTCAGCAGTGTTTGAGGTGGCTGGTTGCTAATTCACATTGTCCAACTCTGGAATGTTCTCGGGGCTTCCCAGGTAGCACAGTGGTAAAGAATACACCTGCCAATAGCAGAGACATAAGAGATGCAAGTTTGATCCCTGGCTTGGGAAGATGCCCTGGAGGAGGGCTTGGCAGCCCTCCAGTATTCATGCCTGGAGAGTCGCACGGACAGAGGATTCTGGCGGGCGATAGTCCCTGGGGCTGCAAAGAGTCAGACACGGCTGAAGTGACTGAGCAACAGCAGCAGCAATGCTCTCAGCTGCCAGGAAAGTAGACGCTGCTGTCCACACGCAGACAGCACGTGCTGCCTCACATCCCTCCACACTGCTTGTAGCCAAGGGGTGTCCAGCTGTCATCCAGGAGGGGAGAAACCGTTACTGCCAGTGTGCAGAGCTCATGTCTTCTGTCCCTTTTCTCCTTCCGTCTCTTACAGGATCAGAAACACCTGCCACAGAACTTTGCTGGAAGAGGTTCGGGAGATGGAAAGCAGAGGAGTTCAGGTACTTCGCAGAGACTCTGCACAGAGGTGAGGCAGTTCCCTTTAACCTGACTTTTGTGAAAAACCTGTTTCCCTTGTTCTTTCCCCCTCCTGCCCTTTCCCTCCCAGGGGTGTGGGGATTGACCCGCCATGATTTCCCAGGTCCTCTAGGCCTCTTGAGCGTCGAATCCCCAGCAGGGCAGGCCCCTCTTCTGCTGCACCCTCCACGGTCTTCCTTTCAATCAGTGGCTTCTTGGCCCCAAATACTGAGGTCCTCCTCACTTCCTCTTCCTCACATCCCATGCCCACATTCCTCTTGTCAAGACTTTAACCTCTGCATGCACACCAGCTCCAGAGAGAGATCAGTTCCAACTGCTTGACATAACCTGGGAGCTGTCCTGAGTGAAAGGACCACAGGTCTTCTCAGTAACCATGTCAGACGTTTGTTCTGGGCTTTCACTGGAGGCCTGGGCGTGACCTGGAGTTTCCAGTCAGCGTTCTCTGAATCTGGAATGTTTTTGCAGGGGTTCTAAGGCAAAGAATTGATCTTTGGAATATGCTGAATACCTACTACATTTAAGTGCTTTGTTAGGCTTAAAAGAAAGGATGGGAAATGACTGATGGTGTGGCTTGGGTAAAGAGACCCCAAAACACATTTAAAAGTTCTAGGGGGAAGCAACATTATAGTACAGGCAAATCTAAAGCAAATGAATGGGGTGATTAACCAATATCCATGTATTTGGTACCTACTGAGTATGTAGGTCAGTTTTCATTCCAATCCCAAAGAAAGGCAATGCCAAAGAATGCTAAAACTACCACACAATTGCACTCATCTCACACACTAGTAAAGCAATGCTCAAAATTCTCCAAGCCAGGCTTCAGCAATACATGAACCGTGAACTTCCAGATGTTCAAGCTGGTTTTAGAAAAGGCAGAGGAACCAGAGATCAAACTGCCAACATCCGCTGGATCATGTAAAAAGCAAGAGAGTTCCAGAAAAACATCTATTTCTGCTTTATTGACTATGCCAAAGCCTTTGACTGTGTGGATCACAATAAACTGTGGAAAATTCTGAAAGAGACAGGAATACCAGACCACCTGACCTGCCTCTTGAGAAACCTATATGCAGGTCAGAAGAAACAGTTAGAACTGGACATGGAACAACAGACTGGTTCCAAATAGGAAAAGGAGTACGTCAAGGCTGTATATTGGCACCCTGCTTATTTAACTTATATGCAGAGTACATCATGAGAGACATTGGGCTGGAAGAAGCACAAGCTTGGAACCAAGATTGCCGGGAGAAATATCAATAACCTCAGATATGCAGATGACACCACCTTTATGGCAGAAAGTGAAGAGGAACTAAAAAGCCTCTGGATGAAAGTGAAAGAGGAGAGTGAAAAAGTTGGCTTAAAGCTCAGCATCCAGAAAACGAAGATCATGGCATCTGGTCCCATCACTTCATGGGAAATAGGTGGGGAAACAGTGGAAACAGTGTCAGACTTTATTTTGGGGGGCCCCAAAATCATTGCAGATGGTGAATGCAGCCATGAAATTAAAAGACGCTCCTTGGAAGAAAAGTTATGACCAAATTAGATAGTATATTAAAAAGCAGAGACATTACTTTGCCAACAAAGGTCCATCTAGTCAAGGCTACGGTTTTTCCAGTGGTCATGTATGGATGTGAGAGTTGGACTATGAAGAAAGATGAGCGCCAAAGAATTGATGCTTTTGAACTGTGGTGCTGGAGAAGACTCCTGAGAGTCCCTTGGACTGCAAGGAGATCCAACTAGTCCATCCTAAAGGAGATCAGTCCTGGGTGTTCATTGTAAGGACTGAAGCTGAAGCTGAAATGCCAATACTTTGGCCACCTTATGTGAAGAGTGGACTCACTGGAAAAGACCCTGATGCTGGGAGGGATTGGGGGCAAGAGGAGAAGGGGACAACAGAGGATGAGATGGCTGGATGGCATCATCAACTCAATGGACATGAGTCGGGTAAACTCCGGGAGTTGGTGATGGACAGGGAGGCCTGGCGTGCTGCGCTTCATGGGGTTGCAAAGAGTTGGACATGACTGAGTGACTGAACTGAACAGAACTGAACTGAGTATGTACCATCGATAGTACTAAGTGTGATGAGAATGAAGAGTGGCTAGGACTCTCGTACAATCATTTTGGATAACTGGTCATTCTAATCCGTGTAAACAAACACCTGTCTTGTGACCCTGCAGCTCCATTTCTAGGTATTTACCCAAGAGAATTAAAAAATACATATGTCCACATATTTAGATACATGAAGCCATAAGAAAGCCTCAAGCAGATTCAACGCCTAAAATATTTCACTGAGACTCATTAGCAAATTATAGTCTGCCAGGCTCCTCTGTCCATGGGATTCTCCAGGAGAGAACACTGGGATGGGTTGCCATTTCCTTCTCCAGGGTATATTCCTGACCCAGGGATTAAACGCAGATCTCCTGCACTGCAGGCAGATTCTTTACCATCTGAGTCACCAGAGAAACTCTGTGTTATATATATTATATATATATATATATATATATATATATATATATATATAT
>SJYQ01000069.1:121273-144773 GCA_006410935.1 Redunca redunca
TAAAACTGTGAAAAATCAAAGATGAAGAGAGACTCCTCAAAGCCACAAAAGAAAAGAAGTTAATGACACAAAAGGGGATGCCCATGAGGCTATGAGAGGATTTCTCAGCAGAAACCTTCCAGGCTGAGAGAGAGTAGGGTGTCATGCTGAAGGAGAAAAAAAAGTACCAACCAAGAATACTTCACTCAGCAGAGGAATACTTCAGAAGTGGAAAAGAGATAAAGAGTTTTCCAGACAAGCTGAAGGCATTCATCACCACTAGACTGGTCTTCAAAGGGGGACTCCCCTGGCGGTCCCGTGGTTAAATATCCATCTGCCAATGCAGGAGACATGGGTTTGACCCCTGGTCGGGGAAGATTCCACGTGTTGCAGGGCAACTAAGCCTGTGCCCCACAACTAGTGAGCCCACACACCACAGTTGTTGAAGCCCGCGTGCCCTAGAGCCCATGCTCCACGACAAGAGAAGCCCCTGCAGTGAGAAGCCCAGACACCGCAACTGGAGAGTAGAGCCGGCTCGCCAACTAGAGAAAAGTCCGCGTGCAGCGATGAAGACCAGGGCGGCCAAAAGAGAGAAAGAGAAAGAAATGCTAAAGGGACTTCTTTAAGCCAAAGCAAAAGGGCACTAAGAAGTAAAAGGAAAAGGGGTCAAAGTGTGAAAATGATAAAGGTAAATAAATAGTAAGATTCAGAATAATCTGATGTGAACGTGGTGAGTTTAATCACTTATAAACCTTCACTACTGTGAAAGTTAAAAGACAAAAGTAGTAAAAATAACTAAACCCACAATCATTTGTTGATGGATACATGAGATAAAAATATGTAAGTTGCAACATCAATAAAGCACTGCTGCTGTTGTTTGTTTTATTTTTTTTTTAATTTTTATTTTTACTTTATTTTACTTTACAATACTGTATTGGTTTTGCCATACATTGACATGAATCCACCACGGGTGTACATGCGTTCCCAAACATGAACCCCCCTCCCACCTCCCTCCCCATAACATCTATCTGGGTCGTCTCCGTGCACCAGCCCCAAGCATCCTGTATCCTGCATCGGACATAGACAGGCGATTTGTTTCTTACATGATAGTATACATGTTTCAATTCCATTCTCCCAAATCATTCCACCCTCTCCCTCTCCCTCAGAGTCCAAAAGTCCGCTCTACACATCTGTGTCTCTTTTGCTGTCTCGAATACAGGGTCATCATTGCCATCTTTCTAAATTCCATATATATGTGTTAGTATACTGTATTGGTGTTTTTCTTTCTGGCTTACTTCACTCTGTAAAATCGGCTCCAGTTTCATCCATCTCATTAGAACTGATTCAAATGTATTCTTTTTAATGGCTGAGTAATACTCCATTGTGTATATGTACTAGTGCTTTCTTATCCATTCATCTGCTGATGGACATCTAGGTTGCTTCCATGTCCTGGCTATTATAAACAGTGCTGTGATGAACATTGGGGTACACATGTCTCTTTCAATTCTGGTTTCCTCGGTGTGTATGCCCAGCATTGGGATTGCTGGGTCATATGGCAGTTCTATTTCCAGTTTTTTAAGGAGTCTCCACACTGTTCTCCATAGTGGCTGTACTAATTTGCATTCCCACCAATAGTGTAAGAGGGTTCCCTTTCTCCACACCCTCTCCAGCATTTATTTTTTGCAGACTTTTGGATCGCAGACATTCTGACTGGTGTGAAGTGGTACCGCATTGTGGTTTTGATTTGCATTTCTCTAATAATGAGTGATGTTGAGCATCTTTTCATGTGTTTGTTAGCCATCCGTATGTCTTCTTTGGAGAAATGTCTATTTAGTTCTTTGGCCCATTTTTTGATTGGGTCGTTTATTTTTCTGGAATTGAGCTGCATAAGTTGCTTGTATATTTTTGAGATTAGTTGTTTTTTAGTTGCTTCATTTGCTATTATTTTCTCCCATTCAGAAGGCTGTCTTTTCACCTTGCTTATAGTTTCCTTTGTTGTGCAGAAGCTTTTAATTTTAATTAGATCCCATTTGTTTATTTTTGCTTTTATTTCCAGAATTCTGGGGGGATGGATCATAGAGGGTCCTGCTGTGATTTATGTCAGAGAGTGTTTTGCCTATGTTCTCTTCTAGGAGTTTTATAGTTTCTGGTCTTACATTTAGATCTTTAATCCATTTTTGAGTTTATTTTTGTGTGTGGTGTTAGAAAGTGATCTAGTTTCATTCTTTTACAAGTGGTTGACCAGTTTTCCCAGCACCACTTGTTAAATAGATTGTCTTTAATCCATTGTATATTCTTGCCTCCTTTGTCGAAGATAAGGTGTCCATGGGTGTGTGGATTTATCTCTGGGCTTTCTATTTTGTTCCATTGATCTATATTTCTGTCTTTGTGCCAGTACCATACTGTCTTGATGACTGTGGCCTTGTAGTAGAGCCTGAAGTCAGGCAAGTTGATTCCTCCAGTTCCAGTCTTCTTTCTCAAGATTGCTTTGGCTGTTTGAGGTTTTTTGTATTTTCATACAAATCTTGAAATTATTTGCTCTAGTTCTGTGAAAAATACCACTGGTAGCTTGATAGGGATTGCACTGAATTTGTAGATTGCTTTGGGTAGTATACTCATTTTTGTTGTTTGTTTTAGTTGCTAGGTTGTCTCCAGCTCTTTGTGACCCCATGGACTGTAACCCGCCAGGCTCCTCTGTCCTTGGGATTTCCCAGGCAAGAACACAGGAGTAGATTGCCATTTCCTTCTCTGGGGGATCTTCCAATGCCAGGATCAAACCCATGTTGGTAAAAGTGTAAAGTTTTAAAACGCACTCTAACTTGAGTTTTTATCAACTTAAAACAGACTGTTACCAATATAAATTGCTTTGTGTAAGCTTCATGGTAGCCACAAAGCAAAAACTTATATTAAATACACAAAAGTAAAGAAAGAGGAATCAAGCTTATCACTATAGAAAATCATCAGCTCACCAAGGAAGAGAGCAAGAAATGAAAAAGTTGTAGGAGTTCAAGATTCTTGGTTCTCTCACTGTGGACTTTCCCGCACGGTCCCCCAGTCAGCCTTGGGATCTGGAGAAGCTCTCATGCCCAGAGCCGACCTGTCTTGACCTACATTGTCAAGAGTCTCAGACCGGGACTTCCCTGGTGGTCCTGGTTAAGAATCCGCCTGCCAATGCAGGGGACACGGGTTTGATCTCTAGGTCTGGAAACTAAGATCCTGTATGCTGATCCCTGGTCTGGGGAGATTCCACATGTCGCAGGGCAACTAAGCTCACACTCTGCACCTACTGAAGCCTGAGCACTCTAGAGCCCGTGCGCCACAAAAAGAGGAGCCACTGCAGTGAGAAGCCCGCACTCACAAAACTAGAGAAAGCCTGTACTAAGCAACGAAGACCCAGTGCTGTCATAAATAAATAATTTGAAAAAGAATCTTGAGCCACTTTAGATGATGGCTTTGCCAAAAGAAAAGGAAACTGGGGCAAAGATTTTGAAAATACATGCCTTAAGATCTCCAAGATACGCTCAGAGGCCCGAGAAAAACAGGACATTCATTGTCCAGTTCAGCTCTTTGGAGAAAACAGTTAGGAGGGCTGTACCTGAAGCAGTCATGTGCAGATGTGAGAGTTCAACCATAAACAAGGCTGCGTGCCAAAGAATTGATCCTTTTGAACTGTGGTGCTAGAGAAGACTCTCGAGAGTCCCTTGGACAACAAGGAGATCAAACCAGTCCATCCTAAAGGATATCAACCCTGAATATTCATTGGAAGGACCGATGCTGAAGCTGAAGCTCCAGTACTTTGGCTACCTGATGCAAAGAGCCAACTCACTGGAAAAGACCCTGATGCTGGGAAAGACTGAGGGCAGGAGGAGAAGCAGGTGACAGAGGATGAGAAGTGGGTGACAGAGGATGATGGTTGGATACCATCATCAACTCCATGGACATGAGTTTGAGTAATAGTGGGATATATGTATCTGGGCTATAGTGAAGGACTGAGGAGCCCGGCGTGCTACAGTCCATGGGGTCACAAAGAGTTGGACACGACTTAATGACTAAACAACATAAGAGATGCTCACAGTGAAATGCTATTTTAGAAGAAGCATCTTGCTGAGAGTGTCTGGATAATATCCATTTTGTTTTAAATGTAAGAACATTCTCCAAGTGGTAAGGAAGTTTTTTTTTTTTACTTTTACCTTGAAACTTTTTTTTCCTCCAACAAATCCCTTTAAATCTGGTTCCCAGGTGGCACTAGTGGTAAATACCTTGCCTGCCAATGCAGGAGACACAAAGATGCAGGTTCGATCCTTGGGTTGGGAAGATCCCCTGAAGTAGGAAGTGGCAACCCACTCCAGTATCCTGGCCTGGAGAATCCCATGGACAGAGGAGCCTGGTGGGTTACAGTCCATGGGGACATAAAGAATCAGACACGTCTAAAACAACTTAGTACGCAACAAACTAAAGCCAGTCTGTGTTTGATTTAGGTCCGAGGTGGAAGAAGTGAACCTCCAAAGGTCCAGGAGTCCCAGGCCCTGTCAGGTGGTCTTCCGGAACAACTCTGTTGACCTAGGTGTCCCACGTAAGTCACGGGCACAACATGGAGATGCCACTGACTCACAGAAGGATGGGCGGTTAAACGTGAGGTCCTGCTCCTCGAAGACACATGCTGAGTGAAATAAGCCAGACACGAAAGGACAAGTACTGTGTGACCCCACAGACACGAGGTCCCCGGAGCAGTCAGATTCTCAGAGGGAGAGCAGGGTTTCCAGGGGTGGGGCGAGGGGAGTCTTAGGTCGGGCAGGCAGAGTTCCGGGGCCAGAGGGTGGGGGTGTCTGCACAGCCTTGTGTCTGTTCTCAGTGCCACTGGACTGGACACTTCATATCCTTAAGATGGTAAACTTTATGCTACATGCATTTAACCACATTTTTTAGAAGGTGACTGCCTGAATTTTTTTAAACCATTAGTGCAGAACAAGGAGACCATTTAAAATGTGAACACATCTTCGTTTTATAAGGGTGGGGCTGTTTTCATATTTTTATTTTTCACAGCCCTCTGTGTTTCTGCATCTAGAACATTTAAGATAAAGTGAAGGACAGTGGTTTCTCCACCTTTGGCAGTTTGCATTGCCGACAGAGCCTGGACTTGTGCTTGGGAAGGGGGGGTGCCTCTGCGCTCAGAAAATCTTCTCAGGGACTTGCTGCCACAGGGCACTCCCTCCTGTCCCCAAAGCCTCGCAGAGAATCCATGACACCTGAGAAGTGCCAATGCAGATTCCACCTTGAGATTCTGGGTGGATCCAACCTGAGTGAGAGGAAGGTCACCCCTGGGAATGGGAAGCCACTGATACCTGCATCCAGTCCAAGACTGTGGTGAAAATGGCCTAAAATGGTGGTGCTCCATGCACCGTCCTTAACCCAGGAGCAGAAGTGTCACCTGGGAAGTTGCTAGAACTATTGGCTCTTGGGCCCCACCGCAGACTCACTGAAGCAACCCTCTGGTGGTGGCGCCCACTCTAGTTGGAGAACTGCTGGTCCTGCCTTTGTGCAAGGTACCAGGCTTCTAACCAGCTCCGGGGTGGCTCTCCATGCAGAGAAGGCTGTGGACCACTACATCCCTCTCTCCTTCAACACACAAGCACATAAGCCAGTTCACAACACCTGGACACAAGTTACGTTTTCTTCTTCTAAAGAGCATGGCCACTCACAAGTAAATCCACCGTCACCAGTGAGCCATAGTAAACCTTGGGAGTGCATGGAAGCAGCATGTGCTCACTCTGGGTCATGTTTTAATCTAAATGTATTAATATTGTTCAAATGTGCGACTGCTCTAGGTCTGACCTGTCAAGGTCAGAAGTTAGAGAAGAGCGGAAATACTCATCAGCTCTCCTCATTGCCCCACAAGAGCTGGTATCGTTTTCAGAAATGATTCTAGGATTGATTCTCCCAGAGAGACAGAGTGCTGGTCAATGAGTAATTTCCTCTGGGAACTTCTACCCATGACCCTGTTATTCATGTCAACTCAAGTAAACCACTTTGAATACTTAGTTAAATCAGCTAAAATTTAAAACAGAGACATTTCCAGCATGATGGACTTTTTTTTTTCACCAAGTTTAATATTAATATTGCATGTTGTCCCCCAGCATGTTTTCAGCATCAAAACTTACCTTTCTGGGTTCCAGTTGTAGGTTTTAGTTTCAAGACTCAGACTGTTCCAGGGCCCCTTTCCTTGAATGGTGGTGGGAAAATGTAGTGAGGGACCTGTGGGTCCCCTCTTGAGCTGCTCAGACTGGGCTGGGCCACAGGCCCATAGAGACAGGCACGAGCCCCTGGGCCCCTTGGCCAGGCTTCATCCTCCAGGATGTGGCTCTCAGGAGCATCAGGCACCACATCAGAATCCTTGGGAGAACTTTAAAAAGCACCCAGTGATGTCCAGCCATGCAGATCCATTGGCCCCGGAAAGAAGGATGCAGAAAGGGCTTCGTCAGTGGTCCTGATGGAGCTAGGTTTGCAAACTGCTCCACTGCCAAGCCCTCCCCAGACCTTGCCACTCTCCCTGGCTCAGCCATCCCTGCCTGAGGGGGGCAATGTGTTCCACCTGGGGAGGGGTTTTGATTTCTGTCACCAGAATGTTCACTGGACATACAGCGTCCCCATGCTTTGCTCTTTCAGATGGGTATGCGTTTTCTCAGGTAGAACGAGCCGTGATTTCTCAGGAAGAACTAGTCCGATCTTACGACACCACCAAAAGCAAACCCCAGAGGACATTTTCTTCTGCCACCTTTGAGTAAGAGCTGGGTCCCCGAGTCCTACCCTTTTGTGTCCGTTCTGGGGACAACTGCAATGAACCAACGCTCCTCAACACTCCTCCTGTGTCTCTGTGACTCCTCCTCCCTCCTGTGACTCTGGCCAGTTTATTTCTATACTGATTAAATCACTATCTTTGGGTATAAATGATGGGGAACCCTATATGCTTTTTCTTAATTTGTCTTCAATGTTTTACTTAATTTATTTATTTTTCCTGTAGCTGTGAGATGAATTATCAGTTGAGTCTGAAGTATAAAATTACAAGGTATTATGTTTTTCCAAAATTTAAACTTTGGTACAGGTTGTTTTGGGGAAAAAAGGTGAAGGATGTTATGTTGCATAATAAGCTTGTCTTACTTTATTGGAAAGGGGTCATGCAGAAAAGTCACAGACTAAGGGGCACAGGCAGCCTATAAAACATTTTTCTAAGTAGAATGTCCTGTCCTGTCATGTTGAAGTTATATCTGATGAGTATGAGGTGCGCACCATATTCTTGGTTTCAATCAACTCATGTAATGAATATAGTGGAGACTGATCTTGAGCCTCATAACCAGGTGTGTGAGAATGACTGTATCTCATTCTCCCGATTCCCCCACACTTCAGGGCCAGTAGAAAATTCAACCTCATTCTTTTTTTTTTCACCCTCAGTCATTCTTGTGATTCTGCCTCAGGTGTGTATGAACTCTCCAGGGTTTCAGACGCTGCAAAGCACTGGGCTCCTCCATTCTTCTGTCATCTGCCCACAAAGGTCACCATTAAAGACATGTGCTTTCTTTTGGCCTGGCCATTTTATGAGGCTTCTGGGCCAGGGATACGGCACTGGAGCCTTTGGGGAGCTGGGACCCCCATGCCCACAGTCTAACATTCCTGTCTTAGGGCACACTGTCTACCCAGTACACTCTGAGGGGACAAAGAGATGTCTCTCAGATCTCTCCTGTAGTCCAAGGTAGAGAGCCCCCTTCCTCAAGCCCTGTTCTACGTCTTGACTTTTTAGAAGTGAAGACCAAGAATTCTTGTAAACTATGTCGATTTTCTGTGCTGCCAAAGTCTCTTCTGAGGAAACAAAACAGAAAATCCTGAGACCTGTTTGAATGGAAATAAGACAACAAGGAAAACACTGGGAGAAAAGCCCATAAATACCTCAAAAAGTTATCCACAAATATATAAAATGTGGTATAGCCATAATATGGAATGTTATTTGGCTGGAATAAGAATGAAACACATACAAAATGGATAAACCTTAAAAACATCATGCTAAGTTAAAAAAAGCCAGTCCTAAGGGGGCTCATGGGCTTCCCTGGCGGCTCAATGGTAAGGAATCCACCTGCCAATGCGGGGGACATGGATTCAGTCCCTGGGTCAGGAAGATCCCCTGGAGGAGGGCATGGCAGCCCTCTCCAGTATCCTTGCCTGTGAAATCCCATGGGCAGAGGAGCCTGGTGGGCTAAGCTCTGTGGGATCGCAAAGAGTCAGACACAACTTAGTGACTAAACAACGTCAAGGGGCCACATACAACACGATTCCATTCACAAGAAAGTCATAAGCAAATCTATAGATGTAAAGGAGACTAGTGGTTGCCTAGGGCTGGGGGTGGAGGGGTTGAATGGAAGGTGGGGCGATTGCTCAGGGGCATGATGTGTCTTCTGAGGGTGATGAAAACGTTGTACATTTGGATGGTGATGGTAGTTGCACAGTTCTCTAATAGTCTAAAAGTAGTGAACAATGTACGCACTTAAGGGTGGATTTTCTGGTATACAAATTATATCTCAATAAAACCATGAAGTTTTCTAATCACCTATTTCAAAAGTGATAAATTCAGAAATTTCAAGCTACCAGGTCTATGCTTTTATGTGTTTGTAGCAAAAGTTTATTATGCAGATAGTACAGGCTGCACACTTTGCTAGAGGTACCATCAGGAAACAAGGAAAACAAGTTGCCTGACACCATGAAAGTTACCGTGTGCTCAGGGAAAAAGCATTACATGCCTACTTTACTTTGACAGCATCTCACCTGTTCCCTGAAAAATATCCTTTCTCCAGCCAGTGAGGCTTACTGAGAAAAGATTTCCTGACCAAAAACCAACCCAATGATGGACTATCCCATGTTAATTGTTTGGGAAAATGTCTTGTTCCAAAGCTCCTTGTTAAAGCCTCATTTCTGGGCAGGAAGCCTTTTTGGGAGGCTTCTTTGTGGAAAGGAACTTATTAATATTAAAGACATGTGCGGTCTCTTGCTGGCCTGCGTTTTCCAAAGCTGGTTGCTCAAGCTTTCCCTCCACTGTCGCTGTTTGGTTTCTTAAGAACTAGGACACCAGGTGGTCTGTCCATTTCCTGGAAATACAGGCCAGCCTCAGCTTCAAGCGGCCCCGGGGATTTGATCCTTTCTGGGGATGTCTGCACTTGGTCCACTACTGATCCACAACCTAGTATTAATAGAATGAAACACAATATTCGCCAGGAAATAAACGATTGTACACCCACGCTCTGAATTTGGGTTTTGAACCTCTCAAGTTGGCATTTTTGTCTAGTTACCTTAAAGTTTTTACATTTATGAACTATGCGCAGAGACAGCAGCCACATTCAATACTCTGAAAACCAAAACAAACAAAAATTGAGTAAGATACCCTTGGACAAGTCACTTCTCCAGAGTTTTGTTTCTGCAGAACACGGATTCCCTGCGCGTTCACCTCTAGGGCGCCTCTTTTCTGCGCGGGTGGCTAGAGACCCAGGATGCTCTGGGAATCCAGGCGCAAGGAGCGTGCGAAGGTGCTCCAGGTGCGGCGCGGGTCGGGGCCGAGCGGGGAGGAGCAGCGCGCTCCCGGAGAGCGTGGGAGTGCGCGCGGGGTGGAGTCCCGGGTGGTTCACTGAGAGCCGGCGGGTCCTTCCAGTTCGCGAGGCGAACGCCATACCCGAGAGCAGGAAGCAGGCCTACCGAGGCGCCCCCAAAATTCAAGCAAGGGGCGCCCCCCGGCAGCCACACCCTGTCCCAACTCCTGGAAAGCCACCTAAGTTCGCGGCTCCCTGGACTCTTTTAACCAAGCTCGGTCCCTCCAGCCCCACCAGTTGAGTGCGGGACGCCGGGCCGGCTGGGCCTAGGAGGGGGCGGGGGTGACGGGCTTCGAAAGGGTCGGGGCTCGAACCGATGCGGGGGCGACTCGGGCGCTGGAAGGGCGAGACAGGCCTTCCCTCCCTCTGCGCACCCCCTTGCAGCCTCAGGTGAGCAGGTCCTCGGCGGGCGGCTACGGGGAGCGGAGGCGGAGGTGGGCGCAGGGGTGTGCACGGGTGTGTGCGCTGCACGTGCTTGTGAGTTCGCTAGAGGGGAGAAGCGCCCCGACACGCCGTTGGGCATCGCGTGTCCTCGGACCCAGGGGTGGGTCAGCCGGAGCCGGCCCGTCTCTTCCGAGGTCCAAGCTCGCGGCTGTTCGCAGGTACGCGCAGCTAGGCTTGTTAAGAGACTCAAATTCGCGGCCCACTTCGCTACTTGCGGAGTTGGAAATTCAGTGTTCCCCGAAGTGTCTGGGGGTTAGCCAGCCAGTTCAGCTGGAGTCCCCACAAGCACGATGCACTCCGGCCCGCAGGGGAGAAAGCCGGGGCGCCCAGCTATGGGTTTTTGCACGCAAGGAGTGCGCGGGGCCTCGGAGGCACCTGCTAGCAGATCGTTAGTTTCCTGGCCCCTTAGGCGCCCAGGTCTGGCTGAGCTTCATGAGAGTGGCCAGGACCCAGAAAACCGTGTCAGCGGTGAGTGCTTGGTGCCCAACTCGGAAAGAGCATTGTACGTGCCTTGGGTCTCTGTCTGGGGTGGCCCTGCTGTTGGAAGCCGGTGGGTTGCATTGGCAGAGGGGAACCCTGAACCCCTGAGCTTTTCAGAGCAGATGAGGGCTTCAAGGAAAGAAGCCTTTGGATTTAGACCGTGGGAAGCATGCTGTCCTCCCCTGGCGATACAAAAACAATTTGCAATTCCTCCTTGGTGCAGTTAGTGTGCACAGCTGAAGGTTGCTTTACTCCGCATCCTCTACCTTTGACTTGAGAAAAGTAAGGATTGGCTACTGTTTACACCTGCCCCGTATGGAGTGGGCAGAAGTATTGGGGTCGTGAGGGTGTCCTCCCTAGACCAGGAAAACATCAAGCTCAAGGTTGAGGACTTAAAACTTCTAGCTTCAATGGAAGCAAATCCTTCTGATTCTTTGGGTTCACCTAAGTCAAAGGGGGAGTATTATTCAGTAAAGGTATGCTATTAGTTTTCTTCTGCCTTTCAATAGATTCTGTTTGAAAACAGCTGGGTGACCTCATTGTGGTAGGATACGGTTTTGTTGGCTGTGAAGCCATTGGAAAGTTTTGGGCAGTCACACAAATCTTTCTCTGGAAAGCAGTGCCTTGTGACTTTGGGCAGAGGGAAGCTGGAGGGGTGGAGCAGGTGGAGACTGGCAATAAGGTGCTCCCCTAGGCATGTCCCAGAGGGCTGGATGGGTAAATCCCAGCAGAATCCACCCCAGCACTGGGGGAGCCAGCTTCTCAAAGTGATCCGACCTCCCGCTGATTGTGGTGTTGATTAGTTAGTGTTGTCGCTGGGAGACCAGTGTCTTGTATCTGTGGGACCTCTTGGATGCTGTGTCATTTGGCCTGGGTCAGTCCAAATTGTGCAAAAAAACAAACCCTTCCTGGGATGTCACGTGCACACCTGCTGTGGTGCTCAGACCTCAGGCTTGGAGATGGAGATGTGGCTCTTGAGGTGGCAAGTTAAGGAAGCTGATTCTATGAGCCCTGTGTTCTCTTTCCTCCTCTCCCCAAAAATCACATGTATGAAAAATACTTTCCCAGAAACCTACTGTCTGGCTTTTAGTTTTGTCCATGTTCTTTAGCTATTTGAACTTTTTAAACATCAAATTCCTGAAGCTTCCAGTGCAAGTGGTAACAGCAAATAAATGTAGACCATTCTCAGCACTCTTCTGATCACATTATTTTGATTATTTCTCTGAAGGGGGTTTTATTTTCTTCATGGCCCCTTTCTGTTAGTTTGTTTTGATAGCTGTGTATTTGACTGCCTTAGATCTCAGTTAGGTTAAAGCAACATTCAAAACTCCCAGCTCTTACACAGCCATCAGCAAACACTCAGCCTCCCGTCATTTGTTGTTGTTCAGTTGCTCACTCGTGTCTCACTCTGACCCCATGGACTGCAGCACACCAGGCTCTTCTGTCCTCCTCTATCTCCTGGTTTTTACTCAAATTCATGCATGTTAATTCATACAATATCTCATAAGTAAGGATGAGGAATTAAAATGCATTCACTGTTATAGAAATTGTTCTGAGTCAGGGAAAAATCTACAGAAATCTTTTCCCTTGAAATGATTCAAAACTTTTAGAATGCTGCAAGTCAGGTGGAAAGACAGCAGGGGGCAGGAGAGACCCTTTTGCCTCTGGTCAGCAGCACTTTCCCTGATTTAGGAAGAAAGAAGACAGGTCCAGTGTTGACGTTTGTAGCTTTTCCATCTACCAGATCTGCATTTGTTTTGTCCACAGTTTATATATTTTTCTATTCCTCCCTCCGCCCGAGCACTGGGTGAAAATCAAATTGGCTGTGTATTAACAGCAAATCAAACCTCTGGGCTGACAGTGAATATTTGTTTCACATGATTTGCTCCCCGAGCAGCAGCTGAGGCCTGGAAAAGCATTCCATCCTGGTCACGCAGCTTCCTTCTACTTCAAGGTATTAGGATGTGTTCAAAGAGGGTTTTCCACTTCCCTGGTGGCTCAGATGGTAAAGTGTCTCCCTACAATGCAGAAGGCCTGGGTTCAATCCCTGGGTCGGGAAGATCTCCTGGAAAAAGAAATGGCAACCCACTCCAGTATTCTTGCCTGGAAAATCCCATGGACGGAAGAGCCTGGTAGGCTACAGTCCATGGGGTCGCAGAGAGTCGGACATGACTGAGCAACTTCACTTTCACTTTAAAGAGGATTTTAGGGGGAAAAAAATGGTACCTTTGTGCACAGAGTAGGAAATATTTCCTAGAAAGTACTGACTGGGAAAACAAATGCCAGTAATTCAAACAAATTGCAAGTGGTAGGCATTATCTTGGGTTCAATAATTGTTAAGCAGTTGTTGAGTCACTGGGTTGTGTGTGACTGCAATCCCATGAACTGCAGCACACCAGGCTTCCCTGTCCTTCACCATCTCCTGGAGTTTACTCAAAACTCCTTTCATCCTCTGTTGCTGCCTTTTCATTGTCAAGTTACCTGAATGAATTTATAAAAGGTGCTTTGGAAACAGTAGTATTCAACATTTTTAACCTCGTATACCCAGCGATTAAAATAATTTTCCTGTACCGTCTTGAATGATGTTGAGAAGTTTCAAAAGACATGGTTTGTCTGTTATTTTCCTATCAATTTTTATTTATTGGTGTATAATTGCTTCATGGTTAGTTTCCTCTTCCAAGTAGTCAGTGATCTGAAAACAGTGAATTTTATGCTTGCCCACCTCCGAGATTCAGAGGTGTCTGCCTGCTTTGGTTGGGAAGGAATCAGCTTCATGGTGGGTGCAACTAGGACGTATCCTGTGACTAACAGGAGACAAATGTTAGTTTGCGTCTCTTGTCTTTGATCAAGCCCCTTGCTCTCTTTAGTTCACTTGTCCAGGCCATCTTCAGATCCTGGTAGAGTTATCACAACGACGTAACCTTGGCAACTCTGCCAGAGATGGTTGAATCCGCCTGCCTGACTACCCACATGCCGACCCCCTGCAGAATCCACCTGCCTGACCTCTCCTCCCTGTCCGGGGCTCCAGCACCTCTCCATGGGCTCTTCCGGTCAAGATGCCCTGCTGTCCATTTTCAGACCTGTGTGTCTTTGCAGAGGCTCCAGTCCTGCCTGAAATGCACCATCTCTTTCCTTCACCCAACCTAGATGTCTCCCTCCAGTCTCCTCTGAGCTCTGCTTGGACTTGTTTTAACATCACACACCTTGTCTCCATCCTGTGGACTGAGAGTCTCTTCACTCACATTTCCAGGGCTGCACGCGTGTTGCCCATTTGGTAGATGCTCAGTAAGCCCTTGCTGGATAAACAGACTTCTGGCCAGGTCCAGGGCTGAACTTTTCTGCAGGTTTAGTTCGGGTTCTCTGGCCATGAGTGGTCCATAAACTGGATTTTTAAAACTCATGGAAGGCAGAGGGGGAAAAAAAAATCCAGGTCTGAGTAATCACTTGAACCATTATCTTTATTGTATCAGGCACTTTTGATTTCCATCCTGTATTTCAGACAGAGTTCCTGAATGCATGTAGTCAGCTTGCCCTGGCCGAGCATTCAGCGAGGAGCCCACCTTCCGTCGCATCTGTAGCGGCTGCTTCTTGTCTTCGAATCCCACAGTCTCTTGAATCCCAACCAGCTGAATTTCTCGATACTGACTTCAGAAATAGCTTTATCACAATTAACCGAAAGTTAGGCTGTTCCAACAAAAAGCACGTTTCTTCTACTGGGTGTGCCATTCTTTAACTTGGAGGGAGTCTTTTTTACCTTTTTCCTGTACATAACACAATTCCCTTCCTCTGTCACACATGCTTCTGCTGTTTTAAAATAGCAACTACAGCTGCCAGTAGAGACTCTTGGGGGAATTTTTAAGGCCACTAATCAGTTTCACAGCTGGAGGCAAAGCACGTTGCTGGGGAATATTTTTCGCATGACACACCAGGTGCTTTGACCTTGTTGGGGAAGCCAGAGGGTTAAGCTTGAGGAGTAGGGGGAGCGAGGGCTGAGTGACGAGACCACCAGAGGCCCGGCTCCTTCCCCTGACCCCTGCACTGTGCAGAAACTGAGCCAGGCACCAGGGGGATCCCCAGTCTTCCAGGAGCCTCTGGGGGCATAGAGCTGGGGCCATGGGGACCCTCCCAACCCCCCCCCCCCCCACCCAAGTCCTCCCAGAGTCTCTGAAAGTGCTGGGAAGGTCGGAACTCTCAGTTCCCCCTCTGAACTGAGCACAAGCCCCAGACTTAAAATGTATGCAGAAGCGAAGCCCTCCTTGAAAGACACCGCCTCCTAGCAATGTTGCTCAGCCTCCAGGGGCATCAGAACCTTGGAAGGTTCCTTGGAACATGGATTGCTGGGCCTCAGTCCAGACTGCTGTCTCCAGGGGCCCAAGAATCTGCATTTCTGACCCATTCTCAGGCAACTGGAAACCACTGTTGGAACTTCTTTTCTATCCAATCAGTTTAGTTTCTTTCACTCAACCATTTACTCACAAGAGAGTTTGTTTCCCCCAGACAAGCAACGTGCATGTGGTGAACAGAGCAGATGAAGAGAGCAGAGCAGTGGTTACCAGAGGCGCCTGTCGGGAGAGGCGGTGACCGGCACAGGGGGTCAGTTGTCTGGCGACTACGGAAACAAACGTTTTGGTGGTGAGCATGTTGTAGGGTGTACAGAGACACAGGATGCTCTGGGAATCCAGGTGCAAAACTTAACTTGCAACTCCCAAGTTGTACATCTTTTTGGTCAACGGTTTTGGTGACCATGAAGGGACCCAGAGTGGACTTCCCTCCTTCACCTGAACTCCACGAGGAACCGGAGCTTTGGTACCAGCAGCAGCCCCTTGCACCCATTCGCCTTCTTGGGGAATCCAGACGAATTTGGATAAATCTCTCCTGGTTCTTGACTCTCCTGTATTGGTTGAGAATCTGAATTTTATTTGGCAGTGGAGCAGTTTAGCTGCCCCCTCCCAGTTGGAAAGATACTGGAGGGAGTGAGGTGGGGCTCGGGTGAAATATCTAGGGCATACCCACTCATGGTCTTGACACTGAGTGGGGCTCAGTTGGAAGGTACTGAGAAATTCCTACCCAGTCAAAAGATACTGGGTGGGAGGCTGGGTGAAAAAACCCAGGAGAATACCCAGCCAGTGGAAAGGTACTGGTCAGCAGCCTCGACTGAAAGACATCGAGGCATACCAGGGGCTCAGCTGAAAAGATACTGAAGTCACGCCATTGTAGGGGATTGAGTGATCTTGGCTGAGTGCATAGGTAGGAGGTTGATCTGATACTTCTCCTCAATTCAGCTGTCTTTATAGAATTTGTTGGGATAAAAGTGAGGAAAATACATGAGACCTTTGCTCTGAAGAGAAGGGACAAGACTCCTCCTGGCCGCTTACGGTTTCCTCAGGTGACTGAGAAATTGACTGGAGTAGTCCCATAGGGAAGTTCAGTTCAGTTGCTCAGTCATGTCCAACTCTTTGCGACCCCATGAAACTCAGCACGCCAGGCCTCCCTGTCCATCACCAACTCCCGGAGTTCACTCAAACTCATGTCCATCGAATCAGTGATGCCATCCAGCCATCTCATCCTCTGTTGTCCCCTCCTCCTCCTGCCCCTAATCCCTCCCAGCATCAGAGTCTTTTCCAATGAGTCAACTCTTCTCATGAGGTGGCCAAAGTATTAGAGTTTCAGCTTTAGCATCATTCCTTCCAAAGAAATCCCAGGGCTGATCTCCTTCAGAATGGACTGGTTGGATCTCCTTGCAGTCCAAGAGACTCTCAAGAGTCTTCTCCAACACCACAGTTCAAAAGCATCAATTCTTCGGCGCTCAGCCTTCTTCACAGTCCAACTCTCACATCCATACATGACCACAGGAAAAACCATAGCCTTGACTAGATGGACCTTAGTTGGCAAAGTAATGTCTCTGCTTTTTAATATACTATCTAGGTTAGTCATAACTTTTCTTCCAAGGAGTAAGCCGTCTTTTAATTTCATGGCTGTATTCACCATCTGCAGTGATTTTGGAGCCCCCAAAAATAAAGTCTGAGACTGTTTCCACTGTTTCCCCATCTATTTCCCCTGAAGTGATGGGACCAGATGCCATGATCTTCGTTTTCTGAATGTTGAGCTTTAGGCCAACTTTTTCACTCTCCACTTTCACTTTAATCAAGAGGCTTTTTAGTTCTGTTTCACTTTCTGCCATAAGGGTGATGTCATCTGCATATCTGAGGTTATTGATATTTCTCCCGGCAATCTGGGTTCCTTTCCCATAGGGAAACCCACTCATTAATTAAAATACTTGCTCATCCAGGGGTCGCACATAAGAACTGGCCATTTAGCAACCTGAGCAGCCATGGTGGTCTTAGATTGCTGGAGGCAGAGCCAGACACACAAGAGGGCTGAAACGATGCTAGGGTGACTCCTAGAAGAGTTAAGCTCACAAGCAGCACATGGGCCCACTACAAAGGTTCACTAGTGACTTTTTTTTATCCCTGACAAATTCAGCTTAAAATGGGAAATAGAATCTCGAAAAATCAAAAAGGAGGGGTGTTAGAAAGCCAACCTCCGACTAACACCCCGGCCAAATTCATGTACAGTATGTACGGAGCTCATACTTGCAAGTACCTAGTTAATTGGGGAATTTATACTAAAGGAGACCCTAACTTAAAATTGCCAAATTGGGGTTCTTTCTGTATTCCAAAATTGATATTTTTGCTTGCACAACTAGAAAAAGCCAGCCATAAGATCAAACAGACTGAATGGAATGCTTACTTTGAATGGTAAAAGAGGAAATAATAGAGTAACTTCTTTGCAGGAAACCAACAAAAAATTGCTTGATATGATATCAGAACTAGGAAAAGCCACTACTGCTAACTCTGTCTCTCCCTTTGCTCTTCTATCTGAACTGCCAGACACTTTGTCCTTCAGCCTCCTTCTGCTCTTCTTTCCCCAGCAAAGGAGGATAAAAAATCAGAAGTGATTATGGCTCCCTTTAAAGAGAAACCTATCACAGGGAGAGGTGACCCATCTTCAGTGTTTACCTTCACATTCTGGACCAGTACAGAACTTAGAGCCCTAGCTAAGGAATTTCCTGATCCCAGTCAGGATCCGTTGGGATTTTCTAAGGAATTTGAATTAACCATCCAGGCCTACAAACCTAGGCTTTCAGATCTATATCAACTAATACAGCTATTAGTTTCTGAAAGTAAAGCAAGGGAATGGAGAAAGTCGGATGGAAACACCCCTTAATGGATTTTGAATCCCACAGTCCACAGGCTCATACTGAATGCAAGGAATTGGCTCAGAAATTACTCAAATTTATCCCAGAGCTTTTTTCAAAGACTGAGGACTGGACAAAAATTCAACAGTGCAAGGAGAGACCAGACGAATCAATTCCAGGTTAGTATGAGAGATTCGAAAAAACTTTTAAACGATACTTGGGTTTGATGCCTGAATCATTCTCCAGCCCCCAAAATGATCTCATGCTTAACTCCACCTTTTAAGAAGATTTAGATGAGGATTTGGCTACTTTGGTCAAAAGACAAAATCTAGGTTGGTCTGCGTTGTATACCAAGGGTCTCATTACACTGGCTGACCAACTTTTCAAAACCATTAGAAAGAAAGATTATCTACCAAAATCATGAACCTTCAGCTGTGCCAGTTAAGTACTCAAAGCCAGTTGAAGGTCAACCAACCCCCATTTAGTTCTCAACTGAGAGGAAAACAGTTTGTTTATACTGTGGGAAAACAGGACATCAGAAAATGAAATGTAAGCTAAGAAAAAAAAAGGGCTAGAGGGAGAACTGGGTTTTAGACCAGAATTCCAAGTTAAACAGGAATAGGGCTGCTGTTCCTAGGGAACATGGGGATCTTTTCCCCTTCTCCTCTCTCGTACTCTGGGAGAAGTAGAAATGATTATAAAAGGAGAAACAATTAAAGCCCTTACAGACACAGGGGCCACCTTTTCAGTTTTAAACCCTACCAAAATTAAAGGTGCTCTCCCTCAGAGTGATACCTCAGTACAGATGGTAGGGGTTTCTAATGAGCCTGTTAAGGCTCCTAAATCATTACCCTTAGAGTTCTACTTAGGGAAACTTAAGGGAAGACATTCCTTTCTTCTGGTAGAAAGTGCTCCTGTTCACTTGATAGGTAGAGACCTATGAGAGGTTTACAAAGCCCATATTTCCTTTATTGCTAAGGGAGAAATGTTTCTAGATCTAAAGGATAATCAGATTTCCTTCATCATATAATGTTTGTGACTCATGATGAGGATGTTGCTGAACAAGATAGGTTGCTAGCCTTAGTACCTAAAGACTTATGGGCACTTGATTCTACTGACAATGGATGAATACATTCTGCATCCCCCATCAAAATTACTATCGATAAAGATAAGCCTCTGCCCAATATTCGCCAGTATCCATTAAGGCAGAAGCCCACAGAAGGAGTAAAAATAATAAGAGTAATAAGTAATATCAGCTTACATCAAGAAAGGGCTCACTGTGCCTTGCACAAGCCTTTGTAACACTCCCATTTTGTCAGTTAGAAAACCAAATGACAAGGATTGGAGATTTGTACAGGATCTGACATCTATCAATGCTATTATTATCCCTCGACAGCCCTCTGTAGTGCCAGACCCCCATACTTTAGTGTTGTGCATTCCTAAAGGCAGTAATTTCTTTTCTGTGATAGATCTCTGCAGTGCAGTTTTTAGTATCCCTGTACACCCTGATGATTAGTATCTTTTTGCCTTTACTTGGAATGAATGGCAATATACGTGGACTGTAATGCCACAAGGATATATTGAAAGCCTCACTTCTCCCAGATATTGAAAGCTGATCTAGATGATCTGGACTTCCCGCATAAGTCCATATTGATACAATACGTAGATGTTTTGCTGCTGTGTTCAAAGTGTTTGACAAACAGCCAGCAAGACACCTTGTATCTACTCCAGAAACTAACCTTAAAGGGACATAAAGTGTCAAAATAAAAATTGCAGTTCTGTAAGACTGATGTGAAATATTTAGGACATAGGGCGGTGACCCAAGGACAAAAGAGCAGATAAAACCAAGGAGGGTCTTGGAATGCAGGAACAGAAAAACCAGACCCTTTACTGTCCTTCCCTCCCCCATGTTGTAACTATTAATGGAACAGTATAACCTGTCTTGCCTCCTACCCCTGGGGAGAAGGTATTTGCCCTACTCTTCCCCTACCCAGTATACATGCCTCATCCAATCAGCAAATGACCCACAAGACCCCCATCCCACTCCTTGTACCCTGGGTATAAAAGTGGACTAAGGACCCCTGTTCAACGTTGGTTCTCCCTTGAGCTGTCCCGCTGTTCTAACAGTGTCTCTCACTCTAATAAACTTTATTTCCCTCTCATTCTGTCTCATGTCTGGAAATTCTTTTCCAACCCGCGCCTGGACCATGACACATAGGATCTCTAAGGAAAGACTTCTGACTGATCTGGATAGAGTGAAGGGCATTCTGGCCTTCCCTGCCCCAAAAACAAAAAAGACAACTGAGGGGATTTTTAGGACTTGCAGGCTACTGTAGAAACTGGATTCCAAATTTCTCCTTAATTTCTCAACCATTATATAACCCACTCAAACAGGACCAACCTGAACCACTTTGCTGGAATGCAGAACATTCTGAGGCCACGGAGACCTTAAAAAAAATTCTGGCCAAGGCCCCAGCCCTGGGGCATCCAAATTATGATCTACCCTTCTTCCTCTTGGTTCATGAAAATAAGGGAACTGCACTAGGAGTACTAACTCAACAGCGTGGTGGTTCCTGCTGGCCCATAGGGTATTATAGCCAACAGCTAGATTCAGTAGCCAGAGGCCTCTCCCGCTTGCTTCTGGGGTATGCTATGTTAGATCACAGAAGAGACAGTCATGAGTCACCTCACTATCTTTGCTCCTCATTCTGTGCAAGCCTTACTAAATTCTCAACACACACATTACTCAACAAGTAGACTAACTTCCCATGAGATTGTCTTGCTCTCGCCGAATATAACTATTCACAGGAGCTTAACCCAGCTACCTTGCTGCTGGAGGAATCAGGTATCGAAGATGAAAAACCTGACTGTATTGTTTTTAACTGACAATATTTTATCCCCCAGGATTGACCTCCAAGAAAGCCCTATGGATAATCCTGATTTTATATTATTCACCAATGGGTCATATTTGCGAGGACCTCATGGGAAATACCAAGCTGGTTATGCTGTTGTTTCTCCAGTATCAGTCCCTGAGAATGGTCCCTACCTGATGTCTCTTCTGCCCAAGAGGCCAAATTAATAGCATTAACCAGAGCCTGCCAAGTGGCAAAAAGAGAAATCTAATGTTTATTCCAACAGCCGCTACACATTTGGGGTGGCACATGATTTTGGCATGCTTTGGAAACAAAGAGGATTTTTAACATCTGCAGGACAACCTATTAAAAATGGGGACAAGTTGAAGAATTATTGGATGCAATTCTGCTACCAAGCACATTAGCTATCATTAAGGTATCAGGTCATTCAAAGGCTGACACTGCAGAAGCTAAAGGGAACTCTTTAGCAGATCACACCGCCAAAACAGCAGCTCTGCAAAATGATGACAATTAACAGCTTATTTCCCTTTTCAGCTTCCTAGTAATCTTACTGGAGAAGGCAATGGCACCCCACTCCAGTACTCTTGCCTGGAGAATCCCATGGACGGAGGAGCTTGGTAGGCCATGGGGTCCATGGGGTCCTGCAGTCCTTGGGGTCGCTAAGAGTTGGACACTTCACTTTCACTTTTCACTTTCATGCATTGGAGAAGGAAATGGCCACCCATTCCAGTTTTCTTGCCTGGAGAATTCCAGGGATGGGGGAGCCTGGTGGGCTGCCGTCAATGGGGTCGCACAGAGTCGGACACGACTGAAGCGACTTAGCAGCAGCAGCAGCAGCAGCAGTAATCTTACTAACGCCCTGTTAAATTTTCAGGAAACAGCTCCAAATGGAGGAAAAGATACTTAGAAACAAAAAGGAAGAAAGTTTGACTCCAATAAAGGGCTGTGCTCACTCAGTAAAGAATCTGCCTGCAGTGCAGAAGACCTGGGTTCGATCCCTGGGTTGGGAAGATCTCCTGGAGAAGGGAAAGGCTACCCACTCCAGTATCATTGCCTGAAAAATCTCATGGACAGAGGAGCTGCAGTCCATGGGGTCGCAAAGAGTCGAGCATGACTGGGCAACTAACACTTAACACTGAAGGGCTGTGGATAGGCCCAAATGGAAAGCCTATCCTTCCGTTTGGAGCTCAATACCCCACTTTACAATATATTCATGAGTTGGCTCACTGGAACCCAGATAAGATGGTGCTGTGGGGTAAACAATATTACTGGAAGCCATCTATCACTATAGCTCAGAAAGTTTATTCTAGGTGCACCATATGTCCGAAATACAACTCAGGAAAGCCATTACATAGTTCTCAGGGAAACTTTCCGTTACCAGCTGGCCCTTTTGAAAATTGGCAGATAGATTTTATCCAGATGCCCCCCTCTCAAGTTTACCAGTAAGTACTTGTCATGGTTTGCATGCTTTCACATTGGATTGAGGCATTCCCATGCAGACGGGCCACCATGCAGCTGGTAGGCAAATTAATCTTGGAAAGAGTGACTCCCATTTGGGGAGTCCCTGCAGAAATACATAGTGATAGGAGAAGCCATTTCACTGGACAACCATCCCCAGTCCTCTGGGCTGGTGGAAAGTACAAATGGAGCAATTAAAATTCAGTTGGCTAAAACTGTAGATGCTTATTCCCTACCCCAGCCAAAGGCTCTTCTGTTTGTTCTCCTCATCCTAAGGTCTACTCCCTTTGGGAAGCATCATTTGTCTCTCTTTGAAATTGTCACCGGGAGACCAATGAGACTAGATGCAGGATTGTATGAACCTATATTATTAAAAGGGGATATGTTACATTATCATAAAGGCTTAATCAAATTCCTAAAGGAACATTCTAAACTTGTTTCTGAAGCTCAACATAGTAATCTATCTTTGGATGAAGATAAGGTATTGCATGATCCGCAACCAGGAGATCATATGTCTTGGAAAAGACATTATATAAAGGACTCACTGAGACTCAGATGGAAAGGCCCTCATCAGGTACTCTTAACTAACTTATGTGCAGAAAAATTCAAGCGAATTGACTCTTGCTTTCATTTTTCCCACTTAAAAGGGGCTCCTGCTCCAGACTGGACTATAGAAAGGGCTACTGATCTCAAACTCACTTTAAAACAATGCTTGATTAGAGGAGGAGCTACACTCGCTCCAGGATAAGAAGACGACAACATCAGAGTAAAGACAGCTTGCTCAAGACACTGGACCTGACCCATATGATCATTTATAATGTTTTCCTGACTTCTTGCACCTTTGCATATGAATCAAATGTTTTCGTTGCATGGGCAAAATCCTATGCTAATTTAAAAAATCAGTCCAATTGTTGGTTTGTGGCCAGTTAACCTGCATTGCTCAACATTCAGAAAACTAAGATCATGGCATCTGGTCCCATCACTTCATGGGAAATAGATGGGGAAACAGGGGAAACAGTGTCAGACTTTATTTTTTGGAGCTCCAAAATCACTGCAGATGGTGATTGCAGCCATGAAATTAAAAGGCACTTACTCCTTGGAAGGAAAGTTATGACCAACCTAGATGGCATATTCAAAAGCAGACATGTTACTTTGCCAACAAAGGTCCATCTAGTCAAGGCTATGGTTTTTCCACTGGTCATGTATGGATGTGAGAGTTGGACTGTAAAGAAAGCTGAGCACCGAAGAATTGATGCTTTTGAACTGTGGTGTTGAAGACTCTTGAGAGTCTCTTGGACTGCAAGGAGATCCAAGCAGTCCATTCTAAAGGAGATCAGTCCCGGGTGTTCTTTGGAAGGAATGATACTAAAGCTGAAACTCCAGTACTTTGGCCACCTCATGCGAAGAGTTGACTCATCGGAAAAGACTCTGATGCTGGGAGGGAT
>SJYQ01000069.1:144825-197223 GCA_006410935.1 Redunca redunca
TTTGGAGCTCCAAAATCACTGCAGATGGTGATTGCAGCCATGAAATTAAAAGGCACTTACTCCTTGGAAGGAAAGTTATGACCAACCTAGATGGCATATTCAAAAGCAGACATGTTACTTTGCCAACAAAGGTCCATCTAGTCAAGGCTATGGTTTTTCCACTGGTCATGTATGGATGTGAGAGTTGGACTGTAAAGAAAGCTGAGCACCGAAGAATTGATGCTTTTGAACTGTGGTGTTGAAGACTCTTGAGAGTCTCTTGGACTGCAAGGAGATCCAAGCAGTCCATTCTAAAGGAGATCAGTCCTGGGTGTTCTTTGGAAGGAATGATACTAAAGCTGAAACTCCAGTACTTTGGCCACCTCATGCGAAGAGTTGACTCATCGGAAAAGACTCTGATGCTGGGAGGGATTGGGGGCAGGAGGAGAAGGGGACGACAGAGGATGAGATGGCTGGATGGCATCACTGACTCAATGGACGTGAGTTTGAGTGAACTCTGGGAGTTGGTGATAGATAGGGAGGCCTGGCGTGCTGCAATTCAGGGGTCGCCAAGAGTCGGACACGACTGAGCGACTGAACTGAACTGAATTGAACCTGCGTCTAGTTCTTCTGGGTTGCCTTGGTCTCCCCTTCAAGGCTCTGAATGGATTGCTCTTAGGAAATTTATTTTAAAAGAAAGAGAGTTCAACTCTGTTTTGTCTACTCCTGATATTACTAGATGGGATCCTCTCAATTGGCCAATTAATAATTCCTGCTCTGACCCTGGCCATAAATTTAAGTTTTCTGTTAGGATTACTTAAGCTCCTTCAGAGAAACAAGCTAAATCACAATCAAAAACTGTAACCTCTTGTCTATTAAAAGGAAAACTTCCACAATTATGGGATGGATCCATGTGGTTAACACAAGGCTATGGTCATTTAAGTTTAAAAGCTCCCCTATGTTGGGGACAATTAAACCATACTAAGGATGATCAACCTAGTAATATCGGGGAACTAGGCTGGTTGCCTTACGAACAATGCCTACATATTATTACCCTTAGAGAGAGTGACTGGTATGGAACTGACTGGGTCAGACGACCAGAGATTTGCTGGGTTGCACCTAATGTATGGATTTGTGATACTAACTTATGGCCTTGGCTTCCATCGGGATGGATAGGAAAGTGTACCCTGGGACTCTCATTGATGCAAGATCTTATACATAACAAATTAGAGGTAACTCTAGCCAGTCTACCATTGATGTGAGCCTGATGGGTCAAACGGTCTGTATTCCACTGGTATGACCATTTAGCAGCTATTCTTGTGCCTCCAGTAGGATTAGAGGATGTAATTGCCCATACTGAAGCCTTAACAGCTTTCACTCAACAAGTTTTAAATGATAGTAACCAGGCTGTTAGCCTATTGACCTCTGAGGTCTCTATGATGAGAAAGGACATGCTATAAAACCGCATGGCCCTTGACATCCTTGCAGCATCTCAGGGAGGCACCTGTGCCATAATTCAAACTGAATGTTGTGTTTTTACACCTGATGAATCCTCTAATATAACACATTTGATGAACCATATGAAAAATCAGATTTTTGCCTTAGGTGACCCACTCCCTAGTCTTGATGATCTTTTAAAATACTGGTTTGGTGTGAGATGCTCATGGCTAAAATACTTGCTTATAATTTCACTAATGTTATTAACTATACTATTGTATTTTGCCTGTTTTACAAGATTATTGTTTCTTGTATTACCAAATGTATGACCGAGCTTCCAACCAGATTAATGATGACTAGACTTGAAGCAGTTGATCAAATGTATAGCACCATTTGTGATCAATGATTGTAGCCTAGGAGGCAGCACCTCAGATAGCTCTGGAGACTGCTCCAAAGAGGTAGTAGGGGAAGGTCAATATATAGGATTTGGGGGGAGGGGGGAGCTCAATACCATTAAGCATTCCTGGATATGGGAAGATGCAACCATAGGGAATACTTTCCTGGACCATAACTAGAAGACAGGTGTCCAGAGAACTTTAACGGTGAAGACCTAGCCCAGTAATAGCACACTGAGTGGCTTATCAGCTAAAACCTTCTTCAGAACTGGAAACGAGCCTCCCCAGCAACGTGGGACAAAATGATCATGAGATGCCCCTCGAAGTATGGTTGGATTTATGACCACAAGGGGGCCGTGTCAACTACAAATTGGCACGTGCCAAGATCGTTGCCGATGACTGTACAACAAGGGCATTCGCCATCTGCCTCTGCGGAGACCAAACCCTACACTGTTGCAGCTGTTGACCTTCAACACCTCCTGAGGGAGTTCAAGGTGGAATAAGGCACTCTGTGCTCCAGGCAATCTGGTCAGACAGGTCTTTAGATTGATGTTTTAGGAACAGATTTTATGATCTCAATCCTTGCATCTCCTCATATCTAGAAAAACAGTAAATCCCTTCATGGTGAGATCAGATCCTTGAGAATGGCAGAAAACTTTTAGTAAAAGGAATGCTTAATGGTACTGACCTCCCCCCTTCACCAAAATCCTATATATTGACCTTCCCCTACTACCTCTTTGGAGCAGTCTCCAGAGATATCTGAGGTGCTGCTTCCTGAGCTGCAGTCCTCATTTTGCCCCCAAATAAAACTTAACTCACAACTCTCAAGTTGTACATCTTTTTAGTCGACAGCTGGGAGAAATATCAATAACCTCAGATATGTAAATGACACCACCCTTATGGCAGAAAGCAAAGAAGAGCTAAAGAGCCTCTGATGAAAGTGAAGAGGAGAGTGAAAAAGTTGGCTTAAAACTCAGCATTCAGAAAACGAAGATCATGGCATCTGGTCCCCTCACTTCATGGCAGATAGATGGGAAACAATGGAAACAGTGACAGACTTTATTTTGGGGGGGCTCCAACATCACTGCAGATGGTGACTGCAGCCATGAAATTAAAAGACGCTTGCTCCTTAGAAGAAAAGTTATGATCAACCTAGACAGCATATTAAAAAGCAGATTACTTTGCCAATAAAAGTCCATCTAGTCAAAGCTATGGCTTTTCCAGTAGTCATGAATGGATGTGAGAGTTGGACAATAAAGAAAGCTGAATGCTGAAGAATTGATGCTTTTGAACTGTGGTGTTGGAGAAGACTCTTGAGAGTCCTTTGGATTACAAGAGGATTCAGCCAGTCCATCCTAAAGGGGATCAGTCCTGAGTATTTACTGGAAGGTCTGAAGCTGAAGCTAAAACTCCAATACTTTGGCCACTTGATGCGAAGAACTGACTCCTTGGAAAAGACTCTGATGCTGGGAAAGACTGAAGGCAGGAGGAAAAGGGGACGACAGAGGATGAGATGGTTGGATGGCATCACTGACTTGATGGACATGAGTTTGAGTAGGCTCCAGGAGTTGGTAATGGACAGGGAGGCCTGGCGTTTGGCAGTCTGTGGGGTTGCAAAGAGTTGGACATGAATGAGCAACTGAACTGAATTGACATTATTGATTATAACAATTGGTGTGTTCAATTTAACTGTCTTGAAAGTGTGTTACTTGCTCAGTTGTGTGGACTCTTTGAGACCCCATGAACTGCAGCCTGCCAGACTATGCATGGAATTTCCCATTCAAGAATAACTGTCTTATGGACAACTTTTAGCCAGAAGATGGTGCTCGAGAGCAAAGATAGGAAATCTTGGCACGTTTACAGCTTTTATTCTTTTCCTCTATTTTTTGAAAGGCCTGGAGTCATACTCTTTGGTTTAGCCCTTGAGCCCAAAGTTCAGCAGCCAGATACATGTGAAGTTAGCCAAGCTAACTTCAGGAATGGGTCCTCCAATGATGTGTTTTAACAAGCATACGATTGAGAGTTAACAATTTGTTGACAATAAGGAAATGGATAAATCAATCACCAGCATGAGAAAATGGGACTTGGGTCTGTTCTAACAAGCAGTGCACAATTGGTGATGATGGTACTATGGTCTACATGTCTGTATGGTAGATCACCCCAGATCCAAAGGAGCGGGGTTAATCCATTCTGTGACTCATTATTTGGCCATAAGACAGATTGCCTGACCATGGTAAAAGGGGTACAGAGCAGTGCTGTATGCCATTCTTATTCATGCAACTCTTTCTCTAAGTTTGAAGTTATTTGCAAGTAAAAAGTAAGAACAAAAAACAAGTTTCCTAGTTTACAGAGTCAGTCAGACAGGACATGATTTTATCACTTGGATAACAATAGCATTGACACTGCCCTTAGCTTACTTCGTTAGGTAAAGACACTCAAATACTGGAGTTGGCAGAAACCTACAGCCAACTGTGAAATGATACGTCATGAGCATTAATCAAGGGAGTCTGAAGATTTGATACGTGTCAGTGATCTGAATCTCAAGTGTTCACAATCCAAGGAATCATAGAGTCTCCAGTAACCAGAGACGTGGCAGTGTGTCTGAATTCTTCCAGAGAGGCACGGGGAAAGGTGAGGAGCTAGGTTTTGACTTTCTTTCTTTGTTTTTTAAAAAGAATCTTCCAGCTTAGTGAGCTTGCTCACTCTTCATCTATGACTCAGCCAGGATAATCCCCGCCTGTGCTAGAACATCTTCTCCTCACACCCAAACCCACAAGTGGCTGTGCCTCCGGGCCGGGGGGTTGAAATCTATTCCAAGTAAAGTAAAGTAAACCAGCCCCAATCTTCAGCTTTACCTCCAGGACAACCAGAACAGGACCCACCATGATGAAGAAAACAGCAGCCAGGGCTGTGCTGGGAGGCAGTTCCTCATATTTTTATTACTTGGAGTCTGTCTTAATCTTTCTCTTCCTATCAGGCAACATATGGATTATATTTTCTCAAAAATCAGATTGAGTTTGGCAGCCCCGTGCAGATTCTGGAAATGTATGAATGAGTTCAGAAGGAAGTGGGCTTTTCTTTTTCTCTTGTTTGCTTGTGTGTTTTTTCTCGTGTTTTGTTTCTGAGCACTTCGTGTTCACTCTTTACCAAGAGGATATCGGATGTGCAAGTACGTCTGAAACAGAGCTGTGGACACTGGGAATTCTCCTCTCCTGTGGCTTCAGCACTCAGTATCAGGAGCACTGTGCTCACTTGGCAGGACTTCTCCACGTGGAGTGAGAGACACGGGTTTTACTGCGCTCTATAAATACGCCACTTATTGGCTCCAACACATTTATGTTCCCCTTCACTCAGTGCTCACTTAAACTGTCCAGTTTGCTTGACCTGGTCTATAAATGTAAATTGCCTACATCTGAAACCCACTCTGGTTGCCTTCTGAATGCACAGCAACTAGAGTCGCATTACTTCTGCAGACAGACAGAGACCAGGTCTGCAGAGAGCCCTCAAGCAGGGGGTCATCTTCTTACTGTCTCTTCCCCCTACCCTCAAAAGTGTTAAATATGCATATTATTCCAAACCTTTAATTAAACTCTTACAGGGATGGGATAACAGGTACATTTATGGAGGCAACATTTTATTTTAAAATGTTTTCTTTGATGAAGGATGTCAGGAAACTTGACTGATGTCAGAGGAGCAAAGATGAACCGCGTTTGTTTTCTTTATTATGAGCCTGACACTACACGTTGCATAGTAAGAGTCAAGAAATACTAGCAAAGGAGTCTTGAGAGTTTAAATGGTCTTGACCCTCTCTACGGCACAGCTACTCTAAGACATCCTTCCCTCTTCCGAAGCTGGAGTTTGTATGCTCGGTCACTTCAGTCGTGTCTGACTTTGCAACCCCCTGGACTGTAGACTGCCAGGCTCCTCCATCCGTGGAATTTTCCCAGCAAGAATACTGAAGTGAGCAGCCATTTCCTCCTCCAGGGGATCTTCCTAACCCAGGGATGGAAACTACGTCTCCAGCATTGTAGGCAGATTCTTCGCTGAGCCATACGGGAAGCACAAGCTCTTAAGGATGGTGGGGGCTAGGCAATTTCACCCCCTATTTTCATCCTCTGTGTTCCTGTTCTGCATCTACACCGATTAGACAGTGTGCTGTAAGTACCACTCTCCGTGATTTGATCCCACTTGCTCTGGTCTGCTTTCTCTGTACTGGAGACTAAAGCCCACATCGTTAAAGGGTGTTCTGAAGCAAATCCATCATCTTTTTTCCCTCAGTCACAGTAGCTCATCACCTGAAGTCTTTTTATACGCTCCAGCTTTCCACTTTTTAAATATTTTCTTCTGGACTTATCTCTAAAGTCAATCAACCTACTTCCAGAAATAGAATTAAAAATAGAACTAAAAATATGTACACCTTATAAAATCAGACTGCTGTGCACCAAAAAGGTGATCAAAATTAAGAATGCCAGTGGTCTGTCATCTTCTAAGACATCTCATTTGTGTCACCTTAGTAACTGGTTCATTGACCATAAAGACTGCGAAAGGAATGCTAATGATACTTGTGTTAAAATTAATTGGATGACATTCTGTGTAGGCTGGAAATTCCTTTTTAACTTCTTTGGAAATTTTAGAGAAGTGGATGAAGAAACGTTTTTAAAATGCTTTCTTAGTAAACTTATTAGGAGAGACACTGTAATGATAATCAAAGAATTTAGCACAATGCCCAGCACATACCAGATGTTCAATAGTCAGTGCTTCTTATTAGCTGACGGAGCTTCAGTCTTTGAGCTATTCAAGCATATGTTCTAATGTAAAAACATTAAAAAAAAAAAAAAACCCAACCCTTTCTTCTAATTAGGTAATGAAGGCTAGCCAGTTGGAAACTGTCCAGAGAACAGTTACATTATCTGAGAACTTACAATATCAAGCAAGCAGCACCCTGAATGCTGCAAAGCTGCAGAATGGTCTGAAATACTTGAGTCTGAAGTATAATTGGGCCGCTAACTTAGATTCATGGGACACGGACTCATCAAACCTTTCTCCGCTCATCTGAATACTACACAGTGCAGAACATTCTTCCTATATTCTTTTAGTGAAGATATTTTGAGGAAACACAAATGTGGGGTGTTATCCAAGGTCTTTTAAACAAATGTGAAGTTTAATTTAGTTGCTTCCTGAGAGGCTGACTTCTTGCAAAAGCCAAGGAAAATCTCATACTAATCCAAAAGGTACCCAAAAATATGTTGACACTGTAACACGGGGGAGGGCTCAGTTTGGAAAAGTTAAAGTGCTTGGACAGGGGTAATTATGAGGGCTGTGAGGCTGCACTGTAAATTCCATCATCCCGTTTCTGCTCAAATAAGCAGCACAATGGTTCTTTTATCTTCTTATGTTTTTACCAGGAGACTAGTAAGGCAGCTTTGATGAAGGAAATTCCCATTTATGTCAAATCTAAACACCCAGGATGAATGGAATTTTTTCCCCTATGACCCGGGCATATTCCAAGGAACCAATGGTCTCAATGTGACCTTTGAATTATTAAGTTAAAAATACGAAATTTGAATTCTGTGTAAAATGACATCCTTTCACACAACATAGCATTAGACATGACTCCAGGTTGTCTTGCTCTGCAGGGGCCAGCCCTGCCCCACCTGGAAAGTCCTCTCCATTGGGAGAATCCTTGGGTGACTGAGCTTCTCAGACTCACCTTTGTGGTACCCACTGAAGCTGGCAGCCTGCTGGGCCAGCCCTGGGTCTCAGTGGTACCTGGAGCCCCAGTGCCCAGGCTTCTGCTTGGGGAAGGCCTGGTGATGTCCCACCCCCCACAACACTGCAAATGATGGAAGCGTCTGGCACTGGTTCTGTGGATGGCAAACTTCCGTTTCACCTAGTGACAGCCAGGAAACAGCTTGTTTCTTTTCTCAGCTTCGTTCATTGCAAAGCCACTCTCACCTTCAGCCTCAAAAGGATTCTGTTAGGCAGGGCCCTGGGAGGCTCCGAGCAGGAATCGCCTCCCTCTGAACTGAGCCTGCCTTCCGAGGCTTTCATCCCGCTAGTCCTCTGTCCTCTTAGAGTCACACTGAGGGGTTAGGGCTTCAGCCTGTGCATTTGGTGGTGGTGTGTGTGTGTGTGTGGGGGGGTCATAATTGAAGTCCATAATGGAGAACTTGCAGCGTTCATTTTAGAGTGTAGTAATTACATTCAGAAGTGTCTGACCGTGTCTAGCTTCCTTGGTTTACCATCGTCTTTTCAAAGTTCATCTGTTCTGTAGCAGGTGTCAATACTTCATTCCTTTTTATGGCCAAATAATATTCCAGTTGTATGGACTGACCACCTTTTGTTTATCTGATCGTCAGTGGCTGGACACTGAGTTGTTTCTACCTTTTGACAGTGATAAACAGTGTTGTTATGTGTACAATTTTTTGTATGGACACAAGTTTCCAGCTCTTTTGGGTCTGTGTACCTAGGAGTGGAACTGCGGGGTCGTAGACCAATTCTGTAACTTTAGGAACCATCAAGTTGCTTCGCACAGTGGTTCGTATTCCCAGTTAGCAAAGTGCAAGGTTTCCAGTTTCTCTCCAACACTTGTTATTTTCTGTTTATTATTATCTTTAGTATTACTACTATTGCCATCCTCGTAGGTGCAAAGTATTATTGTGACAGTGCCTGGTCTTCCTCTTGACGGTAAAGAATCTGCCTGTAATGCGGGCAACTCTGTTTCGATCCCTGGGTTGGGAAGATCCCTAAAGATGTTGAACGTCTTTTCATACGTTTGTCAGTCTGTCTTCTTTGGAGAAATGTCTATTCAAATTCCCTGCTTGTGTTCTGATTGGATTGTTTTTGAGTTGTATATACACTCTGGATACTAGACTCTTCTCATGTACTTTGCAAAAACTTGCCGCAGGCTTTTTGATGTTGTGTTGATTTTATTTATGTCACCCTTTTAGATACTCTGGAATTACTGGAAGTCCTGGCTGGTGTTTAACTCCATATCTTCAAAAAGGATATATACCACTGGTAAACATAAAAATCAACATAAAAATGGTTCATTTAACTGTGGAGTTAGGGATGAGGATGGGGCAGGAAAAGAAGTATGCTAAATGTTTAAAGTGAATAGTAGATGAGAAGGAAAAGAATTTTAAATAAGGAAATTACTTTCCTGAAAGTCAGTGTATTAATTACAAGGAAAAAACAGGAGGATGAAAGATGAAAACTTTTAAAACAACAGGAATTTTTTTTCAGTTTTATGACCATTTTTATTTTCAGATGAGGTTAGGTAACCACAAGACAAAATTAAAAGAAAGGTAAATTAGCATATTTGTTTGGGTTTGTGGTCTCATTCGTTAACACAAGCACTTTAACTTGAAAGAAATTCTGGTAAACCAAATGTGAGTTTTCAATACTACTCCCATTTATAAAACAGGAGGGAAAGAAGTGAATGAACCCAGGGAAAGACATTCTTCCTAAACAGACTGCTGACTGGTGTGCAGATGGTAGCAACCTTCTGCTCTTCTTGAAATTTATAGAAAATCACTGTAGATCTTGCAAGTTTTAGAACTACCAGACAAATGAAATATGACTACCCTCATATGATTTGCAGCAAGTCCAGTTAGCAAAGTTATAAGTAAGCATTTCTATAGTTCTATGACTTTGTACTTGTACTCTTGAAGATATGTCAGAAGTTTATTTTTAAATAATTGCATTTTATTCATATATATCTGTATATAGGCACAGACTGCAAGGTAAAATAAACTGAAAATCTGCAGTTAGTGTCTATAGAATTCAACTTTTTGAAAGGGGGAAGGGTACACCTTCATCGGTGTTTAAATCTACTCTGGCAGACTGCCTGACATTTAGTTTTGATTATAATAAATTATTATTACTACTACCTACATGTTTTGATAACTAATTACAGCTGCTCAGAAGAGACTAGTAAAATAGTTTAAGGCTGTCTGTTAAGGATGCTGCTAAGTCGCTTCAGTCGTGTCCAACTCTGTGCGACCCCATAGACGGCAGCCCACCAGGCTCCCCAGTCCCTGGGATTCTCCAGGCAAGAAGACTGGAGTGGGTTGCCATTTCCTTCTCCAATGCATGAAAGTGAAAAGTGAAAGTGAAGTCGCTCAGTCGTGTCTGACTCTTTGCAAGCCTCATGGATTGTAGCCCACCAGGCTCCCCCATCCATGGGATTTTCCAGGCAAGAGTACTGGAGTGGGGTGCCATCGCCTTCTCCGTGTTAAGGATGGTCAGGGAATGTTTTATGGAAGGAGTCCCACCACCTTACTATGTTCAGGCAGCACCTCTCACAGAGATGCCCAGTAAGTATCTGACAACTTATTTTATAAAACTTCAGTACAACATACTAGATACACAAAGAAAAAGTAAAATCAAGTCAGAGGGAGGAACAGAGTGATATAAAGTCTCCATGAACACTGAAGACAGTCAACCACTGCATTGAGTAACCACAGGAAAGGCCACTCCTTAACTCTTAGGGAATACACGAACACAGCAGTGGAAAAAAAAAAGGATGAATTTGCTCAAAGCTTTGCACTTCCAAGTCTGCTGGTTGTGGGCTAAATTGTGAACTGTTTGGGAAAAATTTCTTGTGTTTAGGCTCAGGTATTACCAGGTCATAAATCAATTTCCATATGAAAACGACCAACACTGCTTTCTTCATTAGTAAACTCTGACAAATGGTGGGTGTTTTGGAGAAGTGGATAAATGTATAGTGGAAGGAAGCTATGACATAGGTGCTGTCTGAAGAAATGGACAGTTCCCTTGCATTTTTTACCCCCAAGACAAAAAGCAAGGTAAAGTATTAAGCCTTTGAACACCAGCCTAGTTATTTTATGGTGCCATAGGAAAACGATGCTGCCTAACTATCTGGTGAGTGGTGTAGACTCTGAACTTCATTCCAGGCTTTCTGTAGTGGAGCCTGGTGACCAGCAGCATGGTGGGCAGGCTTTGGAGTCCAGGAAACTGTCACTTTCTGTTTTTAAGAATTGAGCGGCCTATCCTCATCGGTAAAGTGGGGCAAGTCATTATGCCTTCTTTGTGGGGTTGCTGTGAGGATTACTCAAGTAAAACTCAGCCCTGTGTCCAGCATAGAGGAAACACTCAATAAACGTTTGCTCATAGTATCTTCTAAGAAAAAGACCCAATCTTAACAACTGAGTCTTCCCTCTGCTTCATCTGGACTAATGCCATTGCTCTGATGATTCTTCTGACCCTCCCACCCACCTCCTTGCCCCCAGGTTATGTGCTTAAACTGACTCTGGACATCACCACTCAGCTTTATAAGACCGTCTTTGCTTAGTCAGTTCTTTGTGTCTCTGTCCAATTTCCACTGACTTTCAGCTCTGTTTGGAGGAAATGGCCAGGATGTCTGGCTTTTTGGAGAACCCCTAGTACCCCACCCAGAGCATAGTACACCGTGACTGCTTAGCATATAGTTGTGGAACAAATAATTTGATATTAAAATTTTGTTAATTTACTTGGTTTAGAAAAGTTCCTGGCTGGTGCATTTAAATGCACAATTTTCTGAAGCTACAAATACACCCCTCCCCACAGTGCAATGAAGTAAAGTGCAGTGTTTGGAGAGAGGTTTACTGAAGAATAAGATGTTTGTTTCCATGGCGTAGGGTAGGTTTTTCCCTTTGATTCTGTGTGGTGGGTGGCAGCGTAGCCACCCTATTTGAGTTGGACAGGTGACCCAGCCGACACAAGTGCCGGGCGGTGCTGAACAGCAGTGTCTTTGCTGTGAATAGAACTGCCTTGTGTTCCACAGTCATGGACTTGGAAGGGACCTCTGCAGGTCATGTGTGTGTGCTAAGCTGCTCCGTTGTCTTTGACTCTTTGCGACCCCATGGACTGTAGCCCGCCAGCTTCTTCTGTCCTTGGGATTCTCCAGGCAAGAATACTGGAGTGGGTTGCCATGCCCTCCTCCAAGGGATCTTCCTGATCCAGGGACTGAACCCGTATCTCTTTGTGTCCTGCATTGGCAGGCAGGTTCCTTACCCAGAGCGCTACCTGGGAAACCCCTGTAGGTCCTGTGCTCCACTTTACAGATCAGGAAACTAAGGCCAGCACAGTGCGGGGTTCTTCTTCTGGTCAGATGAGGCCTAGATTTCAGGTTACAGACTAGCAGACCTTGTTGGCTGGGTCACCAGATCCTTTAAAAATAATCGTGGCATCTTTAATAGCATCAGCACCTGTTGCTGCGGCTTCCGCAGGTCAGCAACTATCAGTTTCTCCTCCTCAAAGCCGCGCTGTGGGTCTGTCGGGAGCCTTGTTTGCTTCCTCCCACAGCTGTCTACACCGCCGGGGCCAAATGGGGGGCCCAGGATCCTTTCTGCCTGCATCCAATAAATCGCTCAGCCCAAATTTAGAAAGACAAGAAGCGACACAAGTCATCGGGAAGGAGGACCCATTCGGGTATTCTCCGTCCCACCTAGTAGAGGCCCAAGCCCACCGCGGGGCCCCCGGTCCGTGCGTGGCTGGCCGAGGCCTGGACAGCAGGGGCCTGGAACTCAGTGGGGCAGTGCTTCTGAGCGACAACTTCAGGGTCTGCCAAGTGGAGCGCAGTTATCATCCTTCTTTGGGAAGTTTTGAGAATCAAATCGAACTGTGAATGCTTAAGACCTGCAGAAACACGTTTAGTTTGTCCTTATTGCCAGGACTGCTGTAACTGTGTCAGCTCCGGCCCGGGTCTCCCGACCGCCTTCCAGCCAGCAGCCCACCGCCCGCTACTGCCGGACTCCGAAGGTGAAGGGCCGGCGGCCCGGGAGGCCGGAGCAGGGGGGGGGGCGGTGGTCCAGCGCGCATGCGCGTCCGCGGCGCCCGCCCCTTTTAAGAGCGCAGCTCTGCCTCCGGGCCCCAGAGTCGGAGCCGCGCGCGCTCGCGCGGGGTGCCTGCGCTCTGCTTCGTCCGCAGCCCCGTGGGGGTCAAGACTTCGGTGGGAGGCCCCTGGCTGTGCGCTCCCTCTACCCACCGCCCCCCGCCCCCCGCGAGGGCGCACCGCCCGGGGAGAAGGAGCGCCGGACAGAGCTGGCCCGGACCGGAGAGCAGAGGAGGGGAGCGGGGCGAGCCGCCTGCCTGGATCCGCGCCCAGCAGCAGCCGCTGCCACCGCCAGCCCGGCGGGCTCCCGGGACCGCGGCGGGGCGCGCCGGACCCTCATCTACGTCCCGGACGCCCGCGAGCGTCTGGAGGACCGACCGTCCGGCCGCGGAGCGGATCGTGGGGGCTGTGGCCGGGTGGTGGGGAGGTGCGCTGCCCGGGAGGCGCGGCCGGAGCCATGCGGACCGAGCTCGGAGCGCAGAAGGCTGGGCGCGGCCGACCGCTGCACTTGCTGCCTGGAGCCCTATGCCCGCTGCCCGGCTTCCTGGGCTCTTCTCACCGCCAGCTCAGGGTATAAAGGCAAGGAGACGCACTCGGGGCCCCGGGGCTTAAACTCTGTGGAGCGCCCTGGCTCCGGGGACGCCCACTGGTGGTCCGGCTAGAGTGATCGTCCCCTCGGGGATGCACGGGCAGGGTCCTGTCGCGGGTGAAGCCTCCGGGGGCTGCGCGGCGGCAGCCCCGGGGACCCTCTAACTCGTAACCCGGAGAGCTCGGTCAGCGAGTGCCCACGAGTCCAAGGCTGCCTCTGCTCGGACCGCGCCGCCGGCCGAGGGAGGGAATGGCTTAGGTCCCGGACGTCGCGGCGGGGTCGGTGACCCGCGGACCGGACACTCGGCGAAGAGGACCCGGCCTCGGCACCGCGGGGACCAGGGCGCCGGAGTCGGTTCTGCGCCCTCGGAAGACGCGCCGCCCGCGCCCAGGGTGGTGCCATGTGGGCCGGCCGCCACCCAGCCGCCGCCTCCCCGGACGCCGCTTCGCTCCTGCGGCTGCTGCTGGCCGCGCTGCTGGCGGCCGGGGCGCTGGCCAGCGGCGAGTACTGCCACGGCTGGCTGGACGCGCAGGGCGTCTGGCGCCTCGGCTTCCAGTGCCCCGAGCGCTTCGACGGCGGCGACGCCACCATCTGCTGCGGCAGCTGCGCGCTGCGCTACTGCTGCTCCAGCGCCGACGCGCGCCTGGATCAGGGCGGTTGCGACAACGACCGCCAGCAGGGCGCCGGCGAGCCCGGCCGCGCGGACAAAGACGTCCCCGACGGCTCGGCAGGTAGGCGGGCCGGGCCGGGCAGGGAGAGCCGGAAGGGGCGGAAGGGGCGCTGGCTCGCCGGCATGCCCCACGAGCCTAGAGAAGGGGAGGGTTATGAGCCTGCGATTGCCGGCCTGGGGGGTTGTGGTGGGCGGGGGACGGTGTCTGCACTCTGGCCCAGCCTTTAATGTGTGCGGAACCGGACACCGGTTCGGTGCCCTGGGCCTCAGTTGCCCCGTCTGTCAGCTAGAGAGTGGCTTGGCTTGGATTTTTCCTGAAACAAACAAGATCGTAACATGCAAGTCAGGGTTGGCCACAGACAGCCCCACGTTCCTCCTCCCCGGGGGTCTCTGTGCCCCTACCTGTCCGTGTCTCCTGTCTCCATGAGTATAAGTCCCAGGAAAGGGTCCTGTCCTGGCGGGGCCACTCGAGGGTTCCCCAGAGGGAAGACAGCTCTGGGGCCTTCCCCGGGGTGATGGTGACGCGGCGCCCCCGGACCCGGATTGAGTCTAGCTCTCCCTAAGACACAGCTCCCCCGGCCGGGTCTCCTTACCACGTCCGACCTGGTGAGTGTAACATCAGAGCACTGCCAGTCTTGCTCTTTATGGTTTTGATTTTTTTATTATAGTTTTTCAAATTGCCCAAGTTAGAGTTGGAAAAATATACGCCTGAAAGCATTTGATAGGTTCCACTTCCTCTGCTTGTCACCAGCCTCCAAGACCCCTTCCTACCTCGAAGACATACCCAGAATGTGTCCAGGGAGGGAGGACATGGTCCGATGGAGGTGGAAGGGCACCCGTAGCCCGGAGCGGCATCTCCTCTGTTTCTTTGGCAGGTATTGAGAAGGAGAGGACTTTGCACCCCAGACCCCCTGGGTTCCAGCTGCCTGAGCCCCGCTCTGCTGGTCACTTTTCCCAGAACTGGCTGGGCTTGTGAGAGGCAGCTCCTCTTGGTGTGCTTCAGTCGCACATTTCTGTTAGCCACGCTTCCCGATCTCTGCCTTGACTCAGAAGAGAAGGGAGGGTGACTCCAGTCGAGGAGCTGTCCTGGAAGGCAAGCCCAGTGCAGCTGGGTGTGTGGCCGCAGACCTGGAGCTGGAGGGAGGAGCCAAGGGCACACAGCTCCCAGGCCTGCTGAGCTGGCTGTAGATGGCCTCCCAGACTCCGCGGTGACTGCGGACTAGTCAGTGGGCAGCCGGCTTCTCAGGATCCTCAGGATCCTGTTGTGTGAGCCGATGCCTTCTGAGTTGCACTTTTGGATCTGTTTTCCTAAAAACCATGCGCTTCTGCAGTCCAGAAGGACAGCGTGTCTAATCAAGCAGTCTCCAGGGCTTCCAGGAGCACTGCCTTCTCTGCCCTGCATAGTTATTTAGGCTTCTGATTAAAATCCTGGAAAGAGAACAATTATTTCTCCCCAATACTCATTATGTGGACTTAGACTGCTTTCAGTTAGTTACACTATAACGTTTGGCATACTTTTTCTTAACTGTTAATTCCTTTACTTCTCAATAACATATGAGGCTGGTATCTTAGTTTAGAAAATGTTTTCTTCCATCATCAGCCTTTGGTTACATGCTTAATAAAGTATGTTTTACTGACAAGCCATCTTTTCTCTGTGGCTCGGTGTGGTTCTGTGTCCTAGAAACACCAACTCCAGAAATATCAGTGCTGTTAGAACAGCCGCTGCCCTAGTGGACAGTTAGGATAAGAGGGTGTTTTGAGTCTTTGCCCTCGGGTGCTGGGGAGCTGCCCATCTTCCTGGACCGTGTACTGGCCGAGACCAGTGGGGCCAGTCCTTGTCCTCATGTCCAGATAGTCAGGGAGATGGGAAGGAGCACCTCAAAAGACATGGGCTCTTGGTCATGTAGGGTGGGGTCTACAGACCCTTCCCTCCTGGTTCTTGGTCCCCATCAAGCCACTGTGTCCAGCTTCTGAAACCCCATAGTGCTAGGCCCACAGCACCCACCAAGATCTTTTTAAGTAAAATAATTTTTTAAATGGAGCTCACTACTGATTTTAGGAAAGTGTTTATTTTTATCTTGACAGTTTTATTTTCTGGAATAAATCTTACTGGCTAGGTATGATGCCCACTGCTGTATGTTCTATGGCTTTCCCTGTGATTCTCCACACAGAATTCAGTGTCCTAAGCCAGGCCTGTGACTCCTCCTCCACTACCTGGTCCTGCCTAGGCCCTTCTTGGCGCCCCTGGAGACACTTGTCCTCCTGGGTACCTTGTTTCATGCTGACCCATTGTCTGGACAGCTCCCCTGCTCCCTTCCCACCGCCCCCCCATGCAGGCCCATCTCCCAGTTACCAGCCTTCAGCTTGGCAAGTGTGTATGAGAGGGCTTTTTTCCCTTGAAACCCTTCTTTGACCTTTGTGCCTTACAAACTCTTTTTGGAAATGGTGGTAACTAGGATGTGACCTAGATTTTTTATTTATTTGCCTGTGAAACAAGAACCTGTGAAAAACTGGTCAAAGAAGTTTGCAAGGAATGCGAATAACTTTCTGGGGAAAAGAAAAAACTTTGAAATACTATCGACTCATTTCTATGCCGACCGCACAAACTTTAGGGCAGACTGAAATGTGGGCAGTGCAGTTACTGTAGGAATTTTAGAATAAACTCAATCTGCAAAACTCATAGTTTTGCTAAATTGGATATCCGCCTCAAAGAGTGTTGCGATTGGTGAGTCTAGCTGTCAGCGTTAACAGCTTGGCTTTGGGAACCAACCCCCCGAGTCTGCAGGCAGGTCCTATTCCTCACCCCCTTTTCCTAAGCTCCTGATAAAGGACGGTGCTTCCTGTGCTGTGCGCTGCTGACAAGCGCGCACACCAGCCCGGCTGCGGTCCCAAGATTCTGGGTACTAGTGCGGCTCGTTTTTTCACCTCTGCTGCCCATCACCAATTTTTACTGCATCCTTCCAGGAAGTCATCAGATGTTTACTGGCTCCTTCCAGGAAGCCATCATGGTATATCTCTCTCCTTTTCTTCAGTCCCCATCTACGTGCCCTTCCTCATCGTCGGATCAGTGTTTGTCGCCTTCATCGTCTTGGGGTCCCTCGTGGCTGCCTGCTGCTGCAGATGCCTCCGGCCCAAGCAGGAGCCGCAGCTGAGCCGGGCCCCGGGAGGGCCCCGCCTGGTGGAGACCATCCCCATGATCCCGAGTGCCAGCACCTCGCGGGGCTCCTCCTCCCGCCAGTCCAGCACAGCCGCCAGCTCCAGCTCCAGTGCCAACTCGGGGGCCCGGGCACCCCCAACCAGGTCCCAGACCAACTGTTGCCTGCCCGAGGGCACCATGAACAACGTGTACGTGAACATGCCCACGAACTTCTCTGTGCTCAACTGCCAGCAGGCCACCCAGATCGTGCCCCATCAGGGGCAGTACCTCCATCCCCCCTTCGTGGGGTACACCGTGCAGCCAGACTCAGTGCCCCTGACCCCGGTGCCCCCGTTCCTGGATGGGCTGCAGACGGGCTACAGGCAGCTCCAGGCTCCCTTCCCTCACACTAACAGCGAACAGAAGATGTACCCAGCAGTGACCGTGTAACTCAGAGGGTGCCCGGGGGCCTGGACCTGACTGGGATGAGCTTGGGAAGGATTCTAGCCTGGAAGTCTGTGCCTGTTGGTGTTGCTTACGGCACAGTTCTGTTGGATGGCTTCATTTGCCCCCAAACTGTATGAAAACATCTTTCTCTGAATTAGCATGTCTAGGTTTGCTTATTCTGGTTTGTGATTGATTTATGATGGGAAAGAGCAGTCCCTGGAGATACGGCTCCTTGACATCTATAAGCCTTTAAGTGCCCTTGAGGTATGGCTGTCAAAAGAATTTTGTAAATGGATGAAGTGTTTTTATTATTTTGTTATTATTACTTCTTTTTTTTTTGGTACAAGATCAGAATTGCTGTTCTCTCCCCATTACCTGGGCTGGTTTCTAATAAGCATCTAAGGTTTTAGGGGAGATGCAAAGAACAACAGTTCTTATAAAAGGAAGCCAACCTGGACTCAAACGTTAGTCCTTGATCTCAGTATTTCCCAGGCACATCTTAATTTGTTGTAAAAAGATATATATAGTATCTATTTTTGTGCTCTTTGGGGGGTCTGTTTTGTGCTTTTTTACCTTGTGTAGAGATCTTATTACAAAGTGATTTTCTACATTAAAAAAAAGACTGAAAGAAATTGTATAGTTTTTAACTGATGACATTTCAGAACTCTGGGATTATTTTAATCTTGAAGTAGTGGATGGTGTAGTAATAAAACCATTCATCCCCTTCTTGATTGTATCTTTTAAATTTCTGGCTTTACCTTGATATCTGAGAAGAAGTAATTGTTTTTGTGTTGAAATCATAAACTGTATCACCTGCTACTTCTCCAGATTACTTTTTAATTTTGTCGTGTGGTATGGCTTGGCTTTCATTCTGTTTGGTGTTCAGATCTCCATGTCCATATGGTACCGAGTGCAGGTAATTACTGTTGTTATAAATGTTATAACATCAGCCTTTCTGCCCAGATCTGATAAAACATTTTCTTATTTTCCCTATAAAAACTCACATGCTTTATAAAGATACTTAGTATCGTTTCTCAGCCATAATCCCAGTCTTGGGATGAAATTTAAACCACAAATACGATTTACTGCACAAATCATAGGCTTTTTATACTGTCGTTATCAAAACGTCTTATTTTTCAAGCAAGAGGGACTGTTAAGTTGAGAAGAGCTTTGCAAAGTAGATATTGTCTTTCTTCCCCACAAAGTTAGTTCTTGTTTTCCTCTTAGTCCTCAGCAAGCACTGTATTCGTTACCAGCATTGTGAATTATGAATCTCAAGTGAATTTATTTGTGTATTGTTCACTTATAAGAAATAAGTCAAAATGTGTGCCAGTAACTTTCCAAATGCTAGCAAAACCAAGATTTGTAATTAAATGGTCATAAGGTATGGTCTTTTCCATATTTATATCTGTATCTGTGGTGATCTGTCATCAATCATCTGTCTACCTGTTTGATTGCGTATATGCATCGCTACCTGTTATCTCATGACTGAATAATGTAAAACCATTGTTGGCAATTGGTGTCAACAAGATACTCCATCAAACCTCTTAATAACCAAAGGCAGGGGAAAATCATTTTACTTATTAATAAATATTTTATGGGATGAATTCCTAGAGGAGTTGTTTTTTTTCTTAAATTTCTTTCGACTTGGTAATTTTTCAGATGGTCTATTAAACCTGTTAATAGAGTAAAATTGCTAAAAATCATAAATACTGCTTTTTAGAACCAAGAGCCTGCCTTTAAAAGTGATTAATATCTGGGAAAATGATGGTGTGTTCTGAGTCAGCGGGTATCATTTCATGTGTGTCTTGGGAAATGTTGACAGCCCAAAACAAACAGTTCTTCTGCGGTCGTCATACTATCAGGCTAATGTGTGTTCTGTATATTGTCTTTGACGGAGGATTCTAGCTTATCTAAGGAAGTAAAATTCCTAGGAATTTGGAGGTGAAAGGAGCCTCAGAGATTGCCCAGGTGAAAGATTGGCAAACTATTTTTTTTTTCTGTGAAGAGCCAAATTGTAAATATTTTAGCCTTTGCCTGTTGTCTCTAAAACCATTTGGCTCTGCTGTTACAGCACAGAAGTAGCCATAGAAGGCACATAAATGAGCGCGTCTGGGTTCCAATAAAACCTGATAGATGGACACTAAAATTTGAATTTTATGTAATTTTCACAAGTTACGAAATTCTCTACTTTTGATTTGATTTTTTCCCAGCCATTTCAAAATGTAAAAGCTATCATTAGCCCTAGGGCTCTGCAAATCCAGTGTGCCAGATTTGGCCATTAGGCCGTGGTTTCCCAATCCCTGGTGGCTCAGCCGGTGAAGAATCTGCCTGCAATGCGGGAGACCTGGGTTTAATCCCTGGGTTGGGAAGATCCCCTGGAGAAGGGAAAGGCTGCCCACTCCAGTATTCTGGCCTGGAGAATTGCACGGACTGTATAGGCCATGGGGTCACAAAGAATTGGACCCGACTGAGCGACTTTCACTTTCCCAACCCCTAATCTAGTCCATGGGCTTCCCAGGTGGCTCAGTGGTAAAGAATCCACCTGCCAGGGCAGGAGATGAGGGTTCAGTCTTTGGGTTGGGAAGATCTCTGGAGAAGGAAATGGCAACCCACTCCACTCTTCTTACCTGGAGAATCACCATGGACAGAGGAGCCTGGGGCGTTGCAGAGTCGAACACGACTAAGTGGCTCGCACACACATAGTCCAGTCCATCGTTACTTGGCGCTGGGTCCCCATGCAGTGTTCTCAGCAGCCTTTTCTAAATACACAGAGATGGAGGGTGCCTGCTTCTCTATACAGGACTGTCTGACTTTGTCTTCTTTTCAATATCATGATTCAAGCAAAAGTGCACTTTAATGAAGGACATGAGTTTTTCCCTTAGTGAATGCTACTTGGTCTTTCAAAAAAATGTAACATCCCTAGAAGCAACTTCAGATCTCTTCAGTTTTGGTCAAAGCTGGAGAAATGTAGCTGACAAAGTATCCATAAAAACATTCAAACACCTGGTTTTTGGTATACCTTCCTTACTGCCAGGAAATCAGAACCAGTGAAGTGTAACGTGTACCCTACAGAAACATTGTAAACCTATGGAAAAAGAAAAAGTGCACCCAGACAGGAAATAGTCTACTGCTACACATCCTCTGTGTGGAAAGCTTCAGCGTCGGCTGGTTCATGATGGTTCGGGGGCATTTTGGGTTCCCGTTTGTAAGAGAGTCAGATCCTTTGACGGCAGGGAAGAAATTAACTAGGTCTCGGCATCCACTTGAGAACCTGGAAACTCCCTGTCTCCTATCTCTAATGCTGCCGCTGGGAAAGTTAAATTTTAACAAGAATATCAACAGCCAAAGTGGCGAGAAGACCATTGAGACAAATGTGTTTTTCCAGTGTGTTTACTCTGTGATGCTCACCTTCAAGCCAGCCTTCCGCTTCTGATCAAGTCCTTAGGCTCGTGACTAAGGACATATTTCATTTATTAAATTTACCTTGAGCTCAGTTTTTCAAGATTGAACTGTCATGGTCCATGAATTCTGTGACTTGTATTTTCTTTGTGGTTTCTTGCAAATTAGGATTTAAGTTTCCTCCGAAAACATCTCCTGAGGAATGCACGAAGGTGAGAATGGGGTTGGCGAGGCAAGCGGGGCAGAAGTTCTGGGCAAGCGAGAGAAAAGTTGTTGTTTGGTCACTAAGTTGTGTCTGACTTTTTTATGACCCCATGGACTGTACCCTCCAGGCTCCTCTGTCCATGGGCTTCTCTAGGCAAGAATACTGGAGTGGGTTGCCATGCCCTCCTCCAGGGGTTCTTCCCATCCCAGGGTTCGAACTCCATTTCTCCTGCATTGGCAGGAGGATTCTTTACCACTAATCACCTGGAAAAAAGTTTAAATAGAGCTACAAGTGGGGCTCAGAAAGTTTGGAATGCTGCTTTCTCTCCTCAAGTGGCCCCTGCCCAATAACAGCCATCACCCTTTGTCCCTTTTTCTCTCGAAATTTTGGCAGTGTTTCCCTGCAAGTTCACAGCAGTCTTTTGCTTACATAACATCTTCCCACCACACACGTGCCCAGCTATTCATTAAAGTGGTTTAAATTAATGCACAGATGCTTGCTTTTAGTTGCTTAAACTTCCTGAGTGTGTAAAAGGAATACTTTTATTTATAATCGACTTTAGCATTGTGACTTCCAGGAACTTGGCCTGGTCCTCCTCTAGTCTGTCAAAGTGCAGCATTAAAATGAGTCATGGTTGTTTGACTCCATCTACTCCTAGCGTGTTCTTGAGGGGGCGATGTGCTGGTGGGATCTGGGGAGAGGGGTTACGCAGGCTCAGAAATGAGCCTGACCCTGTCAGTCGTCAGGAGGGAAGGCCAGTGTCTCGGGCACCTGGTGGACTTGATGGGTTGCTGCCCAGTCAGGTATCGGCAGCTGTGGCTGACTGAACTTGCTGGGAGTTTTTTGTTTTTATTCTATTTAATTTTTTGTCAATTTTTAAACTTTTTATTTTATATTGGAGTATAACTGATAATAATGTGATAGTTTCAGTTGTACAGCAAAGTGAGTCAGTTATATACATGTATCTGTTCTTTTTCAGATGAATGCTGAAGCTGAAACTCCAATACTTTGGCCACCTGATGCGAAGAACTGACTCATTTGAAAAGACCCTGATGCTGGGAAAGATTGAAGGCGGGAGGAGAAGGGGATGAGAGAGGATGAGATGGTTGGATGGCATCACTGACTCAATGGACATGAGTTTGAGTAAACTCCAGGAGTTGGTGATGGGCAGGGAGGCCTGGCATGCTGCAGTCCATGGGGTTGCAAAGAGTGGGACACGCCTGAGTGACTGAACTGAACTGATTCTTTTTCAAATTCTTTTCCCATTTAGGTTGTTACATGATATTGAGCAGAGTCCCCTGTGTTATTCAGTTATCCTGTTGGTTCTTTTAAATGTAGTCGTGTGTACACGTCCATCTCAAACTCCCTAACTGGCCTTTCCTCCCGCTTCCGCCCGGTAACCGTAAGGTGAAGGTGTCTGATCTCATCTGATCTTGGAAGCTAAACAGGGTCTGTCCTGGTTAGTGCTTGGATGGCACTTTTTAACATGATCACTTCCCTATTTTGTTTATTTCCTTTGAGTCTTGAACAGGAACTAAATTACAGTGTCTGAGGACGCTGTGGAGGAATCCCCAGACCTAGAGTGGGTGGCCACAGGAACTTAAAAAACCCAGAGGAAGGCCCAGGAGCCTGGCAGTGGGTCGGAACCTGGCCACTGGGGAGATCACATGTCTTGCGCTCATAACAGGGCTTCCCAGGTGGCTCAGTGGTAAAGAATCCACCCGCCAATGCAAGAGACACAAGAGACCCCTGGGTTGGAAAGATCCCCTGGAGGAGGAAATGGCAACCCACTCCAGTATTCTTGCCTGGAGAATCCCATGGACAGAGAAGCCTGGAGGGTACAGTCCATGGGGTCGCAAAAAGTCAGACACCACTTAGCGAGCACATGCGTGTGCATGTAGAGCCCTTGCATTGTTTGAGGAGCAGCCTGTATATTGCAAGGAAGGATGAGTCACGCACCCGAGTGAGAACCCCATTCCCTGTCGTCACCCTTGATCCTCCTTTTCCTCACCTTCTTAGATAGTAGAGCAAGGAGGACAGCTCCGGCCTTCTGCCCTCTCTCTCTTTTTTAAGAACCAGAGATGAACTATTTTCATTGGCCCATTCATTGCAAAATACTTATATAGAAGATTTCTTGGACTTCTGAGAAGTTTTTCTTTTTTAATATAAATTTATTTATTTTAATTGGAGGCTAATTACGTTACAATATTGTATTGGTTTTGCCATACCTTAGTGTGAATTGAAAACACGAATGTTACTGTGATTTAAGTACCTTTCAAGTGGGCAAGTGAAAGATGATGAAGACAAGTTATTAACCCCTTTCCTGAAAATCATGGCACTACATGGGCACACGTGTGTCCTGCAGATTTGTCAGTGAAAGATGAAATGATAAAGCCCTGGAAAAACAGTCCTTCCTGTCTAGAATGTTTGGTATTTTTGAATATTAACTATAACCCACAGTACTCTGAGCTAAAATGTAGGGGGTTGGCTCTAATGGTCATTTTACTCTTCACAGTTAAATGTTCAGAATGCTGTTAACACTTACACTCAAAACTGAAGGACATAGATTCAAATCAAGAAAAAGAAATTTAGAATTAATGTCTAAAAATTTTTCTAAGAGAGATGATAAAAAAACGGGTAAAAATGATGGCAGCTTTAAGATCAATTTTAAACATAAAACTGGCATCTTAATTTCACACATCTTGAAATGAAGGTCTTTCCATTTAGAAAACCCATAGTTTACATGAGACATTATTTACTCAGTAGACATAACAGCTGTAGAAGACTGACTGCCATCTGTATCATGTATATAAAATTGCCACGTGTGTGTGCACATAAGTGTCCAGAATGCACAGAGGGAAAATTGGAACCGGAATGACTTATTATATGAAGCTATCTCATCCATGACTCTGCTCAGGGTCCTTGACTATTATTTTGAACCTGGAATTTGTTTGCAGGGCTCAGCTTTTCCTGTTTTGATAGAGTTGGTTCTGTCTACCCACACTAGAAGTAGATGGGCCCAGGTTTGAATCCATTTCTGCCACTTGCTGTGTGGCCTTGGAGGAGGGTTGCTAGTCTTTGAACCTTGGTGTGAATTCTGTGAAAGGGGATTAACACCTACCTCCTACGGTTGGCATGGGAATGGAGGACTTGGCATCATACAATTCTGGTGGCATCCAGTAGGTTTCTGTGATACACATAGAACTTAACTTCTTTTCAGGTGTTTTTAACCTGCTTAATATAAAGAAATATATACTTTATTTGACAAAGTATATCACATAAGTATATATGTGCATCTTTATAGGAGAACCAGCTTAGGATATTTCCCTTATTTTTGTTTCAACAACTAACGGGTTTTACCTGGGTTAGTCTACATTTCTTGCATTTTGGGGTTGCCTGGAGAAGGCAATGGCACCCCACTCCAGTACTCTTGCCTGGAAAATCCCATGGATGGAGGAGCTTGGTAGGCCATGGGGTCCATGGGGTCCTGCAGTCCTTGGGGTCGCTAAGAGTTGGACACGACTGAGCAACTTCACTTTCACTTTTCACTTTCATGCATTGGAGAAGGAAATGGCCACCCATTCCAGTTTTCTTGCCTGGAGAATTCCAGGGATGGGGGAGCCTGGTGGGCTGCCGTCAATGGGGTTGCACAGAGTCGGACACGACTGAAGCGACTTAGCAGCAGCAGCAGCAGCAGCATTGTACTTGTATGGGCTTCCATGGTGGCTCAGATGGTAAAGAATCCACCTGCAATGCAGGAGACCTGGGTTCGATCTCTGGGTCGGGAAGATCCCCTGGAGGAGGGCATGGCAACCCACTCCAGTGTTCTTGCCTGGAGAATCCCATGGACAGAGGAGCCTGGCTACAGTCCATGGAGTCCCAAAGATTCAGACACGACTCTGCAACAGCACGCACGCACAGCGGACTTGTGCAGAACTGGCCTTCTCTGACCCTGGAGTCATTTCCATTCATCATAACACCCCGAATACCTGCATTACTTTGCTGTTGCTTTGTAAATTCCCGGGCTGTCTCTGCTCCTTTTGTCTCTACGAGATTTGGTAGTTCCTACCAAGCCTTCCTACTCTGCCACTTGGCATCTCTTTGAAGCAGTTATGGTTCAGTCTAGAACCTGGACTGAAACATTAAAATGTCCCACTGAATTACAACTAAGCACACACATCTGAAATTCACATCACAGTGAACCATCACCCAGATCAAGAATCGAAAGTATCCACTTGATAGCACCCTTAGAAATAAGTGCTCTCTCGCCTGGTTTTGAGTATCATACAAATGGAATCACACAGTATGTACTCTTCTGCGTCTCAATGTTATGACTAGTGTTGAATAGGGCTATGTATTCCTCTTCTCTGCTGTGTACTATTCCACCCATGGGCCACAGTGTAAGTGTAATTATTGATCAACTCTACTGTAGATGGAGTTAGTGGAGGACAGAGGAGCCTGGCATGCTGTAGTCCATGACAAAGAGTGAGACACAGCTTAGCAACTGAAAAAACTGTTGGGGGACATGGGTTATTTTCAGTTTGGGGCTGTTAGAAATAGGCAGTTAGGAACATTTTGAAACTTGTCTTTTGGTGAACAAAAACACTCAGTTCTCTTGGGTGGAATTCCAGAAGTAGAGTTGCTATGGTGTAAGATATATTTGTATATATTTGCCTTAATATAATAGATGTGGTCATTGACACACCAGTTATTTTTAACAGAAATTTGTGTAAGGAATTGGTTAAACAAGTGTGAGAGGCAGAAGAAGAGGATGCTGAGATAACTCAGAGGGAGACAGAATTGTTACCCACTCGAGGCAGTTACTACCCCAGGGTCAAAGTGAAGAGAAGAAACTGGGGTGTTGGAATCTGGGAGGAGGACCCGCCATGCTCAGAGAGGGGGTACCTGCAGATTGGTGTCCAAAGAGTTACAGGGAGGCTGATTCTGGGGATATCTATGTTAAATAAAGCAGTGTGTACATGTCAATTCCGGACTCCCAATCTAGCCCTTTCTCCAGCCCTTCCCCCATAGTAACCATAAGTTCGTTCTCCTAAGTCTGTGAGTCTACTTCTGTTTTGAAAATAAATTCATTTGTATGATTTTTTAAAGCTTTGTCTTAATTCAACATTTTCTGTCACTGACGATGCATTGGTGGAACAATTCATGGTATACAAATTGTTCTCATATCCATTTCCTCCTGGATGAGAATGAGACCGTCTCCTTTTCCTAAAGCCTCGTGGATCCCTAGGGAGGTATCTTGTGCCCACACTGCTTCAGTACCTTGTACACACCTCACTTCTACATTGAGCTGGAATAAGACGGGCCACGAATTCTCTGGAACGCCTTCCATGGAAAGGCGGGGCTGTCAGTCACCTCCCCTGGGATCTGGGGGGCGAGGGGCCCTGTGGCTTCTGACTGATGGCATTTGGGGAAGTGATTCTGTGGTGTCTCCAGGCCGGACCTCAGCTCAGCTTTGACTTCTTCCTCTTGGATGCCGGAGCTGCCACAGATGACCTCTGACTGTAGTGAGAGTGAAACTGTGGGTGTGAAAGTGAAAATGTTAGCCGCTTAGTCGTGTCTGACTCTTTGCGACCCCATGGGCTATAGCCCGCCAGGCTTCTCTGTCCCCTGGGATTCTCCAGGCAAGAATACTGGAGTGGGTTGCCGTTTCCTCCTCCAGGGGATCTTCCCGACCCAGGGGTTGAACCTGTGTCTCCTGCAATGCAGGCAGATTCACAGTTTGAGTCACTGAAACTGTGGGTAACCATGAGTTAAATCCATTTCGCCTGTGACTAGACTTCACAAATCAAGGTTGTTTTAATTGTTAAGAAGGACTTTCGTGTCCTCCATTGGAGAGTCTGAACAACAAGAGGTTTCCTAGCGACCAGGGAGTCAGCTGTGTCTAGTTCTAGCTGAGCCTATTAAGACTGGTCCTGACAGGAGCACCTGCCCTCCAGCTGGGCCGGCCGGCATGTCCTCCTGACCTCGTGACGTCAGGGGACCCCAACCCCACCTTGAGCAGGTGCTGCCCGCCTCCTGCATCTCCATGCCTCATCCCATGAATATCCCGCCCTTGCCTTCTGGAGAGCTGGTCTGAAGCTTGTTCTACCATCTTCTTGGACCTTGTGGATAAACCCCTCTTTGCTGCAAACCCCTGGTGTTTTTTTGGGCTGTGGCTCCTGACAGCGTGTTGGGCAAGTGGACCTGGTTTGATGACAAGGTGAGACCAGGTGGTGGGGTCACCAGTGAGGCTCGGAGGTGCTGGCGGCTCGGCCACTGCAGCTCCCAGGTGATGGTTTAGCATCGTCAGCAGTCATTGCTGCTGAACTCTGTGCAAATCACTGATTCAAGAGCAAAAGAAATGGTTGTTCTTTTTCTTCTTTAAAAAAAATTGTAAAATACACAAAGTTTGCCACTCTGACTCACTTTAAGTGTACAGTTCAGTAGCATTGAGGACATTTCATGTTGTTATAAACCTCCATCACCATCCGTCTCTAGAACTGTTTTTTCATCTTCCCAAACTCAAAAACTCTGTACCCTAAACACTCACTTCCTGTACCTCTTTTACCCAGACCCTGATGACCATCGTTCCACTTTTAGGAGGGGAAAGATTTTATTATTTATATTTTATTGAAGTAGAGTTGGTTGACTAGTATTGATTATAATATTCGTTTCAGGTGAAGTATAGTTGGTTGACTAATATTGATTACAATGTTAGTTTCATGTGAATTATTTTTAGATTATATTTCCTTATAATGGTTATAATTCCCTGTGCTTTACAATATATGCTTGTTGCTTGGCTGTTTTATACATAGTAGTTGTACCTCTTACTCCCTTCCCTACTGAGAACCACTAGTTCTATCTGTGAATCTGTTTCTCTTTTGCATATACGTTCATTTGTATTATATTTTGGATTCCACATGATTGACATCATACAGTATTTGTCCTTCTCTGACTTATTTCACCAAGCACAGGAATCTCTAGGTACGTCTACATTGCTGCAAATGACAAGATTTTATTCTTTTTATGACTAACATCCCACTGTGTGTGTGCACGTGTTTGCTGTATCTTCTTAATCCCGTCCTCTGCTCATGGGCACTTGGGCTGTTTCCATGGCCTGGCCACTGTCAGTAGCGTTTCTGTGACCACTGAGGTGCATGTACCTTTTCAAATTAGTGCTTTCATTTTTTTCCAAATATATACCCAGGAGTGGAATTGCTGGCTCATATGGTAGCTCTATTTTTAGTTTTTTGAGGAACTCCATACTGTTTTCTATAGTGGCTGTGCTGACTTACATTCCCAGCAATAGTGTAGGAGGGTTCTTTTTTTTTTTCCAGAGCTTCTGCAGTGTTTATTTGTGGACTTTTAGATAATGAGCATTCTGACTGGTGGGAGGTGATATCTCGTCGTCTTGATCTGCATGTCTCTAATAATAAGCACTCTTGCCTGGAAAATCCCATGGACGGAGGAGCCTGGTAGCCTGCAGTCCATGGAGTCGCTAAGAGTCAGAAACAACTTCACTTTCACTTTTCACTTTCATGCATTGGAGAAGGAAATGGTAACCCACTCCAGTGTTCTTGCCTGGAGAATCCCAGGGACTGGGGAGCCTGGTGAGCTGCCATCTCTGGGGTCACACAGAATCGGACACGACTGAAGGGACTTAGCAGCAGCAGCAGCAGCAGCAGCAATAATAAGCAGTGTTGGGCATTTTTCATGTGCTGGTTGGCCATCTGTATGTCTTCTTTGGAAAAATGTCTGTTCACATCTTCTGTCCATTTTTTAAATTGTTTTTTTTTTTATATTGAGTTGTATGAGCTGTTTGTATATTTTAGATACTAACTCCTCATCAACCATATCATTTACAAATATTTTCTTCCATTCTGTAGGTTGTCTTTTTATTTTCTCCTTTCTTTACCAAAGCTTATAAGTTTAATTAGGTCTTATTTATTTATTTTTGTTTTAGTTTCCTTTGCCTTAGGATCCAAAGACTATCGGTATGATTTATGACAACAAATAGTCTGCCTTAGTCTCTTTTAGGAATTTTATGGTTTCAGGTATTAAATTTGGGTCTTTCATCCAATTTGAGTCTATTTTTAAAAAAATATGGTGCCAGGAAGTTCTGATCTCATTGTTTTACAGCTATTTCTCCAGTTTTCCCAGCAGCATTTATGGAAGAGACTTTCTCCACCGTGTATTCTTGCCTGCTTTGTCATAGACTGACCGTCGGTGTGTGGGTTTATTTCTGGGTGCTCTCTACTGTTGCAGTGATCCATGTGTCTGTGCTTATACCAGCATGCTGCTTTGATTACTGTAGCTTTGTCGTATAGTGTGACATCTGAGAGAGTGATACTACCTGCTTTGTTCTTTTTTCTCAAGGTTGCTTTGGCAATTTAGGGTCTTCTATGGCTCTACATGAATTTTAGGATTATTTGTTCTAGTTCTGTGGGAAAATATCATTGGTATGTTAATACAGCCTTCTACTTTTTGTCTCTGTGAATTTGCCTATTCTAGGTACATCACATAAATCATATAATATTTGTCCTTTTGTGTGTAGCTTATTTTGCTTAGCGTAATGTCTTTGAACTTCATCCATGTTGTAGCACATGTCAGAATTTCCTTTGGAGAGTAAATAATACTCCGCTGTATGGATAGATGAATTTATGTATCTGTTTACTCTTTAGTGGACATTTGTGTCATTTTCAGTTTTGGCTGTTGAGAATAATGCTGCTGTGAACCTGGGTGTGTAAATATCGGTCTGAGTCCCAGCTTTCAATTCTTTTGAATATATACCCAGAAATGGGGCTTCCCAGGTGGTGCTAGTGGTAAAGAATCTGTTTGCCAATGCAGGAGATCCAAGAGACATGGTTCAGTCCCTGGGTGAGGAAGATCTCCTGGAGAAGGAAGTGATAACCCACTCCAGTATTCTTGCCTGGAGAATTCCACAGTGGGCCACAATCCATAGGGCTCACAAAGAGTCGGACGCAACTGAGTGCACACACATACACACCCAGAAGTGAAATTTCTGGATCGTATTTAACATCTGTTTAGTGTTTGAGGAACCTGTTGTTTTGAGCCTAAGTTTGGAGGTGGTTTGTTCCATGGTAACAGGCAACCCGAAAGCTCCTGGACGGCCCTGTGTGTTTGCATGTCTGTCTTCTCCACTGGGCAGAGCTCCTGTGATGCCGTTTGTCTGTGCTGTTAGCTTGTAGCAGTGAGTGTGGAGCATGGTTCTGGCACTAGTTAATGGAGAGTCTCACAACCAGCTGTGACTTTGAGAATATTTACGAATCTGATGGGCATTAGGCATGAGTTCGTTACAAAGGACCAGTGCCTTGTAGGGTCAGGAGTGCTGCAGTAAAGCGGACGTTCACACGTCTGACACTTCTGGCAGGGCCTGTGTAGGGGTTACAGCAAGTCCCTCCAGAGGGCTTAAGGTGGCAGAAGCCCTGAGGAGGAGTTCTTTTCCCAGGTGAGAAACCCAAAGCCCCAGCTTTTTGTGGAAGGAGCTGATGTGACCGGTCCTAGTTTCACCTCGCTGTGTAGGGCAGGTGCCAGGAGTTACCTGCAGAGGAGGTCAGGTGAAAGTCAGCGGAACTGATAGGAGGACAAATAGAAGTCCTGTGAAAGGACCATTCACTGAAGGAGGATGGAACTGTTTAGATGCCCAATTTGGGAAGGCCCCTCGGTTGGGGAAATTATTTATTTGAGCTCTGTTTCTTGTTCTGCCCCAACGTCAAGAGGGGGTTTAGGTAGAGAGTTTGATTGCAGTAGGTAGGAGTTGGGGGTGAAGGTGTGGTCTGAGTGTGAGGCCGGGGGACCACCCCTGAGGTAGTGCTGGCCATAACGTAGCTGGGGGACCTGATCAGTAAGGAGACCTGGAAGAGGGGTCCGTGGATGGGGAGGGGCATTAGAGGAAGTGGACCCATGAGACAGCCTGAGGCCAGAGACACCACCATGAGGGGAGGGACCCAAACCAGGGTGGGGGGCCTGAGTAGGGTACAAGGTTGCCTGACGGGGTGCTGGAAACCCGGAGGGGCCTATCCTGACAGTGGTAGCAGCCAGCAGCTATGATGCTGTGAGCCCTTGGCCTTTGGAAGGAGGGCTGTGGTTTCTTCTGTTGTGCGGAAGGAAGGAAGATGGATGAGAGACTCCTGATGGGTGGCTGGTATGAAAGAGCATGGTCAAGTACAAGGTGAGAAAGAGAACAAGGATTCTGTCTTAGCCATCTGTGGGGCTGGTCCAGCAGGGGCCGGGAACTTCCTTCTGGGGACAGGAGAAGGGTTACATCTGCCGTTGTGAAAGATTATAGAGTAGAAGGGGAAATAAGAGGGTAAGAGCCATGTAAGCCCCCCAGGGTATACAGGTTCCGATGGTCTCTGGGTTCCAGTGGACTTGAAGTTTGGAGGCGGATGATTGCGGACTGGCGTAGGGAGAGGACTGTGTTGGGGACACAGCAGGGGGACCAGTGGGCTTGAGTCGTGACAGGTGGGTCCAGCTGGATGTCCGAGAGCTTGGCTGCCCTTGGAGGTGTGAGTAGTACCTAAATGGACCCTCTGCAGGAGACCCGGGGTTTGGTATGTGTGTGGAGGCTCTTTCATAAGACCCGGTCCCCAGACTGTAGTATTGTGGGTGGGGACAAGCCCTGAGATCAGGGTGCATGCTGTGTGCCAAGTCACTTCAGTCATCATGTCCAACTCTGTGTGACCCCATGGACTGTAGCCCACCAGGCTCCTCTGTCCATGGAATTCTCCAGGCAAGAATACTGGGATGGGTTGCCATGCCCCCTCCAGGGGATCTTCCCTGCCCAGGGATGGAATCCAGGTCTCTTACATCTCATGCATTGGCAGGTGGGTTCTTTACCACTAGCACCACCTGAGGTTGGGGTAGGTATCTATTAGCATGGGTCCGTGAAAGGTTGTAAGTTTAGTTTCAAGGTTGAGGGGTAAGAGCTTGGAGGAGGAGGCTTCATGGTGAAAAAGAATAAGAAGAGCTGGGTGTCATACATGAGTTCAGAGGGATGGAGGTGTAAGTGGGCCTTCAGAGTCATCTGGAGTCAGAAAGCCAGGGAAGGTGTTCTAGCCAGCCCTGATGGAGTTCCAAGGTGAACTTAGTGAGCTGTTTTTTAAGGCAGGGGGTCCGCAACTTCTGGGACCTAATGCCTGATGATCTGAGGTGGGGCTGATGTAATAATAATAGAAACAAGTGCACAATAAATGTAATGCTCTTGAATCATTCCAAAACCATCAAACCATCCCCCAGTTTGTGGAAAAATTGTCTTCCATGAAATTGGTCCCTGTGCCAAAAAGGATGTGGACCACTGTTTGAAGGCAAGAGTGAGCCTTTTCTGGTTTCTCCTGAAGGTTGGGGATGCCAGGCTGTATGTGGTTTGTATTTAATGTCTAAAGTTTGAAACACCTATTTGGTAATTTGAGCAGTGAAAGCTGAGCCACCGTCACTCTGGAGAGAGGTGGGGAGACCCAGTCTAGGGATAATTTCTTGCAGAAGTGCCTGAGTTGCACAGAAGCCCTTCCGGATGTAGCAGGAAGGCCTTGGTCCACTTAGTAAAGTGTCTATGAGTGTTAACAGCTACTTGCACCTTTTATGGGTGGTCATACGGGTGAAGTCTAATTGCCAGTCCTGACCTGGCAGGCGTCCCCTTAATTGCTGGGTTGGGAGAGATGGCACAGGCTTTAGACACCTCCGGGAGTTCACTCTTTGCAAATAGGATATGGTGAGGTGACATCTTTTAGTTTTACTTCTAAGTTAGCGGAATGGAGTAGAGGGGCTGAGAGAAACTTTCAGGGCTCTGTGCCCATGTGGAGAGTGCTATGTGGGTCAGCAACATTTTCCCAAGAGTGAAAACCATGGCCCATCCTGAGGAGGTCCTGGTTCTGAGCACACCTCAGCCTCGGACTGGTGAACTTGCAGGGCGACTTGAGTGGGAGAAGGGCTGGAGAGAGCCTGGTGGGAAGCATGAGGCCCTGCAGCGGCCAGCGTGGCCGCTTTGCCAACCAGCTGTTGCCTGTAGTCTCTGAGCACTGGTCTGTTGTTGCCCTTTGCAGTGCGTGACTGACACCTGAGCGGGTGATGGGGCTGCCTGCCCAAGTTATAGGGTAGGATGGGCGTGTTTACTTGAGGTCCCCTGGGTGGTGAGCAGGCCCCTTTCTTTCCAGATAGCGCATGTGAGTGAAGGAGATGGAAGGCAAATTTAGGATCTGTGTGTGTGTTGACCTCAAGGTCTCTGGCTAGTGGTAAAGCTCTGTGCCGTGCCTAGTCACTCAGTCGTGTCCGACTCTTTGCAACCCCATGGACTGTAGCCCGCCAGGCTCCTCTCTCCATGGAATTCTCCAGGCAAGAATACTAGAGTGGGTTTCCATGCCCTCCTCCAGTGGATCTTCCCAATCCAGGGAGCGAACCTGGGTCTCCCACATTACAGGCAGATTCTTTACCATCTGAGCCACAGGAAGCCTGTAAAGCTCTAATTAGGGCTTTTAATCCAGCCTTTGGGGCAGAGGTGTTGAGTGGCAGTGGGGAGCTCTCTCTTACTCAGGTGGTGGTGAAAAGAGTGTATCCTGCTTTGCATTGTTCATTGACCATATAGCTACTGCCACTGGTGAACCAAGTGTGATCCAAGGAGGATATGGGGGTGTCTGTTAAATCAGATCAGACAGTGGTGGACTGTTCCAGGATTTCTACACAAGAAAGAGTGTTCTGGGGTTTTGGTTCAGAGGAGTCTGGCAGGAATGTGGCAGGCTGAGAACTGAGTGCATAGAGAGACATTGAGTGACGGACTATCGGGTAAGAGAGTTTGATATTGAGTAATCCTACTGTTGGTGAGAAACTGAAGGGCCTTGTTTGGAATGTCATCACCTGGTGAGGTGTGGGGAGAGGAAGTGTCTGTCCAGAAGTGAGTTTGTTGCCCTCTGCTCGGAGGAGGCCAGCCTTCAGCTGTGGTATCCTGGTTCTTTGAGAAGTAAGTTACAGCTTTAAAATCAGGGCTGTATTTTTGTCGTAAGACTTGTAGAGTGATTCCTCTTCATCCAGGGGAGTACAGCCAGAAGGGCTTCTCCAGGTTTGGGGGGCCAGGGCTGGAGCAGTGGGGAGGACTGAATGGGGAGAGGGCCTCAGGAGGAAGTTTGGCTGTAAGGCCACAGTGAGGGGCCAGATGTGGAAGTGTCCAGTAAAGCTCAGAAAGGCCCTGATTTCCTTTTAGTTCGGAGGTGGAAGGAGAGGCTGTGAGCTCTGGGTGTTGAGTAGTGGCTGCATGATGTCCTAGGGATGAGAGAAATTCCTGGGTATCCTACTGACTGGACTGATGTGTGCTCTAGAAGAAAGACCTTGGTAGCCTTGCAGAGCTCGGTGAGTGAGGAGGGTGGTGGATTTGGTGAGGGAGGTGCGGTGGTCTGGGCTGTAGAGGAGGGGTCGTCAACACAATGAGGAGGAATGCTGCCCAGGAGCCATGGGTAGATCAGAGGCAGGGGCTTGACCAGAGAGGTGGGAGCTATCTCTGAATCCCTGGAGAATGGAGGGCAAGGTGAGTTATTGGGAGCAGAGAGTGTCAGGGTCCATTCATAAAAAAGAAAATATATTTTGAGAATCTTGGGGGAGAGGGATGGTGGAAAAAGCATCTTTTAGATGGAGGACAGTAAAGACCTGAGTGTTAGAAGAACTGAGGGCAGTGTGAGGATTTGGGACTGCAGGGTGGAGAAGGACCACTACCTCATAAATCATAGCTAGGTCCTGTACTGGACAACACGTGCCTTCTGCCTTTTTAACGAGTTGAACAGGGGTTTTATAAGGGGAGTTGCTAGGTCTGAGGAGTCCAGAGTTTAGAAATTTGTGAATGAGGGGTGTGTGTCCCCTAAGTTCTTCCAGTTTGATAGGGTATTGAGAGCAGTGGGGACAGTGAGAGGGGTCCCTCCTGGTGACAGTGGCAGAAGTCAGGTGACAGGGCCTCTTGGGGGTGTCAATGTCCCGTAGCATTGTTGTTGTTCAGTCGTGTCTGACTCTCTGCGCCCCCTTGGATTGCAGCACACCAGGCTCCTCTGTCCCTCACTGTCACCTGGAGTTTGCCCAACTTCATGTCCATTGAATTGGTGATGACATCCAACCATCTCATCCTTTGTCGCCCCCTTCTCCTCTTGCCCTCAATCTTTCCCAGCATCAGGGAAAGAGCAACACTTTCCCAATGAGTTGGCTCTTCATATCAGGCAGCCAAAGTATTGGAGCTTCAGCTTCAGCATCAGTCCTTCCAATGAATATTCGAGGTTGCTTTCCTTTAGGATTGACTGGTTGGAACTCCTTGAAGTCCAAGAGACTCTCAAGAGTCCTCTCTATATAATTGAGGGAACTTGTTTAAGCATTTCTTGTGGGAGAAGAGGGCTGAGCATCAGAGGGAGCATCTCTTAAGACTCTAGGGAAGGAGGTTTGTGATGTAGAATTAGTTCAGTCTTTAGGTTGGTCAAAAACAGGGATGGGGGGAGGCTTATGAAGGTGCCTAGGAGGGGATGGGACAGCTGGGAAGGACGAGGAAGGAATGTGAAGATCTGATCTCCCAGTGAGCATGGTGAGTCAGAGGTTTGGAGTGTAGGTTGAGGTTTGCCTTCTGCTGTGATGATGATGATGGGTGAGGGAATCAAGGGACCTGAGAACTTGGGAAGAGCAGAGTAAGTGGCTGCAGTATCAGTTAAGAAATTGACTTTCTTACCTCTATGGATAGTTACCCGAGGTTTGGCCAAGTCAATTAAAAAATATATTTATTTGACTATGCCCGGTCTTAGTTGCAGCATGCAGGATGTTTAGTTGAGGCATGTGAACTCTTTAAAAATAAATAAATACATATATATGTATGTGTATATATATATATTTTAATTTGACTGCCGGTCTTAGCTGAGGCATGAAAACTCTTTTATGTGTATATATGGGCTTCTCCAGTGGCTCAATGGAAAAGAATCTACCTGTGGGCCTGGTGGGCCATGGGGTCACAAAGAGTTGAACACAACTTAACAAATAAACAACGACAGTATTTTGATTTATTTGGCTGTGTTGGGTCTTAGTTGCAGCACGCTGGATATTTGGGTGCAGCATGTTGGCTCAGTAGTCATGGGCTTAGTTGCCCCAAGGCATGTGGGATCCTAGCTCCCCAACCAGGGACAGAACCCACGTCTCCCGAATTACAAGTGGATTCTTAACCTCCGGACCACGAGTGAAGTCCCATAGGCTTAGTTGATCTCATGTCAGGGAGCCAGGTCCAGGGTCATGACCGTCAATCGGAAGATGGTAGACGCTCTTGAAGATCATGCGGGTGGAGGGGTCCTCACAGGAGGGTCCCCGGTTTCAGAAGGGGATTTTGTCCCTTCTCATCAGGGAGAAGGCGGGCCGTCCCTCGCCCAGTGCCTTGTTAGTTCACACAGTGGGCACGGTCCTGTGGGCAACTTTTCCTGGTAATCTTGACTCCAGTGTCCCCTTGTCTGCTGCTGGAGTAGGAGCCAGAATCGGGGCCCAGTAACCGTTTTCCTTGTCGCTGTTGGGGGGCCTCGGATGATTCTTAGCCTGATGGGTGCCTCTGATGGATTGCAGAGGTGAGCATTTGGAGAGATTTTTCTGCTTTCAAGACCCTGTGGTCTCGCTCCCTCTCAGCCATCGTCATCTCAGTTACTGGAGACCTTAGACTGGTCTCTGAGTTCAAAATGGGGAGTCTGAGGGCCCTTCTCTAAGTTTTGGAGTTTTCCACATGTGTTGGAGGTCAGCTGGGAGATGAAACACATTGCCAGGATTGCTTTGCCTTTCTCAGAGGTTAAGTCTGAGTTGGTGAAAAGGCATGGAGCCTCTGAAAGATGAGACAGGAAACGAGCAGGGCTTTTTCCTGGGCCTGAAGTAATTTCTTTCATTTTGCTGTAGTTACAGCCTTGGTGGTGGCCCTCTTCCTGCCTTTGACGAGGCAGGTAAGCACATGGTCCCATCGCTGTCTGTCCCGACTTTTCCTGGTAGTTTCTGTCAGGGTCATTGTCAGGGACCACCATGGGTCCCTGACATGAGCATCAGTTGGCCCCTGTTAAGGTCGTCCCCATATTCCCTGGGTCTAGTCCAGATTCTAGCTTGTTCTGCTGTATTAGTACAAGTGGCGAAAATAACATGTATGTCACACCAAGAAAAGTCTTAAGTCAAAGTAAGATATTCAAATTCTTTAGTTAGTTTGGTGGGGTCTTCCAAGAAATTGCCTAGCTTGAGTTCAGTTTGAGAGAGATCAGACATAGAAAAAGGAACGCAAACACGAATGATTCCCTGGGAACCACTCACTCCATGTAAAGGAACTTGGGGGGCTGGCTCCAGAGGAACTGGAGGGGACATCCAGACCGGGTGTGCCCGGGAGGGGAAGGAGAACCGGGGGCTGGTGGAAGAGCGGTTGGTGGTAGGGAAGAGGGGGTGCTGGGGGTCCTGGTCTGGGAAAGGGGTTCTGTGGTTTTGAGGGGCTGGAGGAAGATGTGGCTGAGGGGACGGGGGAAGGAGCAGAAAGAAGGAGGTGCTCAGGATTGGAGGTGGGGAAGTCAGGTGGTTTTGATGGTGACGTGTGGCACGAGGACCACAGTTTGGGGTCTTGAGTGAGTTGACAGAAGGCCTAGATGTGAGGAACCTCAGACCATTTGCCAAGGCAGCGGCAGTACAGATGGAGGTGGAGAACAGTATTGCAGGTGAGACAGCCATCCTGGGGCTGGACCTCCCAGTCACCCATTGTATATCGAGACCAGGCCATGCGGCAGAAGACTGTTCATTTGGGTCTGAGGTTGTCCAGTCTGAAGTGAAAGTGTTAGTTGCTCAGTCATATCCGACTCTTTGCGACCCCATACTGTAGCCCACCAGGCTCCTCTGTCCATGGGATTCTCCAGGTAAGAAAACTGGAGTGGGTTGCCCTTCCCTTCTCCAGGAGATCTTCCCCACCCAGGGATTGGATGTGGGTCTCTTGCATTACAGGCAGATTCTTTACCAGCTGAGCTACCAGGGGAAGCCTAGTCTGAGAGCTTTCCAGTGTTTGAGGAGACATCCCAAAGAGGAGTCTTTCCCTGGGGCAGATTGACAATTGCCCATAATGACAGCTAGGAAGAAGAGGAAAGAGAGAATTTGGAGATGGGGCCATTCTGGGAATCCTGGGGTTCAGAAGAAGCATCCCCCACCCCGCTTTGAACAACGTAGGATTCACTCTGAGTCAGAGATGAATCGGATCAATGATGAGACATAAGGAAGATGGACAGGGAGGGGCATCTGAGAGGTCGTGTTCCAACCTAGACCTCAATGGTGACAGACCTGACCTCGGGCTTTCTGCCGCCCAGATTCTGCCACTGATCTCCCTAGGGCAGGCTCCATCAGATGAATGACTTTCAGTTTGGTGGATGTCTCGGAGGGTGACGAGGATGGTCAAGCCAGAGGTGAAGGTGAAAGGAGTTCAGTTAGTGGAGGTTCTCCCCATTTCAAAGTGTTAGGTGAGCCGATGCAAGTTGCGAAAGACTTCACAGGAATATTAGCAAGAGGAGAAAAGAGTGTTTGTATTCGCTTTCCGAGAGAGGAAAGGGACGGATGCATAGAGCAGGGCTGGCACTGAAGATTGGGGGTCTGAGTCTTTTATTGAGTTTAGGGGACAAGGTGCAGGGAAGAGAGGGTACACGCGTGTCGATCCTTGTCCCCAGCAGACTCCGGGCCACTGTGTCTCTGTAAGATATGGTTTTACTGAGATTCTGTATGTTCTTATCTTTAGTAGTTTTCCAGTCCTAGGGACTGAGAGACTCAGTAGTGGCCCTTGACAGGTGCTGCTGCATTTGTGGACAGTGTTAGGTGGGTTTATGGAGGTTAACAGAGAAGGACAGTCTTGTTGGCTGAGCGGGACTAAACCATCTTCAGGGCCGTGGGATGTAGCCCCGGGGTTTGGTGCAGAGGGTGGTCACCCTTTGCTGGGACTGGGTGCTGTGTTCCCCTGAAGTTCTGCCCCTGTTAGGAAGTGGGCCATGGCAGATGGTGGACTTAGTGCTTTTGTAGAAGGGGCCCGGGAGCTGCCCAGACACCGGTGTGGTGGGAGGACCGGGTGGAAGGAGGCTGTGACCCGACCAGACCCCTCCCCTGCATCTCAGCCTACAGCCTCGGCTACGTGGGGAAGGAACGGGGTTCTCACGAGCCTTGGGGCCGAGTGGTCTTGTCGGGGCAGTGTCTGCTGTGGGCTGAGCTGTTGGCCTCTTTCTCTCTCTGCTTCCCCCGAGAGGCAGGGACTTTGTCTGCTGCTCTGGCTCCTCTCCAGGGCTGGGAAGATGGCTCAGGAGCAGCTATGCAGGTACGTGACTATCTTCCAGGCCAAAAACCCCTGGATGGCAGAACTCAGGGTCACTGGCAGGTCTTGCTTCCGAGCTTGGCTGTGGCGCCCACGTGGACGGCAGGGCCCAGGTCTTCCACCTCTGCCTCCAGCCTGGCTTCTCCCTGGGCACTGGGCCTCAGCTGCCTCAGTCAGAGAGGCCCCGATTCTCAAACAGCCGTCTGGGCAGCTGGGACCCCAGGGGCCCTGAGCCGTCCCTTGTGCATGCAGTTGCCAGAAGTATGTTTTCTCCTGTCTTCAAAAATGAGCCATGGGCCAGCCTTTGCATACCTTCATAGCATTGTCGGAGCTGCTCTGCCAAATTCTCAAGGTCAAGAAATTTTGTTCATTTGTGTTCACAGATGTCTGTCTCCTTCACTCCTCACCTCGGAACCAGCCCCTGTTTCACTGTGCCCACGTGGTTCCAGAAGTGTCCTGTGTGTCTGCCCTGGGGGCCCTCATGCGGGGGGCAGGTGGTGATGGAACACCTGCCCCCCTACTCCCGGGCCCCAGGTCTGCAGTGAACCCCTGGGGCTTATCACCAAATAAATTGGAGAGCAAGATTCCATTAAAACGTTTCCAGCAAAAGTATTAAATAAATTGCTGGGAGGTGGTTTCTTTTACCGATGCATGAGGGTCTCCCCTGCCCCCATCCAAGTTTAAATGTAATATGGAAACAAATTCAAGGGCTTTTACCTGCAGCCATCTTTGCATGTAATTTGCAGGCAGCGGCTTCTCTTAAGAACACTGAGAAGGAAGAAAAAAGTGACTTTGTTCTTGGCTGAAGGTCCATTTCCACTCACAGCAGCTTCTCGTCCCCTCCATTCAGGGCCATTTGGGAAGCACTGGGAACAATCCAATGTAACTCCCCCATCTCCCCCGGCCACGGGCAAGGTGTCTGGTCAGCAGAAGGGCTTTACATTAAATGAAAGTTAACGTATGCACAGATGTTTTGTTGGAAGAGAATCAGGAAGAGTTTCTCAGCAATTAGAGTATTTCAAATCAAAACACATGTTCTTTAGAGTAGAGAGAGTGCAGGTAGCATTAAACTGTGAACAACTGAAACAAACTGTAGATACTGGACAGGACAGACCCTCCCTGTTCAGGGCTCAGGCCAAGACTGTGACTCTTAGGACAGCCCTGAATCCTTGCTGTCAGCACCCGTCACTCTGCAGTCTGAGGTCAAGGACTGTGCACTGCAGAGAGAGACGAGCGTGAAGACAGAGCTTTGAGGCTGGCTGTCAGGAATTTTAAGTCATTTTATTTTTGTGTGTTGTGATTCGATTGCTAAGTTGTGTCTGACTCTTTGAGACCCCCACGGACTGCAGCACACCAGGCTTCCCTGTCCTTCACCATCTCCTGCAATTTGCTCAAACTCATGTCCATTTGAGTTGGGGATGCCATCCAACCATAGCATCCTCTGTTGTCCCCTTCTCCCGCCTTCAATCTTTCCCAGCATCAGGGTCTTTTCCAATGAGTCAGTTCTTCGCATCAGGTGACCAAAGTATTGGAGTTTCAGCTTCAGCATCAGTCCTTCCAATGAATATTCAGGACTGATTTCCTTTAGGATGGACTGGTTGGGTCTCCTTGCAGTCCAAGGGACTCTCTAGAGTCTTCTCCAACACCACAGTTCAAAAGCATCAATTCTTCAGCACTCAGCTTTATGGTCCAACTCTCACATCTGTGTATGACTACTGGAAAAACCACAGCTTTGACTATATGGACCTTCGTAGGCAAAGTGATGTCTCTGCTTTTTTAACACACGGTCTAGGATGGTCATAGCTTTTCTTCTGAGGAACAAGTGTGGCCTCTTTAAATAAGAAAACCTCAGTGTCTGGGAGCTGGACTACGTAGTTTGGTGCTTCTGGCTTTGATAAGTGGAGGATTTTATTCAGTCCTCCTCTGGGAAAAGATTAAGTCCCACGCCTCCAATTATAGACCCAGGTACATCGACTGCCTAGTTTTGCAACAACTGCTGGAAGGTCCCCATGAAAGATTCCCATGTGGAAGAGAACAGAGGCAAATATTAGAGACTGGAGCAGGTTTCTGCCATGTGCTGTGTTCCTCTGACCATACTTCAGTCCCTCATACTGTGTATATTGTACGTAAAGGTTTTGAAAATACACAGTGGAACCCAAATGATTTTTCAGAGAGAGAACTATTCTAGAGGCCGCTGCTTTAGGCAGAAAGGCAGGGTCTGCACACTGTCATCAGCTGCCCTTGGCCTTGGTGGCTGAGGTGAGCACACTGGCAAAGGCAGATTTTTGTAGACATGATCCAGAGATGACAAAGGATGGAATTTAACACTTTGCTGCTGATTGTATGAAATCATCTTGTTTTGCATGACTTTTAAAAAGAGAAAGCAAGGACTATTTAGAGCAGAGGAAAAGCTACAGAACTGCCTGGAAGTGAGGCTGGCCTCTCCCCACCATGCCTGGAGATGGGGCCACCAGGGTCATGACCCCTGCCCAAGTCCAGTTCTAACAGCACATGGCCTATCTAGGAGGAATTGATACTGACCAGGGTTCTTGACCTTCCCAAGGCAATAGAAACTGATCAGAGGCCAGATAAGAAATTCAGGCAGGGCTTTATTGAAGCCCCTCTGCAGCAGAGGGGAGCAAGAACAAGTAAGGGGTTCCCTTACTCACTTGTTCCCCAAGGAGAGGTGGTGAGCTGGTCCCTTATATGGGGTGAGGGTAGGGGTGTGTTCAGCAGTCAGGCTGGAGGGTGGCTTAGGTGGGGTTTGTTCAACCCTTTGGGGGTATTGAGTGCAGGGGACATGCATAGTACCCTGCTTTTTCTCTTGGGTCCTCAGAAGTGGTAGTTGGGTATTTTTGGTCTCTTGGTATTTTATTGTCCATAACTTGCCCTAATTGCACATTGTTGGTGTTCAGTCTAGGTCATGACTGACTCTGTGACCCCATGAACTGCAGCACACCAGGCTTTCCTGTCCTTCACTATCTCCTGCAGTTTTCTCGGTAATACCATCCAACCATTTCATCCTCTGTCACCCCTTCCCCTTCTGCCCTCAGTCTTTCCCAGCATCAGGGTTTTTTTTCCAATGAGTTGCCTCTTTGCATCAGATGGCCAAACTACTGGAGCTTCAGCTTCAGCATCAGTCCTTCCAATTAATATTCAGGACTAATTTCCTTTAGGATTGACTGGTTTGATCTCCTTGCAGTCCAATGGATTCTCAAGAGTCTTCTCCAGCACCCAGTTCAAAAGCATTAATTCTTTAGCACTCAGCCTTCTTTATGGTCCAACTCTCACATCCAGATGTGTGTGTGTCCGGATGTGTGTTAGGTGCTCAGTTGTATCTGACTCTTTGTGACCCCATGGACTCCCAAGGCTCCCCTGTCCAAGCATAACTACTGGAAAAGCCATAACTTTGACTATATGAACCTTAGTCATCAAAATGATGTCTTTTTAATACACTATCTAGGTTTGTCATAGCTTTTCTTCCAAGGTGCAAGTGTCTTTTGATTTCGTGACTGCAATCACCATCCTCAGTGAGTTTGAAGCCCAAGAAATTAATACCTTTCACTGTTTCCACTTTCCCCATCTATTTGCCATGAAGTTATGAAACTGGATGCCATGATCTTAGTTTTTTGAATGTTGAGTTTTAAGTCTGCTTTTTCACTCTCTTTTTTTACTTTCATCAAGAGGCTCTTTAGTTCTTTGCTTTCTGCCATTAGAGTGGTATCATCTGCATATCTGAGGTTGTTGATATTTCTCCTGGCAATCTTGATTCCAGCTTGTGATTCATCCAACCTGGCATTTCACATGATGTACTCTGCATATAAGTTAAGTAAACAGGGTGAAATATACAGCCTTGATGTACTCCTTTCCCAATTTTGAACCAGCTTGTTGTTCCATGTCCAGTTCTAATTGTTGCTTCTTATTTTGCATACAGGTTTCTCTCGAGGCAGGTAAGGTGGTCTGGTATTTCCATCTCTTTCAGAAGTTTCCACAGTTGTGATCCACACAGTCAAAGGCTTTAGCGTAGTCAGTGAAGCAGATGCATGAAGTTATTTTTAGTCCCTTAATGTCTCTTTGTATCCTGTTTCTGGTGGAGACATTTGTCCGGGTGACAGGCACTGCAGCAAAGAGGCCGAAGGCCTGTCTCTGAGTCCCTCAGTGTGCTAAGGGAAGTCATAGTGAATGTGTCAGTCACTCAGGTGTGTCTGATTCTTTATGACCCTATGGACTGTGGCCTGCCAGGCTCCTCTGTCCATGGGATTCTCCAGGCAAGAATACCGGAGTGGGTAGCCATTGCCTCCTCCAGGGGATCTTCCCAACCCAGGGATTGAACCTGCTTCTCTCATACTGCAGGTGGGTTCTTTACTGTCTGAGCCACAAGGGAAACCCATATGAAGTAGATAGGTAAGAGGTTTTTGGGTTCTGGCCTCAGGTCCTGCAGGGAACCGTGTCCAGCATGTTTTTCTTCCTCCCTGCCCTCTACCCCGTGTCCAGCATGTTTTTCTTCCTCCCTGCCCTCTACCCTTGGGATGTGTGGAGCTGCCAGACAAAGCCAGGTGGGTGGGCCACCGGCCAGGGTTCTGGTGAGGATGCCCCCTCCCCTGTTCTCCAAAGCTGACTTCTGCGCCCTCAGCACCCCTAACCCAGGTTCCGCATGGCCTGGGCCATGTGAATTGTGCCTCCCAGGGAGGGACTTCCGGGACTGTGGATGCTTGCCCAAATGCAACTCGTTGTGCCTGCAGGGACATGAGCGGTCTCATGATGCTCTTGAAAATAATGTCAGAAAGGAAACCTTTCCTTCTGCCCTCCTCGTTCTGTGGTTGGTCAGGTTCATTGACATGAGACAGGAGAAGAGCACACACATTTATTTAAGATTTTTATGTGCACACAGGAGTCTTCAGGAGGAAAATCAAGACCCCAGCAGCTCATCTATCATTTTACGGAAAGAGAGATTGTGGGATGTGAGTAGGAAATTTAGCGGGGGGGAACTCATGGAGGATCAGGGTTATTTCAGAAGATGGTCTGTCCATGCCTATGACTGCCTCCACACCCATTTCTGGTGGCAAGAATGTCCTTCTCTTGCTGGTGCAGGGAGGGAGGGCCCCTTTCTCACAGGGATGCTGGGGCCTGACTGTTGGTGGAAAGTGGGGGCGGGGAGCCCTTCCCACACCTGCTGTTTCACAGCCGCCTTCAGCTCAAAGTCATCATTATGCCAAAGCGGTCCCTCTCTGGATGCCGTGTTTGGACCCTCTTTCAGGACAGTGTCATGACTTCACACGTAACAGAATCTGAACTTCCCACATCTCAGTTTGCAAGGGAACTGGAATGAACCAAAGGGAATGAAGTAATTGAGAGAGAAGGCCTTCTGTGCACAGTTTGCCTCTTTGCCTGGTCAGTCTGGCTCAGGGAGGCCTCTCAGACCCGCTTCTCATAAAGGGGGCCTGGCCTCCCGCTCATCTGCAATTCAGATCACCCTGCACGCCCGCCGCCAGTTCACAGCGATTCCAGGCTGTCAGCTCGGGAGGCAGAGCATGCATGTGTGTGTGTGTGTGTGTGTGTGTGTGTGTAGTCTGTAGCTGCTGACAAAACCTCTGTGTAATAGGCCAAAGTCCCTATGGCAGGAGCTGCTTATTAGTGGGAAAGAAATTCACAAATACAGCCAGGTCCAATCATTTACTTTAACAAAAGATTTATTTGAAACAGGTTTGTGCAGACATACAGCAGTCAACAGGATTGATCAAAGCCACGTAACACTATATTTTCCAACCCCTACTCCCCAAAATACCAGTAAATGCCCTTCATTTGTATTCACTCCATGAGGAACCCCCGGCTTCCCTGTTCTGGCTAAAGACTGCTGTAATTTAACAACCAGAGGACGTTAATAGGACATGAGGATGATAGTAAGACTTCTAGTGGGGGAGGACAGGACCCCTATACTCTAGAGAAGAGCTGCCCACTCTGCTGGGAGCCAATTAAGCGAGCTACCCCCTCCCCATGCCCCTTTCCCTCTGCATAACCAGATGAAATCTCCCAGCCAAACGCCATCTCAGCGGTGGCAGCACAGATGTGACAAAGGAAAGGAGAACACGTGGCTTTGCCCAAGTGAAGGAGACACTGCAGGGTGGCACGTTCAGACCGCAGCTGGAAGGGTGACCTGTCGGGGCTGCAGGCCCTTGGGGCTGGGGGTTGGGCGGGCAGCCCAACACACCTCCCAGCTCAGCCACCCGGGATAGGGCAGGTGGAGTAAGAGCGACTGGACTTGGGTTGACTTTATTAATGGAAAACCGCGAATGCATTCCCCTGTGGGGAGGAGGGAGGCCCTGAGACGGGGTGGGTTGTCTTTCTGTACCTGGCATCTCCTGCTCTGCCTGTAGCTGCATGCCCAGCTATCTCAGGACCCCGGCCGGCTCCAGTCCCTCGGAAGGAAGTGGGTTCACGTCCTGACCCTCAGGCGGCCCCTCTCCTGCTGGCCCTTTCTCCACAATGTCAGGCTGGCCTGTGAAAGGCTCTTGAGAAGGCTCTCTTGACCCTGGGTTTCCCCGGGCAGGGTTATTTGGATAGCGCCAGTCTTTCCACTTGCTTCTTCCTCTTCCGTCATAAATCAAAGCCACCTGACACTTTGTTCCTGGCTTTTAAAATGCACAGGTCTCCTTTCTGTGGCCAGGTCAGGAGAAATGCCGATGGGCTAATCTCGGGAGCGTGTTTTTCTTGGTCTGATGCCTGGGAGTAGATATCGCTAAGGCAACTTAGGCGAGAGATTGTCACTTGAAAACGAGCCGGCCTGGGTGTCAGAAGAATTGCTCCCTTGTCTTCTTCCTGCCCCCACAACCCCCACCCCCAGTCAGGGGGGCAGAGGGGCTCTACTGGGTAACAGGTATGGATTCTATGTGGTGTGGGGACAAGGGGCACGTGCCCCTCCTCCACTGCGGCTTGTGTCACAGTTCTAGCCTCTTGGAGCTGATGTGGGCTCCCAGGGCTTTCTTCCCGCCCAAAGGATTCCAGTGTACCTCACTGAGACCCAACAAACCAGAAGCCCTTTAAACAGCCGGAGCTGGAGGTCTGGCATTAAATGAAGCTCTTGTAAAAGAGAGTGGAGGCAGGTGCTGCTGGGCACTGGAGGATGCAAGAAAACTCAGTGACGAGTCTGACATGTCGAGCATCATGGGTCTCTTTCGTTTGGGAACACTTGTTAATTTGTCATCACAAGGGATCTCAGGTCCTGACCTCTAAGACCCATTGGAAAATCTAACTGTCTTCTTAGTTCTTCAAGATGGAAAGATGGCTAATATGAGGCAAAATAATTTTCCCCCAAGACTTAGAGAGACCAAGAATAGACTTAAAGCCATAAAGCCTCTGCTGTATGGCTCTATTTTTTTTTGAGGGGACGCTTTATTTTCACTGTGTCCATCACTCATATGTTTTCTAATTTAAGCATCTGCATGAAGAAATTGTTTAAGGAATATGATGGTGGGGAGTGGCATCCTTTAACTTGACCTGATAAACTCTCTTCTTTGCCACATTATTTCAGACTCTGCTTAACCAGTTTCCCTGTTAAAATTCTTTATGGCTCCCAGGAGATAAAGGCTACATTTCAAATGCTGAGCCTAAATCACCCTTGAATTACTGGGGGACAGTGACCCTGAGCAGTAATTCAAACCCTGGCTGAAACATGTGTAGTTCTTTCACATGTTCAAAACTAAAGACCACCTTATCTTAGAGCAGAGCTTTGAAAACATTCTATCCAACCTGTGGTTCAGGATGTAAATCTCTAGGAGTGGGACTATGATAGAAAATTCTCTTCTTTATGGCTCAAAAAGATAAAGGGTCATTGTTACAACGAGATGATAGACTAGAGCTTTCTTTAAAGAAAATTCAACTCTATGGTTGATAATATTATGTCCATATGCATTTTCAGATATTAGTAACTTATACTCACTTTTTCATGATTCATGGTTTCTGGACAAGTGATTATAGATTGTCACTGCCAGCTTCCTACAGCAAGACCTAAAGCCTTGTCAGGGGAAAGCAAAGACCAGCAGAGCTTTCAGCTGTGGTCCACCAAAGCCCAGGCTTGCCTGTTAGGGTCTCACTCCAAATGTTAAAGGCATAGCGTCTTCTTCAAAGCACAGGGTGTGTGTCTGTGTGTGTCTGTGTATTGGGAGGTGGGAGACTGTAACACTGGTCAAGAAGTCTGGAATATTCTGCCTGGAGACAGACTAGAGCCATCAGTGACACCCCAAAATTATGACCAAGCCTCCAGACTGGTGATCACAGGCTAATCCCAACAGCTCAGCAGAAATGGCTGATTTCTTCTGCTTTCTCATCTTCCCCTTTCAAGAGTGCAGGCATCTACCCATGCTCACTGGTGCAGAGCTGAAAGCTGGGGAGGCTGCTCTCTTCCGTCTGCAGAGGCAGCTGGCACTGAGCAAAGGGTCAAATGAGCATCAGCAGTCTGGGTACCAGACAAGCCCAGCGCTGGGCCCGAGGGGGATCTGCCATTTTAGCCCAATCGAATGTCAGGCCCTGTAGTGCCGACCTGCCAGCCTGTGTCACGTTCCGTGTGGCAGAGTGACAAGTCCCAGGTGGCATCTCCATGGAGCTGACAGTGAGCGGCTTAGTCGGCCCACCCTGCTCCCAGGGGTGCGACACTCTGACCTCAATTTAAAGATAGGACAAACAACACAGCCCGAGTCGCCCCAGCTGAATGTCATGCATCTCACACAGTGACAGCTGCTCCTCCCGGACACCCAGTTTAGTTATTTGGCTAGAAGATAGCTTAATCGTGGGAGAGAATAAATAGAAAGGCATCTCTCTAGTGCTTCCTTCTCTGTGCATCTTTCATGACTGCAAAGGCTGTTCAGTCTCCTTCTCAAGAGAGCTGGAAAATATACTCAATCTCAGAAAACTTGGAACTGTATTTCAACGTGAAAAATGAAAATCATAAAGCCCTAAACAACCACACACTGTAATTCACAAATCTGATTTGGAAGGCTTCAAGTTCAAGAGCCAGCCAAGTGTTTGATAATAGAATTGAGTTTGAATCCCCTTTTCCAACCAGGCTTAGTTCCCAGATGAAACCAAATCTTCCTGGGTGCCTAGCGCAGCTCAATCTAAAGGTTCATTTCTCCTCTGTGTTTAGGATTTCCTCCTTCTGTATGTGAAGGTGGGGCATCTGTCTGGCTTTGTGTGTTAATTACAGGCACATATTTTGTTGTGATTCCTGCTCAAGGGTCCTCAACCCCCCTCTCGCTGGTTGCCCTAGTGTTTAAAATGCCTCAGACCTTGGGGAGGGAGGAGGGGCAATTTTCCTAACCTTGCCTGTTTGCTGTGCTGTTCTGCTTGCCCTGGAGCCCTCTCTGGGCTCTCATCACCTCTCATTTTCTGTAAGCCAGGCAGATCATACCCTAAATGATCTCAATGCCCAATCAGACGCGGATGCTCTGAAAAGAAGGTGAGGAAGCAAAATGCCCCATTGTTTTATTTCGTAATTTAGCATGGCCCTCCCCAGGGGAACTGTGTCGTTTTAACCAGCAACAGCTGCCCAGAAGTATTGATGTTACACCATCCAAATAGCTGGTTTGGCAACAAAGCTGCAAGCAGGGGACATGCCTCCAGGCTGGTTCCAGGTGGTGCTTTCCCTCCCGAAGGCACCTGGGTTTTGTCCTGTTCAGAACTTGGACAAACACTTGGCTACTCGCCCCCCACCCCCCGTGCTGGAATCAAGGACCTTCCTGTTCAGACAGCTGCTTGCATCTGACGTGGGCTGGATAGGAAGGAAAATTTGTCCAGGTAAGAAAAGCTGCTTGCTTGAAATGTCTAGAACTCTGTTCAATTAAAACTGCAGGCCTGTGGACACTGTAGGCTGATCATGACCACTGTCTGGGCTTCGGGCTTGATTTCAGAATTCTACTGAGATTTGCAGGAAAAGCATCCTCCTTCGGTGTCTCTGCCACCGCTCTCCTGCAGTGGCTGTCTTCCTCGGCACCCTCAGGGACCCTCACTGGGCTATTTATCCTCCCAGAGTCTGGGGCGACTGGTGTGTTCCTTTGCTGGGGAGACATGCTGTAAATTTACTTGAAATCCAAAATGTGCTCTGAACTCATGAGTGTGGGTTCTAATTTAAGCAGGTGCCAAGGTCCAGGGGTCTGGAGGCCAAAAAATGAGGTTTGTGAGCCTGAGCAGGGCAGGCAGGGCTCCAGCAAGTCCACATCACCCTGACCCGCAGGCCTCCTTGCCACCAGAAAGAGGAAGATAAACACTTGGAATAGATGCAAATTGCTGTTTCTTTAGATAGAGAAGAAGGAGGGTTTCTTGCATCCGTTTCTGAATCTGGGGGAGAAGGAGGGAGGGGAGGATCGGAGCCGGTGCCTGCAGCTGCCATGCACCAAGCGCAGGGCCAACCATGCAGCGGGACTGTTGCTGGGGCGCCCGGCCGGGAGGCACCGGGCAGGAGGGGTCAGGAGACTGTGCAGACCCCTGCCGGTCCGCCCTGCCGAGACCATGACTGAGGTTCCAAAAGATCTTCTCAGGTTTACCACCCAGATACCTACGTTTATGACTTCATTGCAATCAAGATGATGATGCCAACTTCAAACCAACACACAGGACATCAAAGCCAGTGGGCTGTCCACCTCGAGGGAAGGTTCCGTGCAGCCTGCGGAACAAACCTGCGGGTATCCGACCCCCCAGCTGGGCTCCTCACGCAGCACAAAAGCCTGTCCCTGTTCTCTCAGAGCCACCCGGACAGATGTGTAAATACTGGGGAAACATAATGGTTTTAATTTCACACCTCACAGCGCACAGTTGAACGCTTGACAAGAGTCGGGCCGAGCATGGCGGACGAGCAGGGAGGGCGTGGGGCACCCCGGCGGTCCGGGTCCAGGGTCGCCGGGGCACAGAGCGAAGGAACGGGCTAAGGCCACAGGACGTGTTGCGGTGTTTTGGCTGCTGCCATGAGTCTCTTCTCGCGCTCCGGCGGGAGGCAGCGTCCTACTTCTTCCTGGATTTCTGCTTCGTGGTGTCGTAGGCGCGGACGATTTCCTCCTGAGTCACGGCTCCGTGTTCCTCCTGGGAGAAAGCGTACCCATCTGCAAGAGGAGCACAGGGGCCAGTGAGGAGGGGCGTCCAGAGCAGCTGCTCTGGGGGGAGACACTGCGGCTCTGTAGCCTTGGATGGGGGTCCAGGGACCTGTGACCCCGTGAAGGGGTGGGTGCTGACACAACTGGGCAGGGCTCAGAGGGGTGGCCTCCCATTTAGTGCAGCCTGTGAGGCATCGTCTGTGGGTCACTGGGTCATGGCTGCACTTTCCCACCACCCATTAAGGGGAAAGGCAAGTCGTCCTGTGCGGGAAACAGTCCAACGTGCCCTGAGCTGCAGGCCAGTCGGTAATTCATGCACCGTAAACACACAATAGGAAAGGCTGGCAGAGTGCACGTGGTGCTGGGAGCCTGCCTGGCTGATGTCGCATGGATCTGGACTGGCAATAAATTACAGTGAGTGTGTGTTCGTGTAAATAAAGAAAAAGATCACTAGATAAAGTTGAGGAGTTTAATGATTGGCCCAGTGGCTACATAAAGCCTAGATTTTACAACCAGTACCAATAATGATTGTGTTTTTTGGGTCACAAAGCTTGTGAGATTTTAGTTTCTCACCCAGGGATCGAACCTGGGCCCTTGGCATTGACAGCCTGGAGCTCCTAACCACTGGATCCCCAGCGAGTTCCCAGTTCCGATGATGACGACAGCAGACAATTATTAAATGCTCTGCGTCTCGGGCACTGTTGTATGTATTATGCTAAGCACACATGGCTTGCTTCTTCCTCCTGACAGCCCTAGGAGACAGGTGAGAGTTCTTCCCACGTCACAGGTGGGGAAACTGAGGCACAAGGTGGCAGAGCTGGGAGCCAAGCCCAGGCAGGGCCCACATTCCCCTGCAGCTCTGTCCTGTGTTTTGGGGACAGAGTTTGCATTCCCAGCTTGAGGCAGGACAGTCCCTCCTAACCAGCCCTTCCCACTGGAGGGACATTTGCAAGACTCCCTCTCTGCTCACTGACCCTCCTGGGTCAGAGGTCCGGAAATGCCCCACAGCCAGATAAGACCTTCTGAGCAAAGGACAACCCAGGCCAGGGCCTGCCTCCCATCCACACCTGTTTATGACTTATCACTGGTGCTGTTATCTCATCACATCCTTTAAAGGAGAACAAGAAATCAGGAGTTTTGCCTGTGTATCATACTGGATATCTTTTTTGTTTGCATTTTTATTTTATATTGAAGTATAGTTGATTCATAGCATTGTGTTTTGGGTGGACAGCATAGTGACTTAGTTATACATATGTTCAGTTCAGTTCAATTGCTCAGTCATGTCCAACTCTTTGCTATCCCATGGGCTGCAGCACACCAGGCCTCCCTGTCTATCACCAACTCCCGGAGTTTACTCAAACTCATGTCCATTGAGTTGGTGATGCCATCCAACCATCTCATCCTCTGTCGACCCCTTCTTCTCCTGCCCTCAATCTTTCCCAGCATCAGAGTCTTTTCAAATGAGTAAGCTCTTTGTATCAGGTGGCCAAAGTATTGGATTTCAGCTTCAACATCAGTCCTTCCAATGAACACTCAGGACCGATCTCCTTTAGGATGGACTGGTTGGATCTCCTTGCGGTCCAAGAGGCTCTTAAGAGTCTTCTCCCAGTTAAAAAGCATCAGTTCTTTGGTTGTCAACTTTCTTTATAGTCCAACTCTCATATCCATACATGACTACTGGAAAAACCATAGCCTTGACCTGATGGACCTTTGTTGGCAAAGTAATGTCTCTGCTTTTTAATATACATGTGTATCTATTCTTTAAGCTCTTTCCCCATTTCGGTTATTAGGGAGTATTGAGCAGTTCCCTGAGCTATACAGTAAGGTCTCTTGTTTGTCTATTGTATATACAGTCGTGTGTACCATCAGTCCCAGTCTCCTGGCTTATCCCTCCCCCACCCCCACCCCCA
>SJYQ01000069.1:197305-223624 GCA_006410935.1 Redunca redunca
ATATCCTGTGATATTTCTTTCTCTGTCTAACCTACTTCACTTAGTAGGTAAGTGCTCCTCCCACACCTGGGGAGGCAGGCAGCCACAGGGTTCTCCATCCTAAGCTGGCTGTCGCCCCGCCCCACCTTTACAGGGGATCTGGAGCCCAAGGCCGAGGCCCCAGGTGAGAAGGGCTGGCCAGTCCTTGCTTGGCCACAGAACTGGTGCCCTTTAAGATTTCGGTCTCCTGGGTTTACTTTTCTGTAAAATAAATGGCCTGTACTGGATGAGGCCTTCACTGCGAGTCTTCCATGCAGGCGCCAGGAAGGGCCCTCGGCTGGCAGGGCCCAGGCCACAGAGCCCTCTCCTGCAGGCAGACTGTTTCTATCCTTGGTGTCCCCAGCGGAGGCCTCCACTCCAGGCCAGGGACCAAGGAGCCTGACTTGACAATCAGCCCAGACAAAACAATTGCTAACTGTGTTTTAATGTGTCTTGTCTCGGGGTGGATGGGCTGGAGTGAAGGGGACTTGCTGAGATGTACAAGTAAACATTGCTTGGGAATGTCCTGTAGGGAAGAGGACCTTAGCATCCGGAGTGGTCTACTCCCTGTTCCAGGGGAAGGGCCGCAGCCTTGTCTTTTATTTCTTGTTTTCTGTTCAGACCCGCCTGCGCCTGGGGAAATGAGCTGCAGTGCCCTCCTGGGCTCCTGTTCCACTCTCAGGCACAGGGCTGTCAGGTGGGGTAGCTCGGCCCCTGGGGGTGGGGAGGGTTTCCAGGGAAGCTTCTGGTCTGACAGCAAAGCTATTCTCCTCGAGGCCCCTCCACCGGCTCCCCCGGGGGCATCCACCAGGAAGTTCTCAACCTCAACTGAGGCTAAGTGGACTTGCAAGAAAGAAAGGATGGTGGTCCTGGGGACAAGGGTGCTCTGTGATTCAGATAAACATTTTCCTCTTGGAAACCAGACCTGGGAGGGGTTAGACCAGAACCACTGGAACAGTAATCACCCAGCCAGACTCCGCTTGCCCAGCCTGACAAAGATTCCCCATCACTCACAGCTCCTGCCAGATGAACAGGTAACTGCCATCTGCATTCAAACGGGGAAGAGGGGAGCTCTGGCTCTTAGCATTCCCACCATCATTCATCTCCAGGAAGTCCTGAGAGCCGGGAAGGAATGCTGGGGGCCTGGAGAACACACTTCACGGCTGGAGCATCCGCTTCCTTGGCGCTCAGCTGCGGCCGGGACCTGAGGACAGTTCAGGTAGGTGGGAGGACAGACGCACTGCTTAGCAGTTTTGTCTTCTTCTGGTAGAACATTTAGGGAAGTCCATAAAATCGGGTCATTTTTTCATTATTTTGGAATAAAACGTCCCTTAAGTAGTAGCATTCCTTCGACGCTGAGCTCTGATAACATCTTAGGGAAAGTAGCTGTTTCCTGTCTGGAAGAGTCCTCAGAGCAGTAGAATGTGGGAAGGCCAGGGGGACGGTAAGATCAGACCAGCCGGGGAACACTGAGCTCAGGCTGCGGACACCGGGTACGTGCGGTCCCTGGGAGCAAGTGCTCCGGGACCTGGGCTCCTGGTTCCCTGGGAACAAGGCCGGAGGCTGCTCCCCATGCAAGATCGCCTTCTCTGGGGCTGGGTGACAAGAACACCCTGCTGTCCATCAGGGGCTTACTACTAGTTTCTGACAGTCTTTGAGACATGATGTGATTCTAGCAGCTTGCTTACTGTGTTTTGTACTTGCTCATTAGAATGTGTGTGTGTGTGTGTGTGTGTGTCCTTCAAAACATGGAGAGTTCAGAAAACAAGTCTTAGTTGTTTTAAGAGCCTTTCCAGTTGTTGCCAGACCCTTCTTGCATGGGTCCTCATGTGGTCTTTGCTCTCCTCTCTGTTCTTTCTCTGGTCAGAGGCTCCACAGCACAAGCCCCGTGTTTATGGAGCCAACGCTCCTGTTCCTTCTGGGCTGTGCACCGAGCATCATGTGGCCTCACAGACTGTGTAAGATGGACATCATCCCAGTTTTTCTCCTCAGGTGAGAAAACAGATGTTCAAAGAAATATGTAAGTGGCTCAAACTTACTCAATTAGTGGCAGAAAAGTAATACTTAGCATTTGTCAGACTCCTTACTGTTAGGCTCTGTTCCAGGCACTCTGTATGTACAACCTCAGAGAATCATCCCAGTAACCCAGGTATGTTCTCATGTCCTCTCTGGTTTGTAGATGTAGAAACAGAGGCGTTAACTCACCTGAGATCACAGAGGGGCAGAGATGGGATAGGACTGCAGTAGCCCGGCTCTAAGGTGCGACCCCAAACCTGGGAGCCCCCCACCCCACCTCCTCCAGACTCACCCTCTCAAGGATCAGAGGCCCTGGCTGGGCTCTGGAGCCCCAGGCAGTGCTGGGTCAGTTACTGTGCTGACCTGAGGCTCGGCCAGGTGTCCTGAGGCAGGTAAGCCCACCACCGCCCTGAGCTCCATTCCCCCTGACTCTCATGTCTCCCGCTTCCCTGGCCTCTGGCACATTCCTGTGGACCCCACTTGGCAGAAACCAGGCCGAGCCTCCACTTGCAGGGCCAGGGGAGGCAGGGGCTAATGATTGTCATTGCTTAGTTTGCCAAGAGCATGGGGCCACCCTTGGGGGGCACCAGGCAAAGGCAACATCACTCCCATCTTAGAAAGAATCTGACTGAGAGGATGATGCAAGGATCATAACCACCTCTGAGTTTTAAGTTTATGGACCATGTCATTCAGACACTTGGCTGGGTCCTGGGGAATTACCTGCCATCTGGCTGTCCCTGCCTGGGGCCAGGTACACCAATTCCACTTCCCCATGTGGGGCTCCAGCCTGGCCGTGGTCTCCCCGAATCGCCCCTGTCCCAGGGGGCTACTCACGTGGCATGGACTGCTGGAGGGAGCTGCCCCGGAAGAGGGTGGGCGGCGTCTTCCTGCTCAGCCTCTTTAGCAGCCGGTCTCGCTCGTTCATCCTGGGGGCACAGCGCACATGGTCAGTCTCCAGCCCCGCAGATACCTCCTGGAGGTGCTTGGAGGGCAACTTCAGGTCGTAAGATGAAACAGACCGGGAAGAAGCTGCCCCATCCAGAAGAACGCCCCGTCTCACCAGCGCCCGTCTGTGCACACAGATGCTACCTGCTGCTGTTCGACTCCTTGAACTGGGTCCTCTGAAAGCCGCCCTGTGTCCAGCTCACCCTGTGCAGGACACCTTGGAGCCCCACCCGCCTCACACCCGAGGGGACCGGAGCTGTGGTTCTGGTGAATGAAAACCCTCCATCCCCGCCAGGCCTGGAGCCTCCCCCGGTACCCTGGGGACCCAGCAGGAAATGGTTTCTTTCTGCAGAACCTGATGCTTCTTTAGAACCACGGTGAACACCAAGGTATGTTTTCTTTGAAAATACAAGGATTAGGAGTTTTTCCTGCCTCTCCAGACATGATCCTCTCCAAGGCTGCCACTGCTGTGGGGAGACAGAGGTCCCCCGTGAGGATGGCTGGGCTTATGCCTGCAGACCAAGGGAAGGGGTACTTGGGGTGGTACAGTGCCCTGACTTCCTCCTGTTGGGGGGACGTCACCAGGCTTTCCCCAAGAGACCACAGTGTACAGAGCTGCCCACACCGTCTGTGACGGCTGGACTGGGCCCCTCCAGACTGCACCTGTGGGAGCCCCAACCCTTTAGGATGCCAGGATGGGGCTGGATTAGGACAGGGGGCTTTTAAAGAGCTGATTAAGTTCAAATGGGTTCCCTGGTGGCTCAGACGGTAAAGAAACCACCTGTAATGCAAGAGATCTGGGTTCACTCCCTGGGTTGGGAAGATCCCCAGGAGAAGAAAATAGCTACCCACTCTAGTATTCTTGCCTGGAGAATCCCATGGACAGAAGAGCCTGGCGGCCTACAGTCCACAGGGTTGCAAAGAGTTGGACACGACTGAGCAACTAGTCTTAAGTTCAAATGGAGTCATTGGGGCAACCCTAATCCAATCTGACAGGGTCCTTATGAGGAGTGGTGATTAAGACACACGCACACAGAGGGATGACCAAGTGAGGCCACAGAGAGGAGACTGCCTTCACCTATAAGCAGAGGAGGCCACCCCGGGAGGAACCAGCCCGGTAGACGCCTTGCTCTGGGACTTCCGACCTCCAGAACCATAAGAAAACACTGCTGTTGTTTAAACCATCTGCTGAGTGGTACTTGCTATGGCAACGCACACAGCCCCCTCCCCGACCCCAGTGTGCTCTGCCCCGCTTCCCACAATGGAAGTTGTAGGAGAAGCCAGGGTTGCCCATGGTCCAGGCCTGAGTCCAGGGCCCACTTCATGTTCCCCCAAGGGCCTGTGCGGGGGGAGCAGGGCCTAGCTCCTCTCCATAGACCTACGAGCTGAAGTTCACTGTGCACCAAGACCACAGTGCCCGATTATCTTGGTTGGAAGGACGAGCCTCAGCCTGCCCACCTCGGGAAGACAGCCGATGAGAACACGCGCTTCTCTCTCCCCTAACACTGCTTCTCCCTGCCCTCTCATCTTTCCTTCCAGGGAAATGAACTGCCCTGGGCCCTCTGAACCACCACCCTGAGCCACAGGGCCGGGCAGATGCACCATCCACAGCTCCCCGACTCTCTGGGCATCACCAGGCACTGCGGTCTTCAAGCAGGTATGCTGATCAAGGTGCCTGGTTATTGGTCAGCTTGACTTACTTTCACACACACACTCAGACACAGTCTCCACTTGCACTCTTGTACCAAGTCCTACAAGTGTTGGAAAAGCTTAAGACAGAAAGGGGTATAAGAATAATATTTACCACTTCCAGCATTCTGCTGTCTATATATGGTTTGAAAGTCACCTACTCACGAAGACTTAGGAAGAAAGGTGAAGAAAACACAATCAAATATTTACTTTGGTTAATTCTGCTTAATAAGAAGAAAAAGGAGTACAGATTACTCAGGAAAGAATAATTTAGGTCTAAAAAAGAGAACTTGACACAATATTACAAACCAAATTCAGCAGTATAATTAAAGGATTAAATTAAAGTATAATTAAAGGATTATATAACCTTTCCAAGGGCTTGGCTTGTGGCTCAGTCAGTAAAGAATCTGCCTGCAATGCAGGAGACCAGGTTCAATCCCTGGGTCAGGAAGATCCCCTGGAGAAGGACATGGCAACCCACTCCAGTATTCTTGCCTGGGAAATTCCATGGACAGAGGATCGTGGCTGGCTCCTGTCCATGGGGTCTCAAAAGTTGGAAACAACTTAGCAACTACCTACCATCAACAACCTCACCAAATGGGATTTATCCCTGAATGCAAAGGTGGTACAACATACAAAAATCAATCAATATACACCAATACACCACACTGACAGAATGAAAGAACAGTATCAATGATCTCCTAAGTTACCACAGAAAAATCATGTGACAAAGTCCAATGCCCTTTCATAATAAAAATACTCAGCAAACTAAGACAAGAAGGGAAATTCCTCAACACATCATTTATGAAAAACCCACAATTGACATCATACTCTGTAGTGAAACACATCTCTGTTATGATCAGGAACAAGGCAAAGCTGTGTGGTTTTACCACTTCTATTCAACAAATTTACTGGACGTTCTAACCAAAGCAGTTAGGTAAGATTCCACCAACTTTTTTTTTTAAACAGAAATGGAAAAATTTATCCTAAGATTCATATGGAATTACAAGGGACCCCAAGTAGTCAAAATGATCTTGAAAAAAGAACAACAGAATTATTGGACTCATACTTCCTGATTTCAAGATTTACTATAAAACCATAAGTGAAAGTGAGTCACTCAGTCGTGTCCAACTCTTTGAGACCCCATGGATTATATAGTCCATGGAATTCTCCAGGCCAGAACACTGGAGTGGGTAGCCTTTCCTTTCTCCAGGGAATCTTCCCAGCCAAGGGAATGAACCCAGGTCTCTTGCATTGCAGGCGAATTCTTTACCAGCTGAACCACAAGGGAAGTCCAAGAATACTGGAGTGGGTAGCCTATCCCTTCTCCAGCAGATCTTCCTGACCCAGGAATTGAACTGCAGTCTCCTGCATTGCAGGCAGATTTTTTTACCAACTGAACTACCAGGAAGTCCTGAAACTTATAGACTTATAAATCAGTGTAGTGTAGTTAAGAGCCTAGTAGTAAACTTGGCTGACTTTTGGCCAAGGTACCAAGACCATTTATGAGGAGAAAAAAGTCTCTTCGGCAAATGGGTCTGGAGTAACTGAGGTTGAGCTCTTACCTGTAATCACATGCAAAAAGTAACTCAAAATGGGTCAAACACCTAAAGATAAGAGCTGTGGTTGTTGTTCAGTCACCCAGTCATGTCTGACTCTTTGCGACCCCATGGACTGCAGCACACCAGGCCTCCCTGTCACTGTAAGAGCTAAAACTATATAAATCTTTATATGGATAAAAGTGAAAAGATTTATATATATCTATAGAACTATATAAATATTTATGACCTTAGATATGGCAGTTTCTTAGCTATGATACCCAAAGCATAGGCAACAACAACAAAAATGGATAAATTGGACTTCAAAATTAAAAGCTTTTCTGAATCAAAAGACATTATTAATAATGTGAACAATCCAATCAAAAAATAGGTCTTTTATATGTCTAAAAAATAAACATTTCTCCAGACAGATGGCTGAAAGATATGAAAAGATGGTCAACATCGCTATCAGGGAAATGCAAATCAAAACCACAAGGAGATTTCACTTCACAATGGTCAGAATGGCTATCATCAAAAAAATCTATGAACAATAAATGCTGGAGATGGTGTAGAGAAAAGGGAACCCTTCTGCCCTGTCAGTGGGAATATAAATTGGTACAATATACATGGGTACAACCATTACAGAGACCAGTATGAGGGTTCCTTACAAAACTAAATATAGAATGACCATGTGATCCTCAAATTCCACTGCTAGGCATATATCCAAAGAAAAACATAATTCAAAATGATATATGCACTCCAGTGTTCACTGTAGCACTATTTATAATAACCGGGACATGGAAGCAACCTAAGTGTCCATAGACAGAGGATGGATAAAGAAGAGGTGGGACATACATATTTACTGGAATCAGTAATTCAGTCACTCAGTTGTGTCCGACTCTTTGTGATCCCATGGACTGTGCACACCAGGCCTCACTGTCCATCACCAACTCCTGGAGTTTACTCAAATTCAAGCCATCCAACCATCTCATCCTCTGTTGTCCCCTTCTCCTCCTGCCTTCAATCTTTCCCAGCATCAGGGTCTTTACTAATGAGTCAGTTCTTCACATCTGGTGGCCAAAGTATTGGAGCTTCGGCTTCAGCATCAGTCCTTCCAATGAATATTCAGGATTGATTTCCTTTACGATGGACTGGTTGGATCTCCTTGCAGTCCAAGGGATTCTCAAGAGCCTTCTCCAACACCAGAGTTCAAAAACATCAGTTCTTAGGCGCTCAGCTTTCTTTATAGTCCAACTCTCACATACATACATGACTACTGCAAAAACCATAGCTTTGACTAGATGGACCTTTGTTGGCAAAGTAATAACTCTCCTTTTTAATATGCTGTCTAGGTTGGTCATAACTTTTCTTCCAAGGATCAAGTGTCTTGTAATTTCATGGCTGCAGTCACCATCTGCAGTGATTTTGGAGCCCCCCAAAATAAAGTCTGTCACTGTTTCCATTGTTTCGCCATCTATTTGCCATGAAGTGATGGGACCGGATGCCATGATCTTAGTTTTCTGAATGTTGAGCTTTAAGCCAATTTTTTCACTCTCCTCTTTCACTTTCATCAAGAGGCTCTTAGTTCTTTGCTTTCTGCAATAAAGGTGGTGTCGTCTGCATATCTGAGGTTATTGATATTTCTCCCGGAAATCTTGATTCCAGCTTATGCTTCATCCAGCCTGGCATTTCTCATGATGTATTCTGCATATAAGTTAAATAGGCAGGGTGACAATATACAGCCTTGATGTATTCCTTTCCCGATTTGGACCCAGTCTGTTGTTCCACGTCCAGTTCTAACTGTGGCTTCTTGACCTGCATACAGATTTCTCAGGAGGCAGGTCAGGTGGTCTGGTATTCCCATCTCTTTCAGAATTTTCCACAGTTTGTTGTGATTCACACAGTCAAAGGCTTTGGCATAGTCAATAAAGTAGAAGTAGATCTTTTTCTGGAACTCTCTCGCTTTTTTGATGATCCAGTGGATGCTAGCAATTTGATCTCTGGTTCCTCTGCCTTTTCTAAATCCAGCTTGAACATCTGGAAGTTCACAGTTCATGTATTGTTGAAGCCTGGCTTGGAGAATTTTGAGCATTACTTTGCTAGTATGTGAGATGAGTGCAATTGTGGGGTAGTTTGAGCATTCTTTGGCATTGCCTTTCTTTGGGATTGGAATGAAAACTGACCTTTTCCAGTCACTGTGGCCACTGCTGAGTTATCCAAATTTGCTGGCATATTGAGTGCAGCATTTTCATAGCATCATCTTCCAGGATTTGACAATGCTCAACTGGAATTCCATCACCTCTACTAGCTTTGTTCATAGTGATGCTTCCTAAGGCCCACTTGACTTCGCATTCCAGGATGTCTGGCTCTAGATGAGTGATCACACCATTGTGATTATCTGGGTCATGAAGATCTTTTTTGTATAGTTCTTCTGTATATTCTTGCCACCTCTTCTTAATATCCTCTGCTTCTGTTAGGTCCATACCATTTCTGTCCTTTATTGAGCCCATCTTTACATGAAATGCTCCCTTGGTATCTCTAATTTTCTTGAAGATATCTCTCTCTGGTCTTTCCCATTCTGTTGTTTTTCTCTGTTTCTTTGCACTGATCACTGAGGAAGGCTTTCTTATCTCTCCTTGCTATTCTTTGGAACTCTGCATTCAAGTGGGTATCTTTCCTTTTCTCCTTTGCCTTTCACTTCTCTTCTTTTCACAGCTATTTTTAAGGCCTCCTCAGACAACCATTTTGCCTTTTTGCATTTCTTTCTCTTGGGGATGGTCTTGATCACTACCTCCTATACAATGTCATGAACCTCTGTCCATAGTTCTTCAGGAACTCTATCAGATCTAATTTCTTGAATCTATTTGTCACTTCCACTGTATAATTGTAAGGGATTTGATTTAAGTCGTACCTGAATAGTCTAGTGGTTTTCCCTTTCTTCAGTTTCAGTCTGAATTTGGCAATGAGTTTAGGATCTGAGCCACAGTCAGCTCCTGGTCTTGTTTTTGCTGACTGTATAGAGCTTCTCCATCTTTAGCTGCAAAGAATATAATCAATCTGATTTTGGTGTTGACCACTGGTGATGTCCATGTGTAGAGTCTTCTGTTGTTGGAAGAGGGTGTTTGCTATGACAAGAGTATTCTTTTTTCAAAACTCTATTAGCCTTTTTCCTGCTTCATTCTGTACTCCAAGGCTAAATTTGCCTGTTACTCCAGGTATTTCTTGACTTCCTACTTTTGCATTTCAGTCCCCTATAATGAAAAGGACATCTTTTTTGGGTGTTAGTTCTAGAAGGTCTTGTAGGTCTTCATAGAACTGTTCAACTTCAGCTTCTTTAGCATTACTGGTCGGGGCATAGACTTGGATTACTGTGATACTGAATGGTTTGCCTTGGAAACAAACAGAGATCATTCTGTTGTTTTTGAGATTGCATCCATTTTGGACTCTTGTTGACTATGATGGCTACTCCATTTCTAAGGGATTCTTGCCTACAGTAGTAGATACAATGGTCATCTGAGTTAAATTCACCCATTCCAGTCCATTTTAGTTAGCTGATTCCTAAAATGTTGTTCACTCTTGCCATCTTGTATTTGGTCACTTCCAATTTGCCTTGATTCATGGACCTAACATTCCAGGTTCCTATGCAATATTGCTCTTTGCAGCATCAGACTTTGCTTCTATCACCAGTCACGTCCACAACTGGGTGTTGTTTTTGTTTTGGCTCCATCTCTTCATTCTTTCTGGAGTTATTTCTCCAATGATCTATGATCTACATATTGGGCACCTACCAACCTGGGGAGTTCATCTTTCAGTGTCATAACTTTTTGCCTTTTCGTACTGTTCATGGGGTTCTCAAGGCAAGAATACTGAAGTGGTTTGTCATTCCCCTCGCCAGTGGACCACATTTTGTCAGAACTCTACACCATGACCCATCCGTCTTGGGTGGCCCTACACAGCATAAAGGTTTCATTGAGTTAGACAAGGCTATGTCCATGTAATCAGATTGGTTAGTTTTCTGTGATTGTGGTTTTCAGTCTGTCTGCCCTCTGATGGAGACGGATAAGAGGCTTATGGAAGCTTCTAGAAGGGAGAGACTGACTGAGGGGGGAAACTGGGTCTTGTTCTGATGGATGGGGCCATGATCAGTAAATCTTTAATCCAATTTTCTGTTGATGGGTGGAGCTCTATTCCCTCCCTGTTGTTTGACCTGAGGTCAAATTATGGTGGAGGTAATGAAGATAATGGCAGTTCAGTTCAGTTCAGTTGCTCAGTCCTGTTCGACTCAGTGACCCCATGAGTCGCAGCACGCCAGGCCTCCCTGTCCATCACCAACTCCCGGGGTTCACTCAAACTCATGTCCATCGAGTTGGTGATGCCATCCAGACATCTCATCCTCTGTCGTCCCCTTTTCCTCCTGCCCCCATTCCCTCCCAGCATCAGAGTCTTTTCCAATGAGTCAACTCTTCACATGAGGTGGCCAAAGTATTGGAGTTTCAGCTTTAGCATCAGTCCTTCCAATGAACACCTAGGACTGATCTCCTTTAGAATGGACTGGTTGGATCTCCTTGCAGTCCAAGGGACTCTCAAGAATCTTCTCCAACACCACAGTTCAAAAGCATCAATTCTTTGGTGCTCAGCCTTCTTCACAGTCCAACTCTCACATCCATGACCACTGGAAAAACCATAGCCTTGACTAAACGGACCTTTGTTGGCAAAGTAATGTCTCTGCTTTTTAATATGCTGTCTAGGTTGGTCATAACTTTTCTTCCAAGGAGTAAGCATCTTTTAATTTCATGGCTGCAATCACCATCTGCAGTGATTTTGGAGCCCCCTAAAATAAAGTCTGAAACAATGCCATTAGCAGCAAAATGGACACACCTGGAGATGATCACATCAACTGAGGTAAGTTAGACAAAGACAAATATCATACCACTTAGATGGGGAAACTAATAAAAATGATACAAATGAGCTTAGTTAGAAAGCAGCCTCACAGATCTCAAAATCACACTTAAGATTAGCAAAGGGGAAACTGGGGGAAAGTGATAAATTAGGAGATTTGGATTAACATGTACACACTATTATATATCAAATAGATAACTAACAAGGACTCACTGTATAGCACAAAGCTCTCTACTCAGCGTTCTGTAATGATACACATATAAAGTATATACATAAATACATATATATAACTGAATCATGTTGCTGTTCACATGAAACTGATACAGCATTGTAAATCAACCATACTCCAATGGAAATCTTTTTAAGAAAGTGAAAGGACAACCACAGAATGAAAGTATTTACAAATCGAGTATCTGGTAAGGGCCTAGTACAGAATGTATCAATAATCCCAACTCCACAGCAAAAAGACAGACAAACCAAACCTAAAACGGGCAAAGGATTCGGATACATTATCCGAAGAAGAAACACCATGGTCAATGAGCACATGAGAAGACACTCAACATCGCTAGTCATTAGGGAAATGCAAACCAGAGCCACAAAGAAATAGCACCTAGCATCTACTGGGACAGCTATAAGAAAAATGAGAACAAATAATGACAAGTCTTGGAGAGGATGCGGAGAGATGAGAACATTAGCACATTACTGGTGGGCCTGTAAAATGGTGCCGCCATGGTTCTTCAGGAACCTCAATGTGGAATTGCTATCTCACCTAGCCATTCCACTCCTAGGTTATGTAACAGCCCAAAGAACCAAAAATGGACTCGGACCCTTGTACACCAATGTCTGCAGCTGCTTTATTCATAATAACAGCCCAGATAGGTACCTGTCAATTGCTGTGTGGATAAACCACGTGTGCTCTAGCCATACAGTAGAATATATTATTCAGCCACAAAAAGGAACGAAGTACTGACACGGGCACAACATGGAAGAACCTTGAACACCTTACAGCGAGTGAAAGGTGCCAACCCAGTAGGCCACATCTCGCCTGGTTTCACTTATATGAAGTGTCTGGAACAGGCAACTACACGGAGACAGAAGAGTGGGCGGGGACTGCAGCGGGCAGCTGGGGGGAGGTGGGGCAGGGACGGGAGCGGGGAGCTTCTGCTCAAAGCATCTGAGGCTTCCGTTTGAGGAGATGAAAATGTTCTGGAACTAAACAGGGGTGATGGCTGCACAGCAGGTGACTGTACTAAATGCCACCGAACTGTACGCTTAGAATGGTAACTCTTAAATACAGAGTAAACAAGGTCTTACATTGAACTATATTCAGTATCCTGTGATAAACCATAATGGAAAAGAATATGAAAACATATATATGTATAACTGACTCATGTTGCTGTACAGCAGAAATTAATACAACATTGTAAACCCACTCTATTTCAATAACATTAAAAAGAAGAAAACTAAAAGGACAGGGACTGGCTTCTGAATGGAGCAAAATTCCCTCTCCTCACCTGAAGGGTTGTAATGATGTCCTCTTTATGGTTTATCTTCCCCACCGGGGTTGGGAGGAGGAGTAGAGTTGAGTGCTTGTTTGACTTTTGTCCATTGCAGCTTAGGCAGAGATACTGCCTGAGCTCTGTCCCCGCTGCAGGTAGACACCAGTGACGGTGGTGAAAGCCTGTCTCAGGCAGCCCCTCAGGCGGACTGCTGCGAAGCTGGCACATCCTGGGGGAGGTGGTTGGTGCGCTCCAGTTTCAAAGAGCAAGCAGGATGGAGCAGAGAGCTGGCAAGTGTTATTCAGGGGATAATAAACCTATGCCCACGTGTCTACCCGGAAGCTGCTCCTGCTAGAGCCACACATGCATCACTGGTACAGAGCAGAGCATGGAGAGTACAGCAAGAACCACGAATCTGCTTTAGATCTTGCCCAAAGTTGACACTTTCCAACTGTGGGGCTGGAGAAGCAAGGAGATCAAACCAGTCAATCCTAAAGGAAATCAACCCTGAATATTCATTGGAAGGAATGATGCTGAAGCTGAAGCTCTGGTACTTTGGCCACCTGATGGCAAAGAGCCAACTCATTGGAAAAGACCCTGATGCTGGGAAAGATTGAAGGCAGGAGGAGAAGGGGATGACAGAGGATGAGACGGTTGGATGGCATCACTGATTCAATGGACATGAGTTTGAGCAAGCTCCAGGAGTTAGTGATGGACAGGGAAGCCTGGCGTGCTGCAGACCATGGGGTCGCAAAGAGTTGAACACAACCAAGCGATTGAACAACAGAAGTTACAGCTGGTAGGAATCACAGCTGACACCACAAAGCAGCCAAAAAAACAGGTATTTTTAGAAACTTATTTTTAAATGACTGCTGGACTGTCTTCAAAACATAAATCTCATGGGTTCCTCGAGATAAAAGCTAATCCGAAGCCCCCTTACCTTCAGGTAGGGCCAAGCATCTACCCAGCTAGCTGCTGAAATTTGAACCCACTTAAAAAAATCCCCAGGGAATGAAACTTCATGGCCTCAATTGGTAACTTATTTGGCTCATTATAATCTCAACATTAGGAAATGAGAAATTTGGGGCTCAATCATATTCCAGACTTAGCCAGGCCTTTGTAGGATTAAAAAGTAAAAACCCTACCAAAACAACAACAACGAAAAAAACCCTCACCATAGTTAAATACACGTATGTAATGAGGGAAAACAGCAAGAATAAAACAAAACAGTATTTCCAGCCCAGGATTCTGTTAAGACAGGTGTTCTATGCTGGAGGTATGAGTCCTTCATAAACTCTATGGTGGTGGTGATGCCTTAAGTCGTTCAGTCATGTCCGACTCTTTGTGACACCATGTAGCCCACCAGGCTCCTCTGTCCATGGAATTCTCTAGGCAAGAATACTGGAATGGGTTGCCATTTCCTTCTCCAGGGCATCTTCCTGACCCAGGGATCGAACCCGGGTCTTCTGCATTGGCAGGCGGATTCTCTACCCACTGAGCCACCAGGGAAGCCCTCATAAACTCTATTAGATGGTGGTAAATTATTCTTCTCCTGGGTTGCCTTTGAGGCACTGAGGGTGGAGGGCCATATCAGAGAGGCTCTCCTGGCCCCTTATCCTACAGGAACCATAGAGAGCAGGCGGGGGAGGGGGCCTTGCGAGCAGAGACTCAGGAACACCAATGCAGCTTTGCGTGTTCCCCTGGAGGGCTCGTCCTCAGGCAGGGACCAGGTCCTCTGTCTTCTTTGCATTTTCACAGTGCCCACCCTGGCTGAGAACAGGGGACACAGTTACACACACAAAGCCACACTTGTGCTTGGCACTACCCTGGGTGTCTGCCCTGTGTCTCCATCACTGGACCCTGCGTCCTGAGGCTCTGCGTCTGTCCACACTGCCCACCGCTGACCTCAGGACAGTGGGTGTCCCAACGCTAGCTGTGAAAATTCCTCTTTAATAAATTCTTCTTTTAACATGCTAGAATAGAGAGCCTTCCTGGGGGGCTCGGTGGTAAAGAATCCGCCTGGCAGTGCAGGAGACATGGGTTCGATCCCTGGTCTGGGAAAATCCCACATGCCACAGGACGGCTGAGTTCATGCACTGCAACTACTGAGCCTGTGCTCTAGAGCCCCAGAGCTACTGAGTCCACGTGGCACAGTTACTGCAGCCCTGGCCCCCTAAAGACTGTGCTCCACAACAAGAGAAGCCACCACAGTAAGAAGCCTGAGTGCCACGACTAGAGAGCAGCCCATTCAGCAGTCAAGACCCAGCATGCACAAAGACATACGAAATTTGAAGAAATGACAGGATAGGGACATCATCCCACTTCTCTCTGAGAAGAGGAAAGTGCCCTCTAGATCCTCGACAACACTGTGAGCGAGAATTAAAACAGTTCCGTGGCCTTTACAGAGATAGGACACTGTGTTTTGTCAAGAAAAGAATTCAGATGCAAGCAACAGCTGGAGAACAGAGTCTGGCTGAGGACAGGATCGAGTTCAAGGTTAACTAACTTAATACAAATTCCATTCCCCAAATAAAAAGATTCCTCTCATCCTCCCCGGTCTCCAGTCTCCTCTGACCATCAAAACTGGGGAGTGGAGGGAAGGAAGGCTTGTCTCAGCAGCGTCTGTCTTCTTCTCTTCTGCACAAGGCTTTGCACAGTGCGGGTAAGGGGCTCATTCTGGGTGTCAGAAGACATCTCAGCCTTCTGTAGTGTGGATTGGGTGATTTCTTTTCAAAAAGAAGAGTGTGAACAAGGAGTGGTAGTACCAAATTGTGTGGTGAACTTGACAGGGGTAACAGTGGATATGAAACCTCAAAAAAAAGGGGGTTCTGATAGAGAACAGACCGTGGACACAGTGGGAGAGGGCGGGGCGAGTTGAGAGAGTAGCACTGAAACATACGCGTCACATGTGCAAAATAGCTGGCGGGAAGCTGCTGCATCACACAGGGGCTCAGCTCAGCTCCGTGATGATCTAGAGGGAAGTTTAACTGGAGGGTTCATATGTTCACTATGGCTGATTCATGTCGTTGTATAGCAGAAACCAACACAACATGGTCAAGCAATTATTCTCCAATTAAAAGTAAATTTTAAAAACTATTATACAATACCTCCTCGAAGTCAAAAAAGACAAGCAAGGTCTGTCTGTTGACAACCAGCCTGGCTCAGGGCACAGGTGGTGTGTGTGAGGTGACGGTGGTGATGGATAGGGCTGCCTGGGAAACTTTTAACAAAAGGAAGGGCAGGAGACTTTTGAAAAGATCCCACAGCAAAGACAGATACATGTGAATCCTCTTCCACTGTGCCTGTTCATGGGGTGGGAATCTAAGTAAACCAGTGAGGTTAGGAGGAAAGCCAAAAAGAGATAGAAACGGGCAGCCAGCAACTACACTGTCCTTTACCTGAAACAGCAAATTGGGTAAAATTGGCAAAAATACTTCTCCCCAAAATCAGTATTATCATATTCTGTCTACTTCTAAAACATTTAAAAGGCTGTTAAAAACAAAATTCCCAGAGAAACTTCTGCCTCCAAGAGGATGGGATAGGTGCATTTTTCTCTATTCTTCCTGTAAAGTACAACTGACAACCCTGGACATCACATGTCAAACAAATATATGAAGACATGGAAAAAGTGGAGAGAAGGTGGAAGACCAGCTGGGAACCTTGGGGCACGAGAAACCTGAGTCTCCTTTTGGCTCGTAGATTCCAGACTTAGAGTGGAAGAGCCTGGGAATCCAGAAATGCCCAGGGGTGCAGCCAGAAACACCCAGGAAGAAAGCCCTCTTGTCTTCGGCCAAAGAAGCAGGAAGGCTGCAGCCTCACAAGACAGAACACTCTTAGACTATAACCACTCTGACCACACACTGCAGGAGCTGGGACTCTGCTCTCATCTGTGTCGGCAAAGACCAAGTGAGGCCTGGACTCCACCCTCAAGAGGCTGTGACAAGGTGTCCTAAAACCCTACTGTGTACGTGATGGAGGAGGCAAGATAGGGACCTGTGGTTTTCACCTCTGCCAGCATCTGGCCCCCTGTGGTGTCAGCGGAGATGTTGGGAGATGCACAGGGGAGAATGGACTTCTGTCCTTTCTCTCCTCACTGGGGTGGTATCAGAAAAGGCCTAACGGAGAATCAGGACTTTCATCCTTACCCAGTAGTGATGAGGACGTACCTGCCTCTGACCCCTCCTCACCTGCCCTGCAGTGTCACGGGAGACCAGGCGGAGAGCAGGAACTCTCACCTGCTCTCTGCTGGCATCAACACAGACCACGCTGGGGTCCAGGAGAACTTCTGCCTGGCTGGGGGGAACCTGCCATAAATCCAGAGTCAACACAACACCCAAATGTCCAGGTTTTATTTGAAAGTTTCTATACTTAGAACCAGGAAGGTCTGAAATTGAATGTAAAGAGATCAACAGATACCAATATTCAAGATGATACAGATGGTGGAATAACCTGGCTAAGATTTTAAAGCAGCCACAATAAAAATGCTTCAGTGAGCAACTATGAACATGCTAAAAGCAAATGGGAAAAAAAGAAGAAAGCCTCAGCAAAGATATAGAACATAGAAGAAGAACCACTTGGAAATTTTAGAAGCTCAAAAACATAATCACTGAAATAAAAAGCACGGTGGATGGGCTGTCTTGATGCCAGGGCAGAGGGGACACAGGAAACAATCTGTAAACTGGAAGACAGGGCAGGAAGCAATGATCTGAGTCCAGTAACAGAGACAGTCTGAAGGAAAAATTCGCAGAGCCTTGGGGACCTGCGGGAAGATAACTGGCAACATAACCATTCATGTCTTTAGAGCTCTGGAAGGAGAGGTGACCGAGGATGGGACTGAAAAAGTATTCCAAGAAATAAAGGCTGAAAACTCCCCAAATTTGGTGAGAGACATCATCCTAGAGATTCAAGAAGCTCCATGAATCTTAACTGGGATAAACCCAAAGAAAGCCAGGCCAAGACAGATTATAATTAAACTTTTGGAAATTAAAGACAAAGAAAAGATCTTAAAAAGCAGCCAAAGAGAAATGACACTCTATCTATAGTGGAAAACCAATTCAAATGACAAAGGATTTCTCATCAGGAATGATTGAGGCCAGACTTGGCATAATATTTTTCAAGTGCTGAAAGAAAAGAACTGTCAACTCCGTGAAAATACCTTTCAAAAATGAGGAAGAAATTGGAACATTCTTGGATGGAAAGAAAACTAAGAGAATCTGTCACCACTGAAACTGCCCTATGAGAATTGCGAAAGGAAGTTCTAAAAACAAGAAGAGAATAATAAAAGAAGGAATTTCAGCACATCAGGGGAGAACATGGTAAGCAAATATATGGGTAAAACAATGAACCCTCTCTTTCCTCCTGAATTCTCCAAATTACGTCTGACAAGTTAAAGCAAAAATTACATACTGTCTGATGTGGTTCTGAATGTATGTAGAGAAAATATTTAAGAATATTATAAATATGGGTGGGTAAAGAGATTAAAGGAGGCAAGATTTCTATACTTCATTCAGACTGGTAAAATGACACCACCAGTAGACTGAGATTAGTTTTGTATATATAATATAATGCACAGAACAACCGGTAGAAAGAAACTATACTGTAGAGACTTTAAAAAACACAACAGATAAATAAAAATGGAATACTAGAAAATGTTCACATAACACATGAGAAGAAAAAACATAAAAATGAAAAATAGAACAAACAGAAAACAGGATACAATGGTAAATGAAGCCCAAACATATTAATAATACATAAAATATAAATGCTTTAAATATGCCAATTAAAAGACATGGGGTGGCAGAATGGATCACAAAACCAGACCCAATGATATGATATGCTGTTTACAAGAAACTTATACTTTAAATATATTGCTATAGAAAGACAGAAAATAAAAGGATGGGAAAAATACATCATATGAATATTAACCAAAGGAAAGGAGGAGTAACTATATTAACATAAGATAAAGTAGACTTGAGAACAAAGAAAAAGTATCAGACAGTGAAAGACATTATATAACGACAAAAAGGTCAGTGTACCCAAAACACACAGTGATCCTAAATGAATGTCTGTGCACCAGGCAACAGAGATGGAAAGTGTTGAAGCCCAAACTAATACATTGAAAAGAAACACAGATTCACAATTACAGTTGAATCTGTCAATATGCCTCTCCCAACACTTGATAGTACAGACAAAATAAGCAAGGAAAAGTCACATAATCATATCAGTTGATGCAAATTAAAACCACAGTGAGTTATTATTACACAGCTTTCACAGTGGTTAGCATTATAAAAATAGAGACCACACCAAATGCTAGCAAGGATCTGGAAAATCTGGATTCCTCACACATTACTGCTAGGGATGTTATGTGGTCTGACCACTAGTTCCTTAAAAACACCAAACATACCACATTGTTATGAATATACCCAAACCACTGAATTTATACTTTAAAATGATGAAGTTTGTGTATTTAAATTGTATCTCCAAAAAAATGATCAGATAAGCCTGGACTAACATGCAACCCAAGTTGCCAATACACAGAACTTTGAGCTAAATAAATGGTTGATTTTTTTCAGAGGGTGGAGGGAACACCTAACCATGCACGTACCGTAAACCCAGCAGTTGTGACCCTGGACTTTCATCCCAGAAAAAAGAACTCATGTTCATGCAAAAACCTGGACACACATGCCTATAAGAGCTTTATTCATAATAGCCCCAATCTAGAAACTCAGGTACCTTTCAACAGGTGAATGGTTTAACAAAGCTTGGTATATCCATACCATGACGTGCTACTCAGCAATTAAGAGGAAGGAAGTACCAATCCACGAAACAGCACACACGGAGCTCCGGAGAACCATGCTGTGTGAGCAAAGTTCACTGCCAGAAGGTTACATGCTGCATGGTTCATGCATATGACTTTCTTGAAATGACCAAATTATAGAACTAGAGAACAGAGAGATGGAGCTAAGCAGAAGGCAGAGAGTAGATTCGATTATAAAAAGATGACACGAGAAGCCCTCCTGGCGATGGAAACACTCTATATCCTGACCACGTCCGTGTCAGGTAGAGACGACTGAATCGATTCCTGGTTGTGAGACTGTTTCTTCATTTGCAGGATGTTACTATCAGGGGAGGGCTTCCCTGGTGGCTGAGTCGGTAAAGAGTCTCCCTACAATGCAGGAGACCCAGGTTCAATTCCTGGGTCGGGAAGATCCCCTGGTGAAGAAAATGGCAACCTACTTCAGTATTCTTGCCTGGAGAATCCCATGGACAGAGGACCCTGGCAGGCTACAGTCCATGGGGTTGCAAGAGTCAGACATGACTTAGCAACTACACCACCACCACCACCACCACTATCAGGGGAACTAAGAGTACGTGGGATGTCTCTGTATTATTTCTTCCAACTGCAAGTGAGGCTGCAATTTTCTCCAAATAAAAAGTTTTAATAAAAATCCCTCTCAGTTTTACGCATTCCCTCCTGTTTTGTGTTTGTCTGCAGTTACCCTTTCGAAGCAGTCGGGAGAACGCTACATCTCACAGCTGTGTTAGAGTGGGATGGGGGGGGACCCTCCTCCATCCCCCACCAGCCATGCCCCAGGGAGCGGCCGTCCACCTCCTCGGAGCCGTCTGACCTCATTAAAGCAGGAGAAGTGGAGTTGGATCGACAGCCCCGCACATATGGAAACCATTCCCATCCCAGGACTTGCAGTGAGGTGGGAGGCTCCCCTCGAACAGAGCTGAGCTCCGTGGGTCAGTCGGAGAGCCCACGGTGAGGTTAGGTCAGAGTCCTGGGGCTGTGAGGAACAGATAAATTAGCAGGGGCACCTGGCTGACCCAGAGGGGCCTCGGGGAACAGCGGCTCAGTGGGTTGAGGAGCCCCAGATGTAATGGAGCAGTCAGGAGCGGTCCAGGCTCTGCGCGTTTCCTGATGGGCACCTGGGGAAAGGACGAGCCTCAGTAGGGCTGCAGCGGTACAGCAGCATGCGGGTCAGCAAGAGGAAGCGTTACTGGCAGGAAGTTCTGTTAAAGCTGTTTCTACCCATTGGACCTGCTCAGAAGCATTGGCTAAAGGACCCTGGCTTCCTCTCCAACCCAGCATCCTACCCGCCCACCTCTCCCTCCCTCTGCTCCAGCCGCAGGGCCTTCTGGCCTTTCCTGGAACACCCCAGACAGTTTCCCACCCCAGGGTCTCTGCCTCCCAGACAGCCCCTTCCCCCAGTTCCCTCAGAGCTGCCCCAGGACCACTCACGTGAGAATGCCCTCCTCTCTCTACCCCAGTGTCCCCTGCTTTATCTTCATCCTACTTTCACTGCAGACTTTGTGTTTACGTCTTTGGTCCGTGCTGGATGTTAGCTCCAGGAGGGCTGGAATTTGGGTTTTGTTCACAGTTCTGCACCCAGAACAGTGCTTTAGCCCATAGCAGATGCTTAGGAACTATCTGTTGCAGGACTGAAGGAGTCAAGAGAGTCTGGTCTCTGGTTCTGAGCACCAAGCAGAGATAAAGACAGATGTGGCAAGGCCACAGAGCCCTGTCTTTTCTTCTCCCCGTGAGCTCTCTTCCAGAGAGGTGAGGGCGTAGCTGGCACGACCTCACAGGATCTTGTCACAGGAGTTTCTTTCTATAAAAGGGAATTTCCAGGTCCACAGGACTCCCAAGTCTACTTTGTAACTTGGCCAAAGAAGAGCGGGCACTTCTCAGCAGATCTGCAGTCTGGTGAAGAGTCAAGAAACCATGCATCGCGGCCCCAGTCCCAGGTGTGTCTTCAGATGACGCACAGACTCACTGAAGGCTGCTAAATTAATAAATGAGGAGGTCCCTGGCCAAATCAAGGTTAGGAATTAAAATCTTAGGACACGTGATCCACCAGCAGCCGAGAGGGCTTGAAGCGATGGCCAGTCAACAACCACTTTGCCTTTCTCCCCCTCCTCTGAGTACACGCCTCTCCCCAGCTCCACTCTGCTCTGTTGCTGCCTGACTTGGACTGTTTTGTTTTTGTTTTTTTTTGCTTAAACTCTTGATTTTTTAAAAGATGCCTCAGTTTTCTCTTTTTGTAGGAACAGTATGTAAATGTGATGAAAGAGGGAAAAGAACTTCTGAAAAATATTTATAAAAAGGCAACAGTGTAAGCAGCCTACATGTCCATCAACAGAGAAATGGATAAAGAAGATGTGGTACATATATACAGTGGGACACTCTTCAGCCATGAAAAGGAATAAAACTGTGCCATTTGCAGAGATACGGAGGTAGAGACTGTCATATGGGTAAAGTAAGTCAGAAGGAGGAAAACAAATACCGTATATTAATGCATATATGTTGAATCTATAAAAATGGTATAGATGATCTTATTTGAAAAATAGATATAGAGACACAGATGTAGAGAACAAATGTATGGATATGACAGGGGCAGGATGAACTGGAAGATTAGGGTTGACATACATGTACCACTGATACTACGTGTAAGAAAGTGAAAGTCGCTCAGGAGTGTCTGACTCTTTGTGACCCCCATGGACTATACAGTCCATCAAATTCTCCAGGCCAGAATACTGCAGTGGGTAGCCTTTCCTTTCTCCAGGGCATCTTCCCAACCCAGGGATTGAACCCAGGTCTCCCACAGTGCAGGAGGATTCTTACCAGCTGAGCCACAAGGGAAGCCCAAGAATATTAGTGTGGGTAGCCTATCCCTTCTCCAGTGGATCTTCATGACCCAGGAATCGAACCTGGTCTCCTGCATTGCAGGCGGATTCTTTACAGCTGAGCTACCAGGGAAGCCCACCGAGAGTAAAACAGATAAGGAGAGAACCTACTATATAGCACAGGGAACTCGATTCAGTGCTCTCTGGTGACCTTCAGTTCAGTTCAGTCGCTCAGTCGTGTCCGACTCTTTGCGACCCCATGAATTGCAGCACGCCAGGAAGAAAATCCAAAAAGGGAATAGATGTACCCGTAGAGCTGATCCGCTTTGCTGTACAGCAGAAACTGACACAGCAAGGTAAAGCAACTGTACTCCAATAAAATTTTTGTAAGAAGGCAGCAGTGAGTGATTTTTGATGGTTACAGGTAACAGCTGGAAGAGGGGCTGACGTAACAGGGTTCTGGAGAAAAGCCGGGGGCGTGGAAACCACATAATAAAGGTGGGTTTGAACAATGAAGCCTGTTGGGCTGCAGTCTAATTTCCCGAGGGTAAGGCTAGGGGCCCAGGCACGTAAAAATACTGGAAAGGCAACCTGACTGGACAAAGGAGCCAGTCTGTGAAGGTTAAGGCATGAGGACAGGGCCTTCATCATATTTTTTTAAATCAGTTAAATTCCCTGAATGTGAACTTGCCCTTAAATGAAAAATAAAATTTGCCTGTTAGAACCTGAGCAGATTTGAATCAAGTATGAAACCACTGATATCTCTCATGATGGTGATTTTGTTTTAAGGTAGCCAACTTCCCAGGAGGCCCATGAAGCTGCAAATTAATTACAATAAAATAATTCCCCCCACCCCTGCCACCATCACCCCACTTTCATTCCCACCAATACACAGAGGGTCTGGGCAATGAACACCTGACTTCACAGACTCAAAGCAGCATGCAGACAGAAAAATTCAAAAGGGACCACAGGGTCCTCTGACTCAATTGTGGAAGTAATTAAAGAAAGATGAGCTTCTCTCCCGATTAACCTCCTAAACGCTAATTAATGATGGATAGAGGTGCAGCCTGCCCTGTTCTCTGGTGGCTGTGGGCAGATGCCCCCAGGGAGTTGAGGGTGGAGTGGGCACTGCTTCCCTGCCGATCAGTAGGGAAGACAATAACCTCACCCGATAACAACCGGGGAGGCCCTGCAGCCTCAGACCATTCTCTGTTTCTTTACAGACGTCAGACCACAGACGAGTCACTGCTCATTCAGCCCAGCCCACGGGGAGAGCTGGAAGACTTCAAGAAATTGGTTTTCAAATTAGAGCACTTGAGTCACAGTCTTGAGCTGCCTACAGCCTGTTTGGGAACCAGGTGGGTTTGTAATGTAAGCAAGACTTTACAAAGGGGGATGCACTCATGGTCCTGAGTCCCCAGAGTCCAGTCGGCCACTCCCAGCATGTGAGGGAAGCTCCCCCCATCCTTCCCCACCGCATCCCCAGTGGGGGAGGGGACCGTGACAACAAGTCCTGGGGAGAATTGGGAAAAGCCACCAGCTGCCCTCCCTTTTGGATGACTGCATTCCATGTGGGATGTGGTGCTGGGCTGCAGCGCCTGGGGACAAGGTGAGTGGGGTGACTGCGGGGTGAGCCCAGGCCTGTCCCCAGCCCCGTGCCATGGCCCAGCATCTCCACACTTGGCCACAGGGGGCGTCTGAGCTGTGTGACCCCGAGGGACAGGCCTGTCCACTGGCTGAGGCTAACGGCACCGCTTCGTGTCTTGGCGGGGTCCCTTCATCACTCCTGGGGGATAGGTCTCCGCTACCAGGCAGGGCCACTTTGGAGCTTTCCCAGATTTTTGGAGATTTCCCAGAATCCTCTCTGGAGACTAACAACTCTATTCTCTATGGCCAAGCTGCCAGCCTGGCTGAACCCCTGACTTGAACTGCTTTTTGCTTAAATAAACTCTTTTTTTTTTAAATTGGAGGCTAATTACTTTACAATATTGTATTGGTTTTGCCATACATCGACATGAATCCACCACAGGTGTACATGTGTTCCCCATCCTGAACCCCCCCTCCCACCTCCCTCCCCGTACCATCCCTCTAGGTCATCCCAGTGGACCAGCCCCAAGCATCCTGTATCCTGCATCGAACCTGGACTGGCGATTCGTTTCTTATATATGTTTCAATGCCACTCTCCCAAATCATCCCACCCTCTCCCTCTCCCACAGAGTCTACAAGACTGTTCTATACATCTGTGTCTCTTTTGCTGTCTCACATACAGGGTTATCATTACCATCTTTCTAAATTCCATATATATGCGTTAGTATACTGTATTGGTGTTTTTCTTTCTGGCTTACTTCACTCTGTATAATAAACTGTTACTTTTTAAAAATATGCTTTCAGTTTTCTCTTTTTGTAGGATAGTATGTAGACAACAGTAACTTTTCTCTGATGTTGCTATTAGTTGGTATTTCATAATCTTTATGGATGACCTAGAGAAAGTCTTCTTGGAAGAGGCCCTGTCTTCTTCCAGGTAGGAGAGCTGCTAAACCTGCCGGTGTTTCTGGCAGACCATCACTTTCAAAATTTCAAAATCAGATTACTGTCTGCATCGCTGCTGGCTCATCACAGTCTGAAGAAGAGCCCTTGTTGAGAGGACTTACCTATATCCAACAGCGTGAGGCTGTCCAGGCAGGTCTGCTGGGTCGCCTTGGTCTGGGTGCCCAGCAGTCTGTGGGAAAGTCCTGGCAGCTGATGCTGGGACAGTGTGTGAAGGACGTGATGAAGAAGAGAAGTACATGGGGCGCAGGAGAGAAAACAGGTTTCCCTTTTCTTTTCCAATGAATTAAAAAACCCTCTGGATTATGAACTTTTTAAAGGGTGTATTAAATGTTTAAAGTTAACTCTTCATATATTATTACCTGGCCTCTCTCTGGGTCATCCACAAAGATGATGAAATAGCAACTAAAAACCATAGTCTGTCTCCAGTGTTTGAACCCTGTATTTCAGGAATGCATAAACCGCATGGGAGAACGCTGAAACCTCAGAGTATGACACATCTCTGCCTCTGGGAAGCGATGCTGTTTTTCTAAGATAAAGAATAACATCCATCGAGAGAGGAATGACTAAGGAAGATGTGGTACATAGATACAATGGAATACTACTCAGCCGTAAAAAGAATGAAATAAAGCCATTTGCAAGAACATGGACGGACCTAGACGTTATCATACTTAGTGAAGTAAGACAGAGAATGACAAATACCAAATGATATCACTTATATGTGGAATCTAAAAAAAAAAGATACAAATGAACTTATTTACAAAACAAAGACAGCCTCAAAGACTTAGAAAACAAGCTTGTGGTTGCCAGAGGAAAGGTGAGGGGCAAGGGATTTGAGGTTAACAGACACACGCTGATGCTGAGTGAGTTCTCGGTTGCTTAGCCCTGTCTGACTCTGTGTGACCCCATGGACTATAAGCCCACCAGACTCCTTTGTCCATGGAATTCTCCAGGCAAGAATTCTGGAGTGGGTTGCTATTTCCTTCTCCAGGGGATCGTTCCCATTCAGGGATTGATCTCAGGTCTTCTGCACTGCAGGCAGATCTTTACTGTCTGAGTTACCAGGGAAGCCCAAGATACACACTCAGTTCAGTTCAGTCGCTCAGTCATGTCCGACACTTTGCGACCCCATGAATCGCAGCATGCCAGGCTTCCCTGTCCATCACCATCTCCCGGAGTTCACTCAGACTCGAGTCCATCGAGTCAGTGATGCCCTCCAGCCATCTCATCCTCTGTCCTCCCCTTCTCCTCCTGCCCCCAATCCCTCCCAGCATCAGAGTCTTTTTCAATGAGTCAACTCTTCACATGAGGTGGCCAAAGTACTGGAGTTTCAGCTTTAGCATCATTCCTTCCAAAGAAATCCCAGGGCTGATCTCCTTCAGAATGAACTGGTTGGATCTCCTTGCAGTCCAAGGGATTCTCAAGAGTCTTCTCCAACACCACAGTTCAAAAGCATCAATTCTTCGGCGCTCAGCCTTCTTCACAGTCCAACTCTCACATCCATACATGACTACTGGAAAAACCATAGCCTTGACTAG
>SJYQ01000069.1:230048-312288 GCA_006410935.1 Redunca redunca
ACATGGAAACAACCTAGATGTCCATCAGCAGATGAATGGATAAGAAAGCTGTGGTACATATACACAATGGAGTATTACTCAGCCATTAAAAAGAATACATTTGAATCAGTTCTAAGGAGATGGATGGAACTGGAACCGATTATACAGAGTGAAATAAGCCAGAAAGAAAAACACCAATACAGTATACTAACGCATATATAGGGAATTTAGAAAGATAGGGATGATGACCCTGTATGCGAGACAACAAAAGAGACTCAGATCTATAGAGTGAACTGTTGGACTCTGGGGGAGAGAGAGAGGGAGAGGGTGGGATGAGATGGGAGAATGGCATTGAAACATGTATACTATCATGTAAGAAACGAATCGCCAGTTGATGTCCGATGCAGGATGCAGGATGCTTGGGACTGGTGCAAGGAGAGGACCCAGAGAGATGGTATGGGGTGGGAGGTGGGAGGGGATTCATGTTTGGGAACGCATGTACACTCGTGGTGTACTCATGTCAATGTTTGGCAAAACCAATACAGTAATGTAAAGTAAACTAAAGTTAAAATAAAAATAAAAAAATAAAAATAAAAAGCAGAGACATTACTTTACTGACAAAAGTCTGTACAGTCAAAGCTATGGTTTTTCCAGTAGTCATGTATGGATGTGAGAGTTGGACCCTAAAGAAAGCTGAGTGCCAAAGAACTGATGCTTCTGAATTGTGATGCTGGAGAAGACTCTTTAGAGTCCCTTGGATTGCAAGGAGATCAAATCCGTCAATTCTAAAGTAAATCAACCCTGAATATTCATTGGAAGGACTGAAGCTGAAGCTTCAGTCCTTTGGCCATCTGATGTGAAGAGCCAACTCATTGAAAAAGACCCTGATGCTGGGAAAGATTGAAAGCAAGAAGAGAAGGGGGTGAGAGAAGATGAGATGGTTGGATGGCATCACCAACTCAATGGACATTACTTTAGAGCAAACTCGGAAACAGTGAAGGACAGGGAAGCCTGGTGTGCTTCAGGCTGTGGGCTCACAAAGAGTTGGACATGACTGGGCAACTGAAAGACAACAACAAATGGGCCTCGACTGGCCTTCCAAGTGCCAGGTACAGATGGGGCCACCTCATCTGACACAAACAACCATGACTGGGACACGGGCAATATGTTCAGAGCAGTGTCAGTGCAGAAGCAGATATGGGACATCAATGAAAAATGTCCAGCAGCCCATCTCAACTTTCTCCCCACGACAGTCCAGTATGATTGGGGGATTCAATTATCTCATGACTGCACCACAAAACCCACTGGCAGGGCACCAGAAATGCCACACTTCTTTCTTCAGCCTCCCCAAGAACCGAAGAGTTAAACAGTCAGTAGCATTGGGTCCTTCCTGGACAACATCTCACTGTGGCTCCGTTTCAAAGCAGGTATTCTGGGCCATCTGGTTTCTGGCTAGGATGTTTTGCTCCCATCTCAGCTGGAGGCAGGGGAGACAGGTAGGGGGGAGGCAGGCAAACGGAAAAGCAAACAGTTCACCGATAATCAAAGGAAAGCAATTAGCAGAGATCTTCTAAGGCAGGGAAGAACTAATCCCTGCCTGGAATGTGAAGCATCACCATTCAAATGATATAAACTGTACAAGCAAAACAGAAGTCTTACATCCACCCTTGATTGCTTCTCTCGTTGGTCAGATGGCTTAAATATTAATAAAGTCAACTTTCAAAAAAGGGGATTAAAATAGTTCATGTTAGTTTTAAAAGGATGCAATAAACTGTCAATCCTGGGTCGTTACTGACATTAACTTCCGGGGGGAAAATTTTTTGAAAAGGGGTCTTGTTGGCAGATAAAAGTTGACGCTGAGATAACTTAAGTCATAATCCAAAAAAATTAAACATATTTAAGTCATTTGATTAATAGGATGAGGACTGCTCCTAGCAAACCACTGATCAACACTGAATCTGCCTTCACCCATTACCTTGTCTCCTTACATTGCAAGGAAACAGCATTCCTGCCTGGCCCTCTCCAGGCGTCCTGTAAAGATGCCATCATCTTTCATCAAGCTATGGCCAGTGGCTAGATTCTGGGCACATCTCAGCACAGCTAGCCTGCCTCTCAAGGTGGACGAGAAGTCTATTTCTTGCTTCAGAACAAATGACAAATGGTGTTCAGAAAAGTTGTTCTTAATTATCAAACATCAGGCCATAACAACAACAGGGCCCTTGGGATGGAGCATCATAAAATATTAATAACAGAGCCGATTAATTCTAGTTGACACAGGCAGCTTAGGTGTTCATTAACCACATGCTAGTCAGGTCTCTCACCTCCTTAAGAATTTATTCCCTCATCCCCTCCTGCCTGGGCCCAGGATGCAAAACAGTCCCCCAAAATCCCCATCTGGGTCACCCAATCAGCCCTCCTGTCGTTTTCTGGGTCGTTCACTCTCCCTGTCCCCCAAATGCATTTCCTCGCCTGCTCTGACATCTCCCTGGTTTCACCTGGGAGTGTTGCTGCCTCTCTTGCTGGTTGTTGCCCTGAGAGGGCTCCCTGGTGTCTAAACTGAAAAACCTGCCGGTGCTCGGCCTGCCCCAGGCTCTTCCCCACGCTCAGGGTCTAGGCACACGCTTGTCCCCTGGAAGGTGATGCTGGCTGGGCGCCATCTTTCTCCACAAGGCTGCTCCTCTCTGAGCCCATGGAAACAGAGCAGTCTTCATCAGCTCCCTGCCCCTTGGCTTCTGGGTTCCTTTAAGGGAGGGTATGGTTTCTCCGTTTGCTCCATGTTCTTTTTGCGTTTAGGGACCTAAAGCCACCACCCCCTGGCTCCCCAGCTCCTGCAGAGCCCTGCTCATGATGTCAGACCCTGGTCTGCAGCCTCTGATGGGGCTCCCACTCCAGGACCGGCCTCCCCCTTGGCCTCTGGGGCTCCAAGGCTCTCCAGGAACTCTGAGGAGGGTCAACTCAGAAACTGAAGCACTCAGTGACTCTCACAATCTTGGCTTCCTAGAAAGAGGCCTGAACTTGGAAGACAGGGTCCAGACCCTGCTTAGTTGGATGAAAGGGGCATAAGACACCTCCCGGAGGCCAAGTTCCCCACTCTGTACAGAAGGAAAGTGCCAATTGCTGCCTGCAGCGACGATTGTGATGAGGAAAATCAAATGGGGCACCACATCTTCAAGTCTATGGCATTAATAACAAGGAAGGGGATGCTTCTTGAGATTCAAAGAGACTTAAAAAACAGGGCAAGCCCATGTTATGTGTGGACCTCACCTAGATCCTAAACACACCTAATAAAACCCTAAAAAGACAGGGCTGAGATGACCCAGAAAATCTGTTTATGGACTGAGTATCAATTGACACTGAAAAATGATTGTTAATTATTAGAGGTGATAACAGGCAGTGTTTCTATGTCACAACACAAACAAGGATAAGATGTATTTGTCATCAGTTCAGTTCAGTCGCTCAGTCGTGTCCAACTCTTTGCAACCCATGGACTACAGTCCACCAGGCTGCTCTATCCAAGGGGATTCTCCAGGCAAGAATACTGGAGTGGGTTGCTGTGCCCTCCTCCGGGGGATCTTCCCAACCCAGTTCTCCTGCACTGCAGGTGGATTCTTTACTGTCTAAGCCACCAGGGAAGCCCATAACGTAGGATACTTAGAGCCAAATGCTGACATATGCCAGGTGAGATGCTGTCATGTCTAGGATTTGCAAAGGAAAAACAGGAGTGGGGAGCTCCCTGGCACCCCAGTGGTTAGGACTCGGTGCTTTCACGGCTGAACGCCTGGGTTCAATCCCTGGTCAGGGAACTAAGATCACCCTGCAACCTGTGAGGCATGGCTGAAAACAAGAAAGAAAATATTTATAACAATAGGTGTATCTGACTGAAGGCAGAAGAGAAGGGGTGATAGGAGATGGTGGGATGACATCACCAATTCAATCGACATGAAGTTGGGCAAACTCCAAGAGATGGTGAGGGACAGAGAGGCCTGGCGTGCTGCAGTCCATGGGGCCGCACGGAGTCAGACATGACTTGGTGACTGAACAACAAAAGGGACTAGATGAAGCAACCGTGGCAAAATCTTGGTAAGTGTTGAACCCGGGCAGTGAGCACACAGCAATTCCTTGTACTAGGCTCTCTACTCGTGCGTTTGTTGAATATTTGAATAATGTAGAAAACTGTAGAAATGAATATACTCAGGGAAGCCCAGGCGTATGTCAGGACAGTAGGAAGACTCAGGAACGAGGGAGCAAGGTCAGTGTGTCCGGGGGAGGAAGCATTTGTCCTCAGGGCTGGGTCCGTGCAGGACGAGGATCCGACTCCAAGCCCTCTGGGAAAACCAAAGATCCAGTGGAACGGAACTGCGGTTCTGCTTCTGAGTTACAGACACAGGAGTATTAACACTTTCTGAACATCTACACGTGCTACGGATTTAACATATATTATTTCATTTAGACCTCATGTCAAAGTGATGATAAGCAAACTAAAGTTCAGAGACGTTTGTAACTCAGCCAAGGTCACACAGCTCAGTGAGCAGCTGGGCTTGGAGCCCAACTCAGGTCTGTCTGTCTCCACAATCTGTGTTTCCTCCCCAGCTTCATGATACATAGATGGAAAAAATGCACCTTGAAGTGAAATAAATCTTAACCAGGTGTCAGAGGCAGAAGTTTGCCACCTGGCCTGGAGAAGTTCGTTGAAATGATGGCATAATTTCCTAACCTTTTAGCTAATAAAACAACTAATAGATATTTTAGCGGGGGAAGTGTGGGGAGGGGGTGGAGAGGGAAACAAAATGAAAGTGTTGTCTGCAGCCAATACTTTGAGAAAGAAAGTATTTTTCCTGAAACGATATAAAACCCATATTGGAGAACAATATACAGTCAAGCTGGTTGTTTCCTATTTTTGGCCTTGTTTCTACTCATCTTTGACTCAGCAGTTGTACCCAATTTGCCTTGGAGGAATGATGAAACCAAATAGCTTTTTAAACATTATTTTAAAGATCAAAGGATTTCCATTTGAAGATCAAAGCATAATGGATATTTTTTTTGGTAAGAACACATACTCAAAATGTATTGGGCAGTTTTTTTGTGTGTGTGTGTGTTTTAATGTAACTGGTTTCAAAAGAGCCTGGGAGAGTGTGGCCTGGGGTGGAGTGGATGGAGCTTTTTTGTCTGAAAACCCTGCTGACAGTGTTCTCTGACAACCTGGAGGGACGAAGTCGGGACAGAAGTAGGAGGGAGAGCTCAGGACGTGGGTTGCGGGGGAAGGGGAGGGTTGGAAACACATGTATACCTATGGCCGATTCATGTTGATGTATGGCAAAAGCCATCACTATGTTGTAAAGTAATTATCCTCCAATTAGAAAAAAAAAAAAGAATAAAACAACCCCTGATGATGTGTTTCAGGCTCTGTCCTCTGGTTCTGGGCAGATAACACTCCACGAGGAGGCCCAGATGGCCAGCAAGGACCGTGTCCTGGCTGTGCGGAGCAGCCTTGATGCGATGAACGCTGGGGGACACGGGCTGTGGCCCAGACAGAGGAGCAGAGAGGAATTCCCGAGAGGCAGACGTGCATCTCGATTTCCCCTGACTGCTGGCTCAGGCGGGGTGGGCTTGGGAGGTGGGACATGAAGCCTGTGCACCAGTGCTGGCAAAAGACAGAAAACCACACGGAGGATGCGGTGATGGTTCAGGGCCCGAGGAGACCAGCCGCATGGCTTCCTCTACCCAGGCCTCAGCGAGCTTGGGGAACGCACATAAATGAAAGAGAATTCCACCACCTGGCTGGCCCAAGGCAGGGGCAGCAACCAGAACTCTTGACCTTGAACCTGGAGAAGACCAGCCCAAGGTCCACCCCAGTGACCTCCCGCCAACTCTGATGAACAGAAGGAAGGTCTGGGACAAGACTGGGGCCTCCTTGTGGTTCCTTCAGACTTAAGGCACAGCTGGGAAACTAGGCGTTTGCATCAAACACACATAGCCTTTCTTCTTGCTTTGATGAAACACCTAAAACACCAGGACACGCCCTACCACACACCAAGGAAGAAAAACAATGTAAAGGGGAAAAAACAATAGCTTGTCCCCTTACATGATATTTTAGGTATTTGTCTGAACTGTGTTTGTAAAGGAAGTGGCCACTGGTAGATTTTCTTCCAGCAGGAAAAAAAAAAAAATGCATGAGTTATGCATTGGGAATAAAGAGGAAGGGATAAATGGCAAGGTCCTACTGAACAGCATAGGGAACTACATTCAACATGCTGAGAGAAACCATAATGGAAACCAGTATGAAAAAGAATGGATAAATGCATAACTGAGTCACTTTGCTATAAGCAGAAATTAACATTGCAAGTCAACTCTAGTTGAATTTTTTAAAAAAGGAATAAAGAGGGAAAGATATTACCAAAACACTGAAACAAGGAATTCTTCCAACTTAGCTCATTTTTAAGACCATGTAGAGTAACGGTGTGCATGACAGACTGTTCCACAGGCAGAACGGTAGGGTTATCTTCTGGTGAAGAACACTGGGAAGATGGGTTGGCAACAGGTGTTCTGAACAACCAAATATCCGTTAAGTTCTTAGCATCGCTATGGTACACAAACTACCTGGCAAGAAAAATGCTCCACCCAGAAAAAACAAACTGAAAATCAAGAAAAATCATTTTGCTCAGCCCCTTGGCATTTCTTACTTCACTATACTTTCAGACACCTAGTTCTCTTTCTCGGTTTCTTTTCTCTAAGTCATGAGAATAGGCTGATTTATGTCCAAATCACACAGGTTAATTTTGGAAGCCGATTCCACTCATGAGAGAAGGCAGAAACCTATTCATGAAACTTTAAGGTTTACCAAAATCATGTAAAAGTCTGGGGGCTTAGATAAGATCAATAAAATGTTTAGGTATTTTCACTGGATGAATTAGGGGCACAGAGGGGTACTTGGAATCTCCAGGTACCATTTCAAAATGCTCATTTGGCACAAAAGGGGTTTTGGAATTGATGCATAAAGATTTTGGTTCTGTTTCTTATGAGCACGTTCCTGAGAAAAATGGCTAGACTTGGCTGTTCGTTAGACTTTGCGGGTGATTTGGACCTGCTTTTAGGGCTTGGCAGGCTGTGCTCAAGGGATCCTCTTCTGGGCATCAGAGCTAAGCTGAGGGACAGTGAGGGGCAGGGCGGCCACGGAGCCAGGACACCTGGGTGCTGGGGCAGCAGGGAGGACCAGAGCCCCCATCTGTGCTTCTACATGAGCTCTCCTCTGGAGCCACCAGACGGAAGGGCCCTGTCACTAGAGGTTGAGTGACAGCCTGCACCCTCCTTGGCTACTTTCAACAGGAGCAATCGCCCTGGCACCTGCTGCATGGGTGCTGAAGGTTCACCCTCCTCGCCTCGCCGGGCTTCTGCATTTCCACTCGCTCAACAAATACTTATGAGGTCTCCCCTGGTGGCTCAGTGGTTAAAAACCCACTTGCCAATGCCGGTTTGATCTCTGGCCCGGAAAGATCCCACATGCCGGGAGCAGCTAAGCCCGAGCTGCTGCTACTGAGCCTGCACTCTAGAGCCGTGTTCTGCAAGAGAAGCTGCTGCGATGAGAAACCTGCACACCTCAAAGAGTAGTAGCCCCCGTTGGCCGCAACTAGAGAAACCCGAGTAGCAACAAAGTCCCAGCAAGGCCAAAAATAAATAAATTAATTCAATTAAAAGAAAACAAATATTTACAGAGCTTCCCTATGTGCCAGACTGACAGCTGGAGAGAGAGGCGTGGAGGAACTCAAACATCACACGGGGCGGGGAAGCAGGCACGGGGAGGTGGGAGGAGACAAAATACTCAGGGTCTCTCAAAGAGGGAGTCGGTTTGTGACTCTTCAGAGGGAGGGACAGGGCGGCCCCCACCCTGGCCCGGGCCACCCCTCTCCCAACAGCTCCCCAGCAGCAGGGAATCCAAGCAGGAGTGAAAGGAGCCAGGCAGGTGGTAGATGAACAACTGGGAGAGCAGAGTTCTCTCTCCGGAACAGCTGCCTGTCCAGGCTGCCCGTGGACCACCCAGGAAACCTGGGAGCCACTAGGGGGAGGAGTCAGATGGAGTGACGGGTGCTGGGAGGCCCGGAGTCCCTGAAGTAACCTCCCCAGGAGCCCCAACGTGAGGCCAGATCTGTGACAGCGAGAAAGGAAGCTGTGACCCCACGTTTCCTCCTGCACACCCACATTCACACCCTCCCTCCACCCCCCAAATTGACTGTCCAGCGAGAGTTTACGGAGTGCTCAGAGAAGAGATTCCAAAATGCAGGAGGCACAGAGACCACATTTAAACTCCAGTAATCTCCTGATCCACCTGACCACATGAAAGTGAACTTTGAACAGGATAAGTGCTTTTAGAAATTACATTCTCTTTGAATCTGAAAAAGTATGTATATGTGTGTATAACTGAATCACTTTGCTATACACCTGACACTAATACACATTGTAAACCAACTATACTTCCATAAAAAATAAGTATTTTTTTAATTTACTTTTTTTTTAAATTAACCACAAGCTGAGAGCCCACAACACCCTCCAGTATCACGACCTTCTTGCCAAACCAAAGCCCAGCTGCTGACCTTTGGCTGGCCAGAGACTCAGGTTCCATCCCCAGGTTTGGAAGATCCCCTGGAGAAGGAAATGGCAACCCACTCCAGTATCCTTGCCTGGAGAATCCCATGGACAGAGAAGCCTGGCGGGCTACAGTCCACGGGGTCACAAAGAGTTGGACATGACTCAGCAACTGAGCACAGCATTGGTCAGTGAGCTGTCACTCATCATAAATTCAGTTTCATAAATTCTAACACCTCCCACCCCCCATGAGTCTCCATCTCTAACAGATGAAGACAGTCTCCTTACAGAAAATCTCTCGCCCAAGACTGCAGGGCTCACCACGGCTGAGCCAGGATTTGGATACAGGCTCAGAGCTCTGTGATCCTCCATGTACACGTCGGACTCGAGCCTCCGCCACACAGGCTCTCATTTCTGTGCACCACCATCTCCCCATCCTCACAGCTCTGCCTTCCATCCTGTCTCCAGTGGGCAGCCTCTCTTGACTTCTCAAGCCAGAGGCCACCTGGGATTGCCACATCTTCTGGACATCCCCTGTGCCACTAACCCCCCATCCAGGCCTGTTTTGAGGACCCCATGGGCTGGAGATACCGCCCAGGTCAGCTCAGACTTGGTGAAGGGCTCACGCTGCCTTCCTTGCAATGTTTTCCTGTCCAATGTTTGAGAAGAGTTTTAGGATTTTGCTTGGAAATTCTCATTGTCCTCAGGAATGACTCATGATCTCTTAGAAATCACTGGGTATATATGGGAGAAATTCTTGAGATACAGAAGAGCTTGTAAAATTTTTTGCAAATAGGATAAAACAATGTGCTTATTTCGCTTTAAGACTGACATCCATGTATTAATTTCAATTTGCAGAGGCATCTCTCTACTTTTAGAAGCTATGAACACGTTGTTTTTGGAGATTAAAGAATTTTGTGGGTCCTTGACAACCTAGACACAAGCCCTGTGTCTGCTGTCCAACGGGCAGAAGAGGCCTGCTCACCCTTAGCTGTGTGGCCTGTGTATCAGTTATACACAGACCACCACAAAGCCCAGTCCTGCCCCCACCAGTCACAACTTCAAGTTTCAGACAGAGATTTTTGTTCAGCTGACTGATAAAGTCTTACAAAACTAGCACAGCTGCCATAAAATGAATGCTAATAGATTCAGGAAAAATGTCATAAATACACGCAAAAAAATCACAACTTCAACCACAGAGCTTTCAATCCTATACCCTTCAGCCCCTTTCCTAAAATATTTAGCCATTTGAGATAATATTACTGATATTTCTCAAAATATTTGCATTCTCTTTCCTAAAAGCAACACAAAACAAAAATGCTTTGATTTCATTGCTTTGAAAGACGGTACAAGAAGACAGAACCTAAATAAAACAGAACATAAATATCAGAGGGTCTCTGGAAGTACTCCATCTCTAGATCTTTGTTTCTTGAGTAGCTAGTTCTAGGGTCCCTTCCAAGTACTTAGAGGGAAGCCTTGCTCATAATCTCCTGGACCTCTGTGTCCCCAAGGTGGCCAAGGCCTCCTATTAACCTGCACATTGTCCTTGGGCTCAGGTCAGTTTGCTTCAGTAAACTTTAACCAGATGCAATCTGATAACATTTTAACATACACAATTAAATCAAACCTACTCACTTGCCCTGCAGTTAGGGGAGGAGTCGGGGCCACTGAGGGTCTGTAAGAAATAAAGGGGTGGGGGAGGGGGCAGCCCCTGCTTTGCTGGACCAAGCAGTAGGTCATGTGATGCTGTCTGAACACCAGGAGCAAAAAAATAATTTATCAAAAACAAAACAAACCACGGGTATACTTGGAATGAACAGAATCTACACGAACAAAATGCATTCTTTGATGAGCAGAACTTCAGGGCAGATACCCTTTAGCACATCACTGGGGCTGAGAGCAAAAGGCCTGGCTTTTAAACATGCTTTGCTAATACTGCTGACACAGCACTTTGCCACCTGAAGATCACAATGCTATTTCTATTTTCTGCATGTCCAGACCCCATATAAGCCTCTGTTTCACCTGGGGGCAGGCCCAGGGACCTGAAAGTCAGATTTCATGTTGCCCCTGAGAGGGCATGGTTTCTGTCTCACCCATCATGTGCTCACACTGAAAACTGAGAAGAGGAAAGGAAACCCCAGAAGGGAGGTAGGGAAAAGGAGAGGGGGTCCTGGGGACCCTGGCCTGGTGCTGCCCACCTCTTTCCGTTACTGTCCCGGAGCATTGCTCTGCCCATCACTCTGGACTTCGTCTCCAGCTCCTGCACTTCCTCCAGCAGCGTTTTCTTGCAGGTGTGCTTGGCCCTGTGACCACGGAAAAGACAAGAAGGACATGACACGTGAACTAAGCTGTGACAACAGGCTGCTCCCCCACAGGCCCTCTCGGATGTCCTCTGACCCAGGCTGGGGCTTGGAGTCACCGTGGAACATATGCCAGCCCTGTGCATGGCGAAGGCTCCACCTCTGCAACCTGGGAAGCACCCCAAGGCCCGTAGAATGGGCCCAGGCCATGGGTGCCAGCAAATGATCCCCTAAGAGCGTTGCTTGTGGCTGCAGAGCTGGCTGATGCCCTCCAAGTCCAGACAGAAGCCCAGGGTTCCTGCAGGGTCACAGGTCTACCTTGAAAGCTGTCTACTTCAGGACCTAAAGACCCAAAAGATGCCCTAATCCTCACCCAAGTGGACATATGCGGGTTCTTTGGACTGTGCTCCAACTCTAAGGTCAAGAGCCCAGGGGAAACAGTCGTCTCTCTCCTTTTAGGGTGAAAAAATTCACAGCAAGATGGAGTTATGATGCCAGAGGTCACTGTTGTCATGCCAAACCCTTGATCTGAAATTCAGGTCAACACAAATATCCGGGCACAGATTTCCTTTCTTCTCTTGCAGACCTCAGCAGCGTAAAACAACAAACACAGTACCAAAACAGGCTGGCCTTTCCAGCCTGTAAACCTCAAATGCTCTCCCTGACCTGCGGAAAGAGTTACCTGCACCTTCTCCTGATTAAGAAACATCTCACAATGTTTCAATAAGTGGCTGATCACAAAGGTCTTCCTAAAACTGAAATTAAACAGAGAATGGCTGGTTGGCAGCCATACAGGCGAAGAAAGGGCATTGACCAAGATACAGGTTGGAAATGAGAAAACAGAACATGTAAAAAAGCAAAAGACTCTAGCAGAGCAGCACAGGGCAGTGTTCTTCTGAAAATTTTCTTCTAGTTTTTTCTGCAGAAGCACATGTGGGGTGCCCATCAAGAACCCAGACTCAGAGACAGAATCAGAACCAAACTGAGTGTGTCTGCAAGGACATGGCACAATGCAATAGAACCTTCTGGAGACCTGAGCTGCTTCACGGAGCCATGTGCTCCTGTCCACCTTCCGCCTTCAAGGAGTCTGGGAAGACAGCGCCCAGTTGTCTGCTGACACCCCAAGTTCATTTCCGGTGGAGAGTCAGAGTGGAGGCTCTGTTTAAGTGTAGGTCATTCATCTCCCCACAGGAAACAAGAGCTGAACCACACAGTTTTCACACATAATTCCTTAACCACACCAAGCAGTGTCCTGAGACTCAGGGGCGATTAAAACACTGCAATTCAAAGCGGAGACAGGGGAATTTTCATTTAAACAAGAAATGAGAAAATGTTTAACTTTCTGCTGGAAAGAAGACAAAGAGAACGTGACACTGTTCACTATGAATGAATATGCCAGGCCCAAAGTCCACCTTTGATCTCAACTGGGCTTCTGGGCTGTACTGATAAGAGCCATCTGGGTAAACAGCCAGCCCCACTCCACTTGGATTCACCCCAGATACACAGGTCCTGTGGAGTGTGTCTGGCTTGTCCTTACTGTTTCAGGAATGTCTTCACTCCAGCATCCTCCCTTCCTTCTTCCTCTCTCGCCCACAGAGCAAGCAGCACTCATCAACCTCTAGACCAGCCCCCAGTGTTATCCTCTGGGCTGGGGTAGGGGAAGGGAGACATGAAGTACGCTTGAAACAGGAAGGCTGGACCACAGGACACAGAGCACCAGAAACCTATAGCTTGGGCCAAGAGCAAAGAGACTTTGACCCAGGGGACTGAAGCCATCAGTTTTCACTCATTCATAAAACTGCTCGAGAAGGAAATAAGCATGTTGATTCTACTTGGCCTTGTTCACGTCCCCAGTAGATGAAAATGCATTCATACCCAAGAGTTCTTCAGCAATCCTGTAGTATTTCCACAAGGCTAGTTCCAGGGAGTCAGCCTGGGAACTGAACCAGTATGAGAACATGGCTAGTCTTTCTGCCTGGAGCACTGCAGTAGAGGTGATGCTAGCAATTTAAAACCATGTTTTTGGGGACTGTCCTCGTGGTCCAGTGGCAAAGACTCTGAGCTCCCAATGCAGGGGGCCTGGGTTCAATTCCTGGTTGGGGAACAAGATCCCGAATTTGTGGTTGCTGTTTAGTCCCTAAGTTGTGTCTGACTCTTTTGTAACCCCATGGACTGTAGCCCGCCAGGCTCCTCTGTCCATGGAATTCTCCAGGCAAGAATACTGGAGTGGGTTGCCATTCCCTTCTCCAGGGCATCTCCTGAACCAGGAGTCAAACCTGAGTCTCCTGCATTGGCAGGCAGATTCTTTACCACCAGAGAAGCCACCAGGGAAGCCCAGATCCTGCCTGCTGCAACTAAAAATTCCCCATGCCACAACAAAGATTGAAGATACCACGTGCCACAACTAAGACCCAGTGCAGTCAAATAAATAAAAAAAAAATAGCTAAAAATATTTTTCTTCAATAATCTTTACCCAATAAGGCCTTACTTAGAGAAATGATTCTAAGACTTCCCCTGCCAAAGTCTACATTTGTCATCAACTAAAATCTAATACTTCTAAGTTTCAAAAAGCCAGCCACTAAGTATTAACCACTGGCAAGGAAATCAGATCTCACCATGAGCTGGGGTTGGGTTTGTTCTGAATCACAACTTGGGCAGAGTGAACCCAATTACCTGTGGATGGCTGTTTCCCAGGGTTCCTCCCCCAACCCCAGGTCCAGAGGCCAGGTGAGCACAGAAGGGCAGGTGGGGCTGCTTAAACCCTGTAAGAGTGTGTGGCAGTCCACAGCAATCCTTCAGATAGAGTGAAAGGTATTTTCCAGGTTATCAGAGACTTTTGAAATAAGTAAGTTGGCCTAAAACCCTGAACTTTTCATTTTCTTATTTCTGAAATTTTTTTCCCTGGACTCCTTTTCTTTTTTTTCCTTATGGAAGGAGAACAAGTCAGAAGGAAACATTAGATTCTAAATGTGGATGAAAATGTAAATATAATGTGTCTCAAAAGAAATTAGTCTGGTTGGAAGGTTTTTTTTTTTTTTTTAAAATCAAGGCCCCGTTGTACACAGAAATTTCTTATTACCTTTTATTTCCACTTAACTGCCTATCTGGGATTATAATAAGGAAATGAAGTCATTCCGGACTTGCTGAATGTACTGTGTGCTGACTGGTAAGGTACAGGAGATACACTTAGATAAAAAGAGATGGGTCCCTGAGTTCTGTGGCCTTGAGCTTTATATTATTTCTACAAAGCAGCATAAGTGAATTGTTGCTTTATGAGCATAAGTACATGGCAGCTTACCTAAGAATGCAGTCATGGGTAAACATTTTGGAAGCACGTGAGCTAAAGGATATTAAAATAGTTCTGGACAATTTAAACTGCATGCTTCTAATAAAAATATTCATTAGCCAGGTAGCATCTATCATCCATTATTTTAATAAAAGATGTGTTAGTTTAGTCCCTCATGAAAATTCCGGTTAACAGGGTAAACAGAAGTTTTTAGCGATGTCCAAATCTGCCTTAACATAGTTCAATAATGGATTTTCATTCAGAAATTTGATAGACTTCACTGAAAAAAATCACCAAATTGCCTCATGCTGTTTTTTTCTTCCTTATGCTTAACAGTGCAGGTCCTGAAATGCGAGAGAGACTGGGTGAAGAAAGAGGGAAAGTGCAGGAAGACAGAGCAACCTGCGTGCACAGAAATGGACAATTAAGTCCCCTACACAGGAACCTTCAAGTTGCGAACTTTCAAAGACGAGAACGTATATCTGGTTCTAGCATGGAGCCAGCACCTGCTCCATCCACGTCAGGTGTGAGGGACACTGCAGCTGGCCCTCCATCTCCTACTGCTGACGACCCTTCAGCTCTACCATCTCCCACCTCCTCTCCCTCTGCCAGTCAGTAACTCTTCTTGTCTGTTCACTTGATGCCAGCCCCTGTGTGCCTGCTATTATACTACTAGGTACTGTAGTGTAAGATTAAAAATGTCTTATTATTATTTTTTTTTTATGTATTATGTGTGTTAAAAATACTATAGATCACTACAGTACCATATAGCTGATTATGTTATTTATAGTTGGGTACCTAGGCTAACTTTGTTGGACGTGTGAACAAATTGGATTTAGCAAACACACTCTTGGAATGGAACTCGTTTGTATGTAAGGGACTCACTCTATGTAAAAAATGCAGGACTGCTTTGAGCTGGAATTTAAAAGCGTTTTCAAAATAGAGTTAACCACCAAACCTCAAAATCAAACTAAAAGGTCTTAAGACTGGCCCAAGGCAAGATGAAAGAATCACAGCAAATTTACAGAAGTTCCAGACACTGCCTCAAGCTGATTCATCAGAGCCAGCCCTCCAGCGGCCCCCTGACTCCCTATCATGTCACTCAAGCTCTCTTTCCCAGAGTCCAGGGTGCAGCCTGGCACATCACGTGACAAGAAACATTCTACAATCTGAACCAAATGATGGGCAATTTTCTGGACAACTGGGATTAATATTTTTGTTCAGTGTGTAGGAAGGAAAAATTGGACAGCTTTGTAAAGCTGAAGAAAGAGAAATGACAAGTAAGTATCATGGCCTCATTAGAGGTAAGCAACTCATAATACAGTTTCCCTGGGAGAAGCCTCTGAATTTCCTTGAAGTGAAGTGAGAGTCACTCAGTCGCGTCTGGCCCTTTGTGACCCCATGGACTGTACAGTCCATGGAATTCTCCAGGCCAGAATACTGGAGTGGGTAGCCTTTCCCTTTTCCAGGGGATCTTCTCAACCCAGGGATCGAACCCAGACCTCCCACATTGCAGGTGGATTCTTTACCAGCTTAGATATCAGGGAAGCCCCCGAATTTACTTGACTGACTCAACAATAAATATTTCAGGCTAGGAGTATAATAGGAGATAAAAGATGGACTCCTTGATCAGAAGCAAAATGTCCAAAGAAACTTGCCAAATTCTTGCTTTTGAGGAGAGAGATAAGTATAATTTAGACATTAACTATGACTATATTGATCATATATTTTGGGCAAACACTCTGGGCCAGAAGCTATACATGCCATACAATCCAAATTAAATGAGACAAAAATGCATTTCAGGAGATGGGTCTGGAATTCAGAGGGGCCTTTCTTGCTCCTACCTGGCTGGCAACCCCCTTGGAAAGAAGTGAGTTTCCTTTCCATATGGTGGAGCTGGAAGCAGTGTCCTTGTTAAAATGTAAATAGTGCTAATCTGACAGTGCCAGGAAACTCCACCCCCCCCCCCAAAAAAAAATCCCGTTGGAAAGGATAGATAATTTGCTTCACGCAGACTGGGAACTCTTCCTTCGAATGTATTAGAAAAGATCCAGAAAACAGAGAAGGCGGCAGAGATATTACAATCTGCAAATACTCTTTTTTGAAATGGTAGAAGATACTCCTGCTAGCATCTCACTTAGCAAATATATCAGTCTCAGCAAAAATGTATGGCCGAAACCAACACAATATTGTAAAGCAATTATCCTTCAATTAAAAATAAAAGTTATATACTAATAAAATTTTTTCATGACATTAATTTGATAGTTGAATTAAAAGAGATCAAGATTAATTTATATTCAAGTTACTAGTCTCAAACTATACACTAAAAAGTGATCTGATGTAATCAAGAGCACATTCTATTTACCTAAAACTAACTTGATGATCTTGCAAAACTGAAGAAATTTGGCAAGGCAATATATCGTGCCATAACCGGGCTGTGTTATGAGCACAAGTCATAGGACTCAGATTTTCTTTCAGTTCATTTATTAGATTAAGAAAACATCTTTCTTGGGTATCATAGTTTGATTTCCAAGGATTCCAATTCTATTTATAGGACACAGTTTTAGCAGATAAAATGGACGTAGTGATAAAGTTTTTGAGAAATTACAGTTATTTAATTTTCACTAACAGTTGTAAAACTTAGTGAAGAGAAGGAAAAAAGGAAAACACCCAAAATATGTGCTATAAAATCATCTCTCCCACCTTCTCTCTCTCTGGATCATTGGTTGTCAAGATAATGCCAAGATGAAGATTTTTTTCAAAATACATTCCTGCCTGTCAGGTAGGAGCAGTTCTCATTGAGTGTGGGAGGAAGGGAGAGAGAAAAATGAAATCTGATGTCTTCTGGAAGGTTTGGAATCAAGTCTCAATTCTCTACCTTAGAGATGCCAAATAATTATGTTTTGCCCAAAGTTATACCAATCCAGGAGTCTCGATTTTCTGGGAAGTTGGCAACAGTAGAAGTCACCAGGTCTATCCCTGACCTCAAAAATCAACCTGATCTCTTTTGCAGTATTCCTTCTTTTCCTTGCAGATGAAATAAAGCTTATTTTATCTTGGAACTTCATAGCTTTTTTTTTCACATTGTAAATAAGATAGTTAGAAAATAATATATTCTGAAACACAAACAAAAATTGAGCATAAGTTATTTCCTACTGAACCTATGTGATAATTTTGTCATTGTGATTAATCTTCTCATAGACTTGTAAACTGACACTTCAGGAAAATTATATTTGAAGGATTCTTACTGGGAATAATTTGGAAAAACAAAGACTACTTGAGTCTAAGCATTTGGTGATTTGAAATGACATACATATACACACAGTTTCCCTTTAAGCATGGAGTTTAAAGCCAGACTATATTTGTGATCACTCAGCACTGATAAAAATCAATGAATTTTGAGGGGCTTGTCTAGTGATCCTGTGGTTAAGGATCTGCCTTGTAATACAGGGGATGCTGGTTCAATCCCTGGCCAGGGAACTAAGATTGCACATGCCTGGAGGAGCTGAGTCCTCACACTGCAACTACTGAGTCCACATCACAACCGCAGAGTTCATGCAGCACAAAGAAAGATCCTGCATGATGCGATGAAGATCTCATGTGCTACAACTAAGACCCGACAGCTAATTTTTTAAAAAAATCAATGAATTTTGAGTTATGCTTCCTAACTCTGGTGGAATGGATCTGTACTCAGAAATTCTCCCTTATAATCCTGTACAAGGAACACCTCTCTTGACCTTCACACAGCCTGACTCCTTTTCTACTATGTTCTCGTATCAAGGTGAAGTGCAGGTTAAAAGAAAAAGAAAAAAAAAAAACCCACAAGACAAGCCAACATCTTTTATATACGCTGGGCAGGTGGCAGGAGACCTGTGACTTCAGAAATCTCACAGCCCCACCCTACAGTGGGGCTTGCTAAAGACTAATGGAGGACATAGGACAAGACCTGGGGTATCACTTTATCTCTCACTTACGCTCTCCACGCCACGTCTTCGATCAGACATGCAGTGGGAACCAGAAACAATCCCAGCCAGAAGTGCGCAGAGCTCAGAACCATGGTTGCCTGCAAAAACCAGAAATGACACGTGCATTAACACTGCTGAGAGAGAGAAACGTAATTCAATCAGTATAAAACGCCCCTTAAGCAAAAGAAGGTTATTAAATTCAATGAAAACTGAAATACACACTCAGGAAGAATGACCAACCGGTGGCGAGAGCCCCTCACCATGATCTCCATCAGCTCTTGTCTCCATCCTGATAGGCTGACGAGTTTTGTCTCCCTCTTTTATAAAGCGCTTCAAGCCCCTTCACGGCAACAGGGGTGGGCGTGGGAAAGGAAGCAGGATTAGCCCACGTCTCAGAACCGAACCTGAGACACGATCTCCCGATGCTGCCCACCCAGAGTTACACTGCCTCTTTAAGTGTTACATGCTGTGTATATGTCCATATACATTGATGCACATGATGGCTTTTGTATGTACTTTTTGGAATCTCCTCACCTTAAAAAAAAAAAAAATTCCTGGGCCTTAAACACAGAGCATCACTCCAGGCCTTGATCCACTGACTACGCAGACCACCAACCACTGGACCCACCGCATGTGGGGGTCTCTCAGAGGGAGTGCACTGCCGTGTTCATAGCTCTTTGGCTATCTCTAGTTCCCATTTCTCATACAGAAAGCATAAACACAGAAGGAAAATTTAACTCCCCGGGCCCAGCCACAGCAGCCCAAGCAAACCACAGGGAGGAGCTGAATTATCCAGGTTCTTTCTGCATGTTCCACCCTCCTCCTCCAAACCTATCCCAGGCTGATGGAGCAGCGGAAGGCAGGCTTGTTAAAGCTACATTTCTGGGGCTGCTACACCCTGGATCATTACTGGCTGGTATATTTATCAAAGAATACAGTCATTTAAAAATAACATCTTATAGAAATGACAGTTATGTGATGGACTGGAGGTGTTAGCTAGTGCTGTGATGGTAATCGTTTTCCAAGACACAAGTGGATCAAATCGACATGCTGTATGTACCCCTTAAACATACGATGTTAGACGTCAACTGTGTCTCAATAAAGCTGGGAACTGCTTTTTGAGAAAAGTAAAAATAACATTTGATAACGATCAGGTATGTGCTGTTTAAAGTGGGTTATGAAACATCAGTAAGAACTCTTATGGCTGAGGGAAATGAAGAAAATGATCTTTGAACCCAGTTGACAAAGGTTATGTGGGGATTTGGAAATATGGTTTTGTTGCTGGGTTTTAAAACTTGGAGGTGTTAAAACATGTCGTGGAAATAACTGATTTTAAGGGTGTGTCTCCAGAAAGATTTTCTAGTGTCTTGATTTTCACATGTTGACTAAGTTCGAGGTACTGAAATCTTTGGCAAGGCCACAGCTATTGGTATTGAAATTGAGATTTAGTTAGATTGTTCTTATTCTCTTAGCATTAAAAAAAAAAGGTTTATTAAGCTGGATTAGGTGACAAACAGCATTACTTACTCCCTTCTCCCCACTCACATACACTGAGTGACGCATCCTTTTGATGTGCTAACAGCCCCACTGGGAAGAAGGCACCCTCAATTATATCTTTAGCCAGTGAGGACTCTTGGGTTGGGTGCCAAATGTACCTGCTAATGCAGGAGATTCCAGTTTGATCCCTGGGCCAGGAAGAGTCCCTGGAGAAGGAAATGGCAACCCACTCCAGTACTCTTGCCTGCAAAATCCTATGGACGGAGGAGCTTGGCAGGCTACAGTCCATGGGGGTCACAAAGAGTTGGACACGACTGAGCACACAGGCCAAATGCAGAGGGACCTCTTGCAGTAAATTAGAGGAAAGTGAGGCTTGGGCGTGAAGCTACTTGATAATGAAACCACAGCTGGTGAGAGCCCAGAGAGGGCAGAGCCGATCTGAATGTGATACAGCACAACATCGCATCTGGGCAGACCAGGGACGCTGCGAAACAAGTGGTCAGGGATTAGAGCACGCAGAAACTTCTGTGGGCTCCTCATCACACACACACAAAGTCCATGATGCTCAGGTCCAGCCACCCATGGACACGATGACAGACAAAAGAAGGTTCTAGAAATGAGGCTGGAGGAGCCTGAGTTGGGCAAGGTCGGTCTGTGTTTCCTATTGTGGGGTGGATTCTGGACGCCGTGATAGCCATGGAGGAGGCAACCACGGCAGTTGCTCCCCTGCCTGGAGGAGGAGACCAAGATTGCCTGGTGCGTCACCAAGTACCAGGACTTCCCATAAAGTGTCCTTCCCAGTCCCTTTTCTACAGAAAAAAATCAATACTGCAACCTCTGCAGGGACCCAACTCCCTCCCTAGGTGTGAGGGGTGAGAGGCTTCCTTTGGGAGGGAGCTAGTGAGGGACCACCTCCCCATGAATGAAGAAGCAGACAACAGGAACCAGGTAATTAATATGATGTGTGCGCTGACAGACATCCCAAACGGGACATACTTCATCTCACAGCAAAGTCCTCTGCAACCACTCCTTTGGGCATTTAGAGTATCTTTAAAACTTCAAGTGTAACCTAAAAGACACATATATTCTAAATTAGAATAAAAACCACCTGATAAAAAGGTCATATTTTCCTGGATCTTCAATCTCGCCCAAAGATTTGAAAAATGGATCATTTCATACTGGTAAATACATATGAACTTGGAGATGCAGTGAACGCTACAGGATACGTCCCTGGGCCTCCAGGGTATGTATGTCTACCTCATCCGCCGTCAGAGGTGTTTCACGGAGAGAGAAATTAATTAAGGAGAGTGGACTTAACAGCCAAGAATACATATCTGGTGTGGAGACTAACATTAGATAACTAGTCCCTGAGGTGGGAGCTTAGAGGAGCAGGAACAGGCGTTGGGGGGACACAAAGGGGCCGTGGGTCACCAGGCTTCAATCACACGACAGTTTCACTGATTCAGGTTGCAGGTGGATCCTACCTGGATCAAGGTTTCCACGTTTCCAACCCACTGGATCTCTTGGGGGTGCTTCTCAATCTAGATCTCAGAATGGACACAGAAGGGACAAGAAGGATTCCCCTTGGGAACAGGACCACCGTCTTCTTCTCCTCCCTGAGTCACCGTGAGCATTTGCTGGGGATGGAGGGGCAGAGCCCTCGCCCCTGGGCAGCAGCCTCGGGCTACCAACTCTTGCTGTTCTGGGTGATTTCTCAGCAGTTGAGCAGGTGGACGGAGCAAGGACTTCAGGTTCACATGGAGCTGGGAGGGAGCTGTGCCTCTAAGCTTTAGATGGTGACACCTGCACGGGGCCACTGCCCTCTGCCTGCCTCAGTTTCCCCTGGGCGGCCAGGACCAGGACAGTGGAAGCTCTTCCCTTCGAGGGGCTGTGGTACCCAGCTCACTGTCAGCTGTACTCACAGACGATCCATGCCACCAAAGCCCCGAGCAAACCTTCAAAAATAAGGCTGTGCTCCTCTCTTCCTTGAAGTCTTCCTAGCTCTCCCAACCCCCAAACATCTGATCTGGAAACAGCTCTGCCTGTAAGATGACTTAGAGCCGCCAGTGAGCTCAGGGCTGGCGCGGGGCACTGTGTCTGAGCCCCCACCCGCCCTCTGGCTGCACTCCAGCCCTCTGCTGCCTTCCTGGAGCAGAGCAGCCCGGGACCCTCGATGAGACATTTTCTCCACTGTTTTCTTTACCTCTGACAACTGCAACTGAAACTGAGCAGCAGCCCGCAGCCCCCCAGGGAGCCCTTCTGCAGTTTTTTCCTCTCTCTCTCACTCTTGCTGTTACTTTTTACAGCTCCTCCAACCAAAGTTCAGATTGCCTTTTTTTTTTTTAAGAGAAAAAAAAAGTCTTGGGAAGAAAAGATTTGACTTCATAACAGTTTATGATAAACTGAGAATCACAAATGATCCATCCCAAGGACCAGATTGAGAAATGAAAACTATGCTTTCTACTTTTAAAGTAAATTTATTTCTTGAAGCTAGAAACGTCACAGCAACAACTATTCTGCCTTCCCTTCTCCAAGGTTTTGGAGCACTTGGTATGCACCAACTTCAAGGTCCCTTTGTAGAGACTCAGGGATGGAGGAGGGCCATCCATGCCTCCAGGGCCCCATCTCCACCCACTCACAGCATGTGTTGTGGGCACCTTCTCATCTCTATGGACACATTGCTGGATGTACACAAGAATCTGCCAACACACCTGCACCAGCTCCAAATTCCCCACAAGGGCTTCCCAAATATGTGTATTAGCAGCTGAAATTAGTGATGGACAGGGAAGCCTGGGGTGCTGCAGTCCATGGGGTCACAAAGAATCAGACACAACTGAGCATCTGAAACTGAACTGACTGAGTAACCGAAAATCAACCCTTCCAACTCCCCACTCCTCCCCTAGCATTTCCTACTTTCATTAGGCGACATCACCTGCCTCAGGCTTGTGTAAGAGATGGGTTTGATTTCTGCTTCTCTTCTATTAAACTTCTCTTCCTGGGCACTCCCACATATATTGTTTTTAAGCCCTACAAAAATCCCCCTGCAAGAGATACACTAATTGTTCCCATTTTACAGATGAGGCAACTAAGGCTCAAGGCCAATTCAAGGTCACCTGTAAGGGGCTAAGTCAGGATCTGAAGCCAGGTCTCTCTGACTCTGGTGCCAGGGCTTCTCCTGTGGTCTGAGATCCATATTCTCAACAGACAGTGGCTTTAATGGCTCCTCATAATTGTCTAGTATTTTCTTTACCATTTTGCTAGCATTTCAATAACTTTTATTTTAATAAATTGCAAGCCTTTAGATATGTATAATCCAGTTGCAAGTTTTAGCTTAGAAGTCCTACTCTATTGCAACTTTTCTGACCTTGTCTTTTTCCATTCTGCTTAAAATGCAACATTTTTCAATGATGGATTTAATAACTGGGCTATTTCATGGGAATGTAATTGTTCCAGAGGGTGATGCAATGTGCTGACCCAGCGAGCAGGCGTGCACTGTCTCAAAAAACAGACAAAAAAGTGCCATGTCCATAAAAACTAGAGTCCAGTACTGGAATAGCTGTGGGTCTGAGTGGGTCTCAAGGTCCTTATTATTTCTCAGTAGGACAAGTCTTACTAAGGTTGGTACCTGTGAAGCAAAACCAACATCTTAGTCTTCACAGCATCTTGGCTGGCATCAACAGGTTAGGAAACAATCACTTTTATAAAAAGGTCTTTGATGACAAAGGTTCATATAGTCAAAGCTATGGTTTTTTCCAGTAGTCATGTATGGATGTCAGAGTTGGACCATAAAGAAGGCCAAGTGTTGAAGAATTGAAGCTTTAAAACTGTGGTGCTGGAGAAGACTCTCGAGAGTCCCTTGGATAGCAAGGAGATCAAACCAGTCAATCCTAAAGGAAATCAACCCTGAATATTCATGGGAAGGACTAATGCTGAAGCTGAAGCTCTAATACTTTGGCCACCTGATGTGATGAGCTGACTCATTGGAAAAGACCCTGCTGCTGGGAAAGATTGAGGGCAGGAGGAGAAGGGGGCGACAGAGGATGAGATAGTTGGATGGCATCACCGACTCAATGGACATGAGTTTGAGCAAGCTCTGGGAGATGATGAAGAACAGGGAAGCCTGGCATGCTGCAGTCCATGGGGTCACAAAGAGTCAGACATGACTTAGCAATGGAACAACAAAAATTTAAAAGTGGAAAAGAGGCCACCAGTGGATGGCCCAATTGTTCTCTAGAGATTCCAACTTCTAGACACTTAGCCTTAGCTATACCAAAGATCTCAGGACTCTGAGACTCTGCAGAGGGACAAAACCTCCCATGAAGTGGACCATGGACCATCTCAGACAGGCTCTATATTCAAGCCACTCACCTGCAGGCAAAGGCTCACGGTCCTCTAAGCCTGGCTAACAGAATACCCCCACCCACTGCTCAGACTCTGCCCCTCAGCTGCAACCCCAGCGACTGGGGGCCTGGATGTGCAGAATCCCAGTGACAGAGCTAGAGACCCAGAGGTTAGGAGTCCCACAGATCCATGGGGGAGGAGCTCATCTAGATGCAAACATCCGGTTCCACCTGCTTCGAGCCTCAGACACACATCATTTCTGGGTGGATCGGAGACCTTCAGGGGAAAGGCAAAACTTAACACTTATGGAAGAAAAGGTGGGAGAGTCCCTGATTAGCTTTTACAAATTTGATATGAAACAGCAAAAACTACGCAGGGAAATGGATGAGCATGCATTAAAATGGAAGACTTGCACTAAAGCACAATATAACAGAGTTTAAAGAAAAGCCACAGGCTAAGAGATTTCTAATGGGCATTCTAATCCCAGTTATACATATGATCTGGTTATATGTATACATGTCCAAAACCAGATACAGAAATCTGTGCTGGAATGTTCACTACAGCATTTTTGGTGATTGAACTTCACCAAAAGTCAAAACCTTAAATGTTTGTTAATAGGAGAAGAAAAGCATTCTGGCATATTTATATTGGGGGATTCCCTGCTGACTCAGCTGGTAAAGAATCTGCCTGCCAATACAGAAGAGGGTTTGATCCCTAGGTCAGGAAGATCCCCTGGAGAAGGAAATTGCAACCCACTCCAGTATTCTTGTCTGGGAAATCCCATGGACAGAGGAGCCTGGTGGGCTACAGTACATGGGGTTGCAAAGAGTTGGACATGACTGAGCGCACACACACATATTTATATAACTGAAAACAGGACTAAAATGAGTCAGCTACATATGCATCACTATAGGTAATCCTCAAAAACCAGTCTTGGAAAAAACCAAAGCAATCCAGTGTTGAGGGGAAGAGTATATATCATACAATCTATGTAAAGTTCCAAAACCCTGCAAAAATTAACATTGCCCATTGTTTATATTTTCTACATACATATTACATGCATGAGAATAGTAAACATGAAAGCAATGAGCATACTTCTAGCTCAAGAGGAATGAGACAGGGAGTTCCACGAGGAGGACTCAACAGCATGGCTAACATTTTCTTTTCAAAAAGATATGAAGCAAGTGGCATGTCAATATTCAACATTCAACTAAGCTGGGGGTTTGACTCCACATCCTTTGTCTCTCCATGTGAAATCTCTTACCAGGTTGAAAAATTCCACAGAAAGAGGGTCTCTGAAATAGCCAGGGGGACAAAGGTGAGCCTTGACTGGTCAGAGAGCAACAGAGGGGTGGGCAGGGAGAAGAAGGCACCTGTAAGGAAGAGCAGGTGGAACCACAGGTCCTGAGGCTGAATGAGGTGGACTTTCAGAAAGTTCCGGTTTTGCAGAGAACTTGGAGCTCCCAGCAATGACCTCTTGGAGATGGATGAGGAAGGCCATGACAACAAGGAAGGAGCCTGCTGTGTGCTCAGTCCTTACCCAGTCAGCTTCCCCCATCATCCCTGCATCCAGGTAAGAAGGGCGCTATGGCAACTCCCAGCTTACAGATGAGGTCCTCTGCATTCTATTACAAGTTAATCACTAAAGGACATTGCCTATAAGCCATACCTAACAGCCCAGCTCTGGGAACTCTGGCTCTTGGGTAACAAGCATTAAGTTAAAATACCTTTGTTTAGGTCACAGGAAATAGCCTGACGAGACCCACCTGTGAACGACTGTGGGCAAGAAGAAATTAATACATCCTCTCTGGAGTCTAGCCCGAACCAGGAAATGTTTGACATCACTCCCTCCCCTTTTAGTATAAAAGAAGCCTGAATTCTAAGTCTGGGAAGATAGTTCTCCAGCCCACCACCTTCTCGGTCTGCTGGCTTTCGAAATAAAGTCGTTGTTCCTTGTCCCAACAAACTCCTCTCTGGATTTACTGGCCTGTTGTGAGGTAAGCAGTGTGCACTTGGCCTTGGTTATAAACCCAGCCATCTGACTCCAGGGCTATGCCTTCTCAAAGGAGAGGTGGGCTAGCTCTATTTATTCAGAGGCTAGTTTGTACCCAGTGATGGGTGAATCCGTAGAGATATATGAGATCATAAGGAAAGGGAATACTGGGTGGGGAAAGGCTTGAGATTATCATGTGAGTGATTCCTACACTAGCAGCTGGGGCACTGGAGGAGGAACCAAGACTCAATGAAGCGGAGGTGGGGGGGGCCGGGGGTGGGAGTCCAGGATGGAGCTGGGTTCTGAGGTGAGGAGATTTTAGGGATGATGAGGGGGATGACAGTGGGGGTCGGGGTACAGCGATAGCATGAGGAAATGGGGGGAAGGAAGGAGAGCCGGATGGAGCTTGTCCAGCAAGATGAGATGGCAGTGGGGGGATGGGATAGGAGAGAGAAAGAACTTGGGAGATAAAATGAAAGTAAAGTGAAAGTTGCTCAGTCGTGCCCTACTCTTTTTGACTCCATGGAATTCTCCAGGCCAGAATAAGGGCTTCCCTCATAGCTCAGTAGGTAAAGAATCTGCCTGCAATGCAGAAGACCTGGGTTCAATTCCTGGGTCGCAATCTACTCCAGTATTGTTGCCTGGAAAATCCCATGGACAGAGGAGACTGGCAGGCTACAGTCCACGGGGTTGCAAGAGTCGGACACGACTTAGCGACTAAACCACCACCAGCCGGTGCCCTTCTCCAGAGGATCTTCTCAACCCAGGGATCAAACCCAGGTCTCCCACATTGCAGGCAGATTCTTTACCAGCAGAGCCACCAGGAAAGCCCAAGAATACTGGAATCGAACCAGGGTCTCCTGCATTGTAGGCGGATTCTTTACCAACTGAACTATCGGGGAAGCCCTGAGGAGGGCAGGGTGGGAGAATGGTCCCAGAAGAGTGCAAAGAAGGGATGGGGCGGAAGGTGTGACTTTGAAAGTTCAAGGGCCAGTGTCAACTCAGAGGTGCTAAGGGCAACTTTCCAAGACCCCAGACACACACGGCACTTCGCAATTGTCAAGAAATGACCCTCCAGCTCCTCTGATGAATAACGACACTGAACGAAAGCCTATCTCCTCCCAAGTCTTTCCTCAGGCTCCCAGGCTCCAGACGACTTGGGAAAAGGAGCAAGAGACCCATCACACGTCCTGTTTCACCTCTGTCCTGTTACAACTATAATTCAGATGAAACACGCACACACGTCTATGCGCGAAAGTTAGCATCACATCCTGGAATATGAAATACTACACGTGTGCCATGGGGCTAATTTACAGTTACTGAGGGATCCACAACTGTGTAATTTCCTGGCTTTGGTCTGTATGGTTTTTCAGACTCAACGTTTTATTAACTTTTTCTTTAACCCAGCTATCTGTTTTTGGCTAGTATTCCCCATCGTACTCGCGTGCATATTTCTAAGCTGAATATCATGTTGTAAAGGTCTATTTCCTCTCATCTCTCTCAGTCCATCTGTATTTTTATGTTTCACCTCCTGGGTCTTCACCTTTTTTTGGCTCCGTAAATTTAATTAATGTAGTTTTGACTTTCTTTACCAGGTCACTGCTGAAAATTTACATAAAACAGATGCAATTTTTTCATCGCACTCTAATAGAAACATATCAGCCATGTTTCCCTTTCCCATATATTTCATTTTATCTCAACATAGCTTCCTGAGTTTAAAAATTCATAGATGCAATAGCACATGAATGCTTTTGACTGATTCTTCTATAGATAGCCTACTACATTTCAGCATCTTCTCATGTTAGAACTGGGTTGTCATGTACATAACATATGATAGCATTTGTTCTTCATAAAATCATCTAGACTTTCTTTTCTTCTTTAAGAAAATACAAATATTATATATGTATATATATACACATATCTATATTCTTTTTCATACTCTTTTTCATCATGCTTTATCACAGGATATTGAATATAGTTCCCTGTGCTGCACAGTAGGAGCTTGCTGTTTAACCATCCTATAGATACTGGTTTGCATCTGCTACTCCGACACTCCCAGTCCGGTCCTCCCCTACCTCCTTGGCAACCACAGGTTTGTTCTCTATGTCTGCGGGTCTGTTTCTGCTTTGTAGATAAGTTCACTTGTATTGTATTTTAGATGCCGAATGCAAGTGACATCATATGGTATTTTAGACCTTCCTTTCTTTTGTCTTTGTTCCCTTAATATTGTTGAAGGCACTGTGGGATTTCTTTTCTTTTATAGAAATGTCTTATATTAATTTTGGAGAAATGAAGATGCTTTCAAAGGAGAAACCAAATTCAATAATTATCCCTCTTTTTCATTTTTAAAAAATGAAACAAAAATCAGTTAGGTTACTTTGAGGCACTGTTTAAAAAAAATTCCTAGCTGATTGCATGGATGAATTCTACTAATGCGTTTGAGATTTTGAATAATACAATGTTTATTCCAAGGATCCATTTTGCTTTTTCTCAGACTTTTACTTGTTTGTTCATTATGGAAATTCATGCCAATGATATACAATTTTATGTCCGCTTTATCTTTTTTTTCTTTAAAAACATTTATTAGCAACCTATCACCATTCCTTTGTTCTCCATATTAACTACCTGCTTTCTCCCTAGCACAAATGTCTATATGTTTACCTCCAGAAAACACAACATATATACTACAGTCTCAGAAAAAAACAGAAAACAAAATTCTTTATCAACTCTAAGGCAGTAATAGTTGAACATACATCTTTGCCTGTAATTCTTTCTACTGAAATCCTTGAAAGTGAAAACCAGTTGTGTCCGACTATTTGTGAACCTGTGGACTATACAGTCCATGGAATTCTCCCAGCCACAATACTGGAGTGGGTAGCCTTTCATTTCTCCAGGGAATCTTCCCAACCCAGGGATCGAACCCACATTGCCTGCATTGTGGGCAGATTCTTTATCAGCTGAGCCACAAGGGAAGCCCAAGAATACTGGAGTGGGTAGCCTATCCCTTCTCCAGCGGATCTTCTGGACTCAGAAATCAAACTGGAGTCTCCTGCATTGTAGGTGTATTCTTTACCAACTGAGCTTTCAGGGAAGCCCTATGAAATCCTTCAATTCAGTTCAGTTCAGTCACTCAGTCGTGTCCGACTCTTTGCAACCCCATGAATTGCAGCACGCCAGGCCTCCCTGTCCATCACCAACTCCTGGAGTTCACTCAGACTCGCGTCCATTGTCAGTGATGCTATCCAGCCATCTCATCCTCTGTCATCCCCTTCTTCTCCTGCCCCCAATCCCTCCAGCATCAAAGTCTTTTCCAGTGAGTCAACTCTTCGCATGAGGTGGCCAAATCATTCCTTCCAAAGAAATCCCAGGGTTGATCTCCTTCAGAATGGACTGGTTGGATCTCCTTGCAGTCCAAGGGACTCTCAAGAGTCTTCTCCAATACCACAGTTCAAAAGCATCAATTCTTCAGTGCTCAGCCTTCTTCACAGTCCAACTCTCACATCCATACATGAGGAAAAACCATAGCCTTGACTAGATGGACCTTAGTTGGCAAAGTAATGTCTCTGCTTTTGAATATGCTATCTAGGGTGGTCATGACTTTCCTTCCAAGGAGTAAGAGTCTTTTAATTTCATGGCTGCAATCACCATCTGCAGTGATTTTTGAAGCCCCAAAACATAAAGTCTGACACAGTTTCCACTGTTTTCCCATCTATTTCCCATGAAGTGATGGGACTGGATGCCATGATCTTCATCTTCTGAATGTTGAGCTTTAAGCCAACTTTTTCACTCTCCTCTTTTACTTTCATCAAGAGGCTTTTTAGTTCCTCTTCACTTTCTGCCATAAGGGTGGTGTCATCTACATATCTGAGGTGATTGATATTTCTCCCAGCAATCTTGATTCCAGCTTGTGTTTCTTCCAGTCCAGCATTTCTCATGATGTACTGTGCATATAAGTTAAATCCTTAACAGGCTATAAATAAATTGGCAACAGACCTAATGGAAGAGAAAAATCTGAAAAGAAAAAAATAAAGCATTCCGAGTTCTAGTCCACTTACAGTCCCTATTTAAATACTTTTATTTCTAAATTTTTCTTCAATGAGTTTTACTGGCTGAGGTGATTCTAACCATGCCATTCCTTTCTTTGTGGCTCTTTAAATGACTTTATTTTTTAAACCAACAACAGTTACTGACATGCACTGACCAACGCAATTGAATTGTATGAGAAATCAGACTGAAGTCCATTACCCGCACAGAGGGTGACCCAGAAGCGCTTAATGTAGTTGTCTTCCGGTTAGCTTTCCACAGAGCAGCACTAAGAAACAGCTGAGGCTCACTGATGGTCATTGCGCAGATACTGAAACTGTCACCTAGAGCATTGTATGCTCTGGACTTCTAACTCACAGCGTCTTGGAAAGCAGGCTGAGGATGAGAAAACAGTACAAGTACCGCTGGTGGAGCATCTGGGCAGAGGAAGTTTAGGATGGCCAGCAATGGGCAGGAAGAAACGACTCTGTGTTATCCTGGGGTGAATCAAGCTCAGCCGTAAAGGAGTCCCCTGGAAGCCAGGCCCAGGATGGGTCACCAAGCTTCCAGGGCTCTGCCAACCATCTCCCAGTGATTCATGTGGAATCAATCAGAGGATAGCACTCTGATGCTTTGGAGTCAGGACCCCATTGATTAATCCACAGTTTAGAATGTGAACGAGTATCTGTGGGATTAGGGTTTCTTCGCTTCTCTGTTCAGCTGGACTTGTAGATGATGATGAATGATTTTTCCTTCAATCCAAGGACACCGGGAGAATGTTTGTTTTGCACCCTGACCTGCAGGCCCATTGAGGCTTATTTCCTAGAACTTCTCACTGCAGGTTCCCTGGGGCCTGTCCAGTTCCCACAATGAATTACTTCCGCAGATGCTCGGGCCCACGGCCTCCCCAAGTCCTCCCTTGTAATCCCCAACATCTGTTCTGTGTCCAGCACTGACCAGCGTGGGAACTGGCAAGTCCTGGCCGTCAGCATCGCACAGAGGAGCCGCCAGGCCTGCACGGCCTCTGCTCCGCAATTCCAGCTGAACATGCCGGACGTGGCAATGCTCTCAGTTAAACCACTTGCGGCCCAGAGGAAACACCTGTTTAGAACTCATCCAAAATAAATGTGTGGTGAGCATTCCGGGTGCACAGCAGCAATGGAGATTACAGAGCTCGGGGTTCTGGGGTGTGTCAGATATCTCAACTTCTGGGTAGATGTGAACGTGTGCTTTTACCACCTTTTAATTGAGGATGCTTCATCTGAGATTGCCTGCGTGCATGCTCGGTCTCTCAGCCATGTCCTACCCTTTGCAACCTCATAGACTGTGGCCCACAGGCTCCTCTGTCCATGGAATTCTCCAGGCAAGAATATTGGAATGGGTTGCCATTTCTTCCTCCAGGGGATCTTCCCGAGTCTCCTGCATCTCTTGCATTGGCAGGCGGATTCTTTACCTGCTGAACCATTTGGGAAGCCCACCCATCTGAGGTTGGTTTGGGTCTTATTCCTTTCTGGGTGACACACAAAATTTCATGAAATTCATAGCTTCAACCTCAACCCAATGTCTCATACTATCCTATTTTGCACTCAAGCTAATACCTACCATAAAAAAAATAGAATGTGTTGTTTTTTAACAGAATGCCTGATTTATTTGGAGAGAATATGACCCAAAGTAAACATGAGTCTCTGTGTTGGTATTTTGCTTTTAACAGAGAAGCAGGGCTCTACCTCATCTGGTCAGTGGTCCAGCTGGTGAGGGTGACCCAACTCAACTTCAAGTCTCACCATCAGTGGAGATGATGTATTTATTTGTGGTATTGCTTTGTTCCAAATGCATCCAAGGGGAAGTGAGTAAACATGAAATAAAAAATAAGGCAACACAATTGAACATGAAATATGAGATTCCTCTGTCAGGTGGGTAGCCTGCCTAATTCCCCAAAAGTAAATACGGTGAGTTGAATGATGAAGTGACAATCTCCTTGAGCTCAAGTGCACACATCTGTAAAATGGGGCTATCTTATCTTTGGAAGGTGAATTTGGGCATCAAGTACCATAAAGAAAGCTGAACACCAAAGAATTGATGCTTTCAAACTGTGGTGCTGGAGAAGACTCTTGAGAGTCCCTTTGACAGCAAGATCAAACCAGTCAATCCTAAAGGAAATCAACCCTGAATATTCATGGGAAGGACTGATGCTGAAGCGGAAGCTCCAATACTTTGGCCACCTGATTGCAAATAGTTGACTTACTGGAAAAGACCCTGATTCTGGGAAAGATTGAGGGCAGGAGGAGAAGAGGACGACAGAAGATGAAATGGTTGGATGGCATCACCGACTCAATGGACATGAGTTTGAGCAAGCTCTAGGAGATAGTGAAGGACAAGGAAACCTGGCATGCTGCAGTTCATGGGTCACAAAGAGTCAGACACGACTTAATGATAGAACAACAACAACCCATATATAAATTGCCTAATAGGGTACTCGGCACTGGGCTTTTTAGCATGTTGCAAAACTTGGCAAAGTCTAACTCGCTACAAGGGCACCTGAGGCCACTTGTGGTCTTTCATTCAAGACCCAGCTCTTGGCCTTGCATGCCCAGCCGTGCATTCTGGCCACATGGACTGTCTGCATTTCTCCAAATCCTCAAGGTTCTTTTTTTTTTTTTTTTTTTGGAGGGGGGCTCTGCCCACCTTGTTTTATGCATGGCTGACAGTGCCCACCTCTGCCATGGTTCTAACAGTGAGAATTCCTCTTCCTCCTTTGGGATTCAGTTCAAGGATCACCCGCTCGGTGTCTCCAGGCAGAATGGTCCACTTCCTCCCTTGTGTTTGTACCAGTGACAGTTCTATTGCTGCCACTTCTTGCAAGACTACTGTGTGTGGCTGCATGGTCACCTGCTGTCCTCTGGGTTAGCACACACAGATGGCCCTACAACAATAGCATTCACCTCTGCTTCACAGATGGGGAAAGTCTGGTTCAGAGAGGTCATGTGTCCTCCCTCTGGAGCCGGAGGTAAGAACCACCCCCTGGTCCAGGTGGGCAGATCTCAGGGTGTACCTGCTTTCCACTGTGCCTTGTGATTCTCCTCTGTGCTTAGGGATGCTCACGTGTTGCTTGATCTTCTTCCTTAGATGGAAAGCCTCCTGAGGGTGGAGGTGGGTCCTCAGTGGCTGATGTCATAGTGGCTCCTTGTTAACAGGTTTGCTGGCACAGGCTAGTCATATACACCATAGAATCTACACTGTGGTCTTGGTTGGGGTACAAATACCTGGTAAGAAAACTCAGGCCAGGCCCACGAGTACCACCAGTTCCTAAATCTTCAGCAGCTGATACTCAGTATTTTCATCCAGACTCTTAAGGATTCTTGAGATGGCATCAGGAAAACCTCTTCCCTGGCCTGGCTTTCCAGCAGTCAGATCAGGCTAGGTTCCTCAACACGTGGGTCCATTTTGAGCCGATGACTGAGTGATCCTCTCTGAGGAGCGGGCAGTGTGCTCACTCCCAGGTTGGCATGCTCCAGCCCTGGGAGACACGGGGCTGGCCTGTAGGACTGTGATCCTGGTGATAATTCCTCAGTGAGGGAACGCAGCAAACCCTAAGATGTTGACAGTTTCCACCACCCCGATCCCCACTGGCAGATGATGCAGCAAAGCATGAAGATACGGTGACTTGTCTAAGGTCACACAGACAAGAGGCCGTCCCGCTGGGAGACCCTGTGCTCTGAACTCTGGGCTGTGCTGCTTCTCAGGCAAACCCAGGTTTTACTAAAGCCTCTAGAGACCAGCAGGGAAAAGCAGGCAAGGAATCCGAGATCATGACCGCCAAACCAGGCAGAAAAGCTGGGCCGGCCCTGTCTTGTAATCTGGCCTCAGCGGAAGGAAAGCTGAGTAAACAGAAGTTGGAGGAAAAGTTCACACATGGCTCATAATAACGCACTGGGAATGGGAAACCTCGCCGGGAAGATGAAAAGTGAAATTTGGGAGCATTCAATATGGTTCCTTTCAGCTCTAAAGCCCATGATTGACTTCCCCAGCAGGCCTGGAGCAATCCAAACACCCAGGACAAATCCTATAAGCGTGCCTAATGGAATAATCCACACTCTGTTTGCTTGGGGTTTTGAAGCATCAAAACAGTTCCTTTCTGCGCTTACTTTGGCTCCCCTGCAGTTTTAATTAAGCCTCCCGCAGCTCACGAGCATATGAAAATTAGGCAGAAAGAAAACCCGGGGCCTCTGATGCCAGGACCACAAGGTGCAGGCCTTCCGGTTTGCTCTTTGCTTGAGCGGCCTCAACGAACGCTCAGAGTCCACCCGAAGGGAGAATTTTCCATCTTATTTTCTTTTGTGGGGAGGGGGCTGTGATGACTCAAGTGATGAAAAGGTTTCTTGTGGGAAGCTGCAACAAAACAGGCACCAGAGAATCCCCGGGCCGGGCTGTCATATTTCCTTTGACCCGTCCTGGGAGATGAGATGACTGTGGGCCTCTTCCCTCTCTGCTCCTCTCTGAAGGCCACAGCATCCACCCACCAGCTGTGATGATACCATACTCTGGTCCTACCCTTGGTCTGTTGTCATGGAAGCTAGACATGTCAGGTCTGCACCCTGTGGGTAAGTTTATTATAAAACAAGGAGCTCACCTACAAGTATATCCAATGCATCTAGCAAGGGAGACCAACAAGACACAATTTCCTCCAGAATCTCACATTCTAGTGCAGGAAAGGAAAAGAGTCAGTGTTTCTGGACAGCATAGAATGAAAGCCGCCAAAATGAAGACTGATTTTGACTTTTTCTCCCCCAGCATTTCTGGAAGAAGGTATTTGCTACACCATGATCTAGAGCACCCAGGTTTTTCTGGTCCTTCGGCGCTACCACCCTCAGCATTGGTTTTCTTCTTTCCTCTCTCCTGTGGCCTCATGGCCCCAAGATGGTGGACGTAGCACTAGACCTTTCATCTGTCTTCCAGGAGCGAAGACAAGGCAGCCTATCCAGCTCCCCTCATGCTGGAAGGTCCTGGCTGACATCCCCACTGACCACTAGCTAATTTTGGCTGATAGGACCACTTCCTGCTACCAGGGAGTTGGCCCCCTAAATACATGTCTCCTTAGCATCCTTAGTGGTAGGTGGTAGGAACCAAAGAGGTTGCTAATGGCACTTGAGTCGGCTATGGAGATGTAACTTGGGGAAGAGGCAGTTAGCTTGAGGGAACAGAGCAATCACATGGCTCCTGAGAAAGAAGGGGAAAACACGTGATACAGAGGAGTTGGGAGGAAGAGGAACATGAAGGTGGTGACAGCTCAGTCACCAGTGCGGCACTCGGGACCATCCTCGGACAGAGCACAAGCAAGGGAGGCAGGGGAGAAGGGTGACCGTGGCAATGTCCTCTGGGCAACATGCAGGAGCACCTGTCTGTACCTAGGGTGACCCGCCAGGCTGGACTCCAGCATAGAAACCTAGGACCATGTTCCATTACTGAAACACCACTTCGGATACCAATTTCCTTTTAACTATTGGGTTGGCCAAAAAGTTTGTTTGGGTTTTTCCATAATGTTGTATGGAAAAGCCCGAAAACTTTTTGGCCAATCCAGTTGAATACTCATTTTGTTTTTTCTTAAATGGTCAGCTTTCAAATTCGTGGGGAGTTCTTGCTCTTTATTCCTTTTAAATATTTAAGGGACTGGCTGAACTAATTTTAGGGTGTAAATATCAATGTAGGCCTAAAGGAAAGAAAGAAGACTGAGAAATATTGTCAACAATTTCCACTTGAACACACAGAAAAGTAAGTGGAATATTTTTCCGACCTCCCTCAATTACATAATTTTGAATCAACTGAAAGGATTCTAGGGCTTTCCTGGTGGTCCAGTGGCTGAAAATCCGCCTTGCAATTTAGGAGACACTGGTTGGATCCCTGGTCTGGGAAGATCCCACTCGCCTCAGGGCAAGGGAGACCACGTGCCACAACTGAACTGGTGCTCTGGAGCCTGGGAGCTGCAACTACTGAGCTCATGGCTGCAGCTACTGAAGTCCACACACCGCAACAAGAGAAGCCACCACAACAAGGAGCCCGCGCACCACAACTGGAGAGGAGCCCCTGCTCGCAACTAGAGGAAAAAGCCCACAGAGCAATGAAGACCCAGCACAGCCAAAAATAAATAAATAAACAGATCTTAAAAGAGAGAAAAAAAAGGGTTCTAGTATCTATGATTGCAAAGAGAATACTTACATATGCTAATACGCATGTCTGCTGACTCCTTGTCCTTCCTTAATAAGCGCCCCCCCTCCAGCCCCCCCGCACCTCCCCCACACCCGTCATCTGCTCTGGGAAGCCCAGAGTGTCAAGGAAGTACCTCTGCCAAGCTGGAGCTCCTTTCCAGCCTACGGGGAGAAAATGTGGCTTTGCAGAACTTCCCAATTGTTTTCCCTGGGGTTTGAAACCATAACATTTCCATGCAGAGGAAATAGTTGTAGTATGTTTATTTTTTCAGACTTCATGAATATTAAAAGCACTCTGATTGAGGCCAAAACATAAGAAAAATGAAGGCAGGGATACCAAATGTGGGTGTTCTGCTTTCAAAGCCGTCTTCACCCTTGTAAAATGTTTGACGCAAAAGAAGAGGAGTGGCGTACACATAAAGCGAAATCAAACATGGTTCTGGACATGCAGTGATCACAGTTTTATCTGGGCTTTGGCTGTAGTCTAGGGCACGGTGCAGGGGAAGGGCTGCGCGGCTCTGTGAGTGGACGGGACCCTGAGAAGAAGGAATTGGTGAATTTTCAACTGAAAACTCAATGTGCCAATTCTTTTTTTAAAGGTTCACACTTATTCAGCCCGGATGTACCATGAACCTCTGAGGACTTACACATCTTTTTAATGTGAGGAACTAATAACCAAGTCCCTTGGACTGCAAGGAGATCCAACCAGTCCATTCTGAAGGAGATCAGCCCTGAGATTTCTTTGGAAGGAATGATGCTAAAGCTGAAACTCCAGTACTCTGGCCACCTCATGCGAAGAGTTGTCCTCTGGGCAACATGCAGGAGCACCTGTCTGTACCTAGGGTGACCCGCCGGGCTGGACTCCGGCATAGAAACCTAGGACCATGTTCCATTACTGAAACACCACTTCTGATACCAATTTCCTTTTAACTATTTATTGGGTTGGCCAAAAGTTTGGTTGGAAAAGACTCTGATGCTGGGAGGGATTGGGGGCAGGAGGAGAAGGGGACGACAGAGGATGAGATGGCTGGATGGCATCACTGACTCGACGGACGTGAGTCTGAGTGAACTTCGGGAGTTGGTGATGGACAGGGAGGCCTGGTGTGCTGCGATTCATGGGGTCGCAAAGAGTCGGACACGACAGAGCAACTGAACTGAACTGAATAACCAAGGAGTAGCTTAGATAAGACCGTACGAATATTTAGACCTTTTAAATCTTTGGGTGCCAAGACACACACTTCCAAGGTGAACCTATTTACTCCAATGAACATTAGACTATTTCTTTTCCAGCCCTGTTGGCCCAAGAGCAGCCCCCACAGTTGGAGAAACGCTATCTGGCATTATGATAAAAAAGAGCTCAGAACGCTGATACAGCCACCTGCCTATTTTGAGACTGAGTATGATTCAGTACTTCGGCCACCTGATGTGAAGAGCTAACTCACTAGAAAAGACCCTGATGATGCGCAAGATTGAAGGCAAAAGGAGAAGGAGACAGCAGAGGATGAGACAGTTAGATAGCATTAGCGACTCAATGGACAAGAATCTGAGCAAACTCCAGGAGACAGTGGAAGACAGAGGAGCCTGAGGCATGCCAGTCCATGGCGTTGCACAGTGTTGGACATGACATTGTGACTGAACAACATGATTGCAGGTCCCCCAGATGTCAACCCTGCTTCATTTTTAAAGAGAAAAACCAAGCCCTTCTGAAATGAAGAAGTCATTGCATTTTGTCCAATGAAAGTGACAAAATACAGAACCTTAACCTATTAAAAGTTAAGATTACATGCTTTTTCCAGCGTGTTGAGTAGCAGAAGAGATGAATATACCGTGATGGTGGGGTTCAAAGCACAAGGGCCAGCCGCATGGTCAGGGAGGGGAGCCCAGTACCGAACTAGCATTGATACGCTTCTATTAGAACAACCTGTGGGCCCAACACACCAGGAAGGATGGAGGGTGGGGAAAAGGAATGGGAAAGACGAAGTCAGCAGAGGAGAGGGATGCTGGGGCCATCTGGGAACACACATCACCCACTGCTCCGGTGATCCTCTAAGAATTTCTGGGGTCAGGATAAGTAGCTACCAAGCCATTTTTCAGTTCACTAGTTCATTCTTCCAAACATTTCTGTTAACTAAATCAAACTACATTAAAAGCTCTGCAGTTTTACAAAAGACAATAATAAAAAAGCACAATCCAGTCCTTCATCTGGTTAGTTCTTAGAATTATACACAGTAGGAAGCAAAACTATCTCAATGTAAAATCAATTTATGACACTGCTACAGGTTGAACTGTACCCCTCCCAAATTCTCATGGTAAAGCCATAACCCCCAGAACCTCAGAAGGTTGGAAATAGGCTCACTGCAGATGTCATTAGTTCAGATGAGGTGGTTAGGATGGGACCTTAATCCACTGCAACCAGCATCTTTTAACAAAGGTGAAGTGTGGACACAGACATGAACACAGGGAGAAAGCCACGTGAACATGAAGGCAGGAATTAGGTGGTGCTTCTCCCAGCCAAGGAATGCCAAAAATCACCAGCAAACCACTAGACGTGAGGAGACAGAGGCCTGGGGAAGACCCTCCCTCACGGTCTCAGGAGGAATCAACCCCGCCAACACCAGGACCTCAGACTTGCAGCCTCCAGAACTGTGAGACATTTCTGCTGTGTGAGCTGCCCAGCACATGGTCCTTTCGGACAGAACCCTAGGAAATGAAGGTGGATGTTAACAGGTCGGCTGTTTGCAGTTGAGTCGCCCTTTTCAAGCCTTCCATTGCTCTTCCTCTGGGTCTGGGGCCCACAGGAGGAAACGGAAGGAGCTGGGCGTGTTTGATGGGATGCAAACCATAGACATGACCAACCTACTTGACGCTCGCAAAGACACAGAGGGTGAGCCGAAGGGCTGCGGACTGGCTAGTGTGTGATTGCCTACCTGAGCCAGCCACCTGAAGAGAAGTGCCCTCTGATAATGCTATGGCTTCCAAGGAGGCACTAGTGGTAAAGAACTCGCCTGCCAACGCAGGAGACATAAGAGATGCTGGTTTGATCCTTGGGTCAGGAAGAGGCCCTGGAAATGGCACCCCATTCCAGTATTTGTGCCTGGAAAATCCCATGGACAGAGGAGCCTGGCGGGCTACAATCCATGGGGTCACAAAGAGTTGGACACGACTGAAGAGACAGCCCACACGCATCCATTAAAAAGCCAGACACTGTAACCATACTGCTGTTTTCTGGAATGTCTTATGTAGCCAGAGAACAACTTCAGAGAAAATGCTAGAATTACATAGTCCTATCTAGATGATATTCTCAGAAAAATAAAGCCAGAAAGGAATGAAATGATTCAACCCTCTGTCTTCAAAAAGATGAAGATCAGAGCCATCATATCCAGAGCTTCTCAGTGTTTTTAATACACACGGGACCTCCAAGGCCATTGTTATGATAACTTCCAGGTACCAACGGGCCTAACATCATCCCCATTTTACAGAAGACAAGTGGAGGCCAGAGATCAAGATATCCCCAGGCTGAAATGTAAGTCATCTGAACTTCATCACTGGGATTTCAGTCTCAATCATTTTTCTAAAATAAATGGTGTCTGGATGGATGTGGTCACAGAGAGAGTAACAGTAAAAGTAAAAGGCATAAGACGCTTTTACACACTCTGCATTTCACTCTTTCCAGAGCTAGAACAGCCCTCAGTGGCGGAGGCCATGGCCTCCCCTCCTGTCCGCAGCGCCTCGCCGATTACTGGCTTGTGGAGGGCAAACAATAAACGTTCCCTGAAAGTGAAATAAAAGACTTTAATAAAATGCTCTTTTAGGAGGAGACTCCTTGAACTGCAAGCCTGTGGCTGCTGCTCTTGGCAGGGCATTGCCAGTGGATCTGGTTGTGGGAAAACTTGACTGTACTGTTCAGCCAAATATGATAATTGGTGACCTTTTCTGATGTGAGGAGGGGCGCTCTTTTTCACTCTGTGTTCCTCCCAAGACATGTGTTTCTAGGTCTTTCCTTGGCTTTGTAAAGTAAACAGGGTAGCCGAGTCTGGAGCTATACAATCACACTTGTACCTTCCCCATCACGTCGATAATAGAAAGAAGACACTCCACTTCAGATCCGGATCAGCTCAGCACAGGGTCTAAGACCGGGTCCCTGGCAACGAAGGCGTTCTCTGGGTTTCTACCGGGCGAGGCTCTGGGTCCAGTGATGCAAGCGAGGCTACAAGGATCAGAATTAGCCCATGTTGCAGGCGGACAGCATGGCTGGCTGGCAGCTGCCTGATGCCAACAGATGAGCAACAAATGTGCAGCAGACCGACAGTTCTCCCCTTTGGTTTGGGACGTGTGGGGTCTCTGGATGCACACAGGCGTACGCGCCTCGGCATCAGAATTCTAGTGGCGGGCCAAAGAAAGAATGCCAGGAATCACTGACCCTTCTGCCTGGTCTCTGAAGGGCTTCCAGTAATTGCTTATTTATAACCTTGGAGCACTTGGTGGCCGTCCAGGAAGCAGTGAGCAGCTGCCTATAACAGGAAACCCACGGCCCTGCCCACTGACTGCAAACACATGCTCCTTTCTGTCATCTTGGGAAGAGGTATAGCTCCATAATGGGAGAGAGAGCTGTCGACTGGTTCCTTCCGTCGGGGGTTCACTGCAACTTCAGGATCGAAAGGTCTCATCGTCCTGTCACGAGCCTCTCTGAATTCCCCAAACAACGTGATAACAGTTAAGACCGATCACTCTTACTCTTGTAAAGTCACTTTTCATCCTAAACTACATGCTCATGTGTCCCCTCCCCCCACCTGACATACTCAGGTACCCAAATTCTGGATGCTAGAGTAAAATTCTGAATGTTTAAAAACTCCTAACGAGCAATAGCGAACTGGCCACAGAGACATTTTCAAATCACATATTACTGGTTAAGATGACAGACCCACTCATAGAATTTTAGAATCAAAGACTGCATCCATTCTGTAATAGTTTCACCTCCTTATTTATATAGATAAGATTCAGGCCATCACCATGCCAAGACTTCTCTGTTTGATCCTGAAACTCTGAAAATGCAGCTAATTCTTACTCTTCAAATTTAAATGAAGCTACTTCTTACCCTCCAGACTTCACACAAGGGTGTCACTGTTTTTACATTTCAGAAGTTGAAGAAATAAAGCAGGGAAAGGAAAAATATTCAATACCTCAAGAAATTATTTAACTTATTTCTGGTTTAGAAACCTAGTTCAATATACGTTTCACTTGCATACACATTTGATCAAATAAACACCAAGAACTACTCTTTCAAACTATAAATATTGTACCGGGCCACAGCATGTCACATATTCCATCAAAATAACATATTTTCGCTTTGAAGTCTTTCAAGTCAGCACACAATTTTATAGGTAAATAAATTAAACAGAACATACAGATATGAATTACTTTCAGTTCAGCTTTTCTAATACCTGATCATCTTTTATATATTTTAAAGGTGGGGGGAGATTTAACAGTATGTTCTCTTTAGAAACTTGCTTTAGTTAGTTAGTTGCACAGTCGTGTCCGACTCTTTGTGATCCCATGGACTGTAGCCCACCAGGGTCCTCTGTCCTTGGAATTCTCCAGACAAGAATACTGGAGTGGGTTGCCATTTCCTTCTCCAGAAACTTGCTTACATTAGCTTATTCGGTTGCAAGCAAAGTCTTGCAGCCTTGCTGTTGAACTTTGTTAGATCTTATTCATTAGTCATTGCTTTCATTGTGTGTGTAAAAGTGGGGAAAACAGTGCTGCTTCTTGTAACACCAGGAGGAAGACAGAGTTCCTGCTCTCTGAACCCTCATCATTTGTCCCTTGGCACAAATAAGGAACAGTAAAATATGACGACAGAGGATTAGATGGTTGGATGGCATCCCCAACACAATGGACATGAGTCTGAGTAAGCTCCGGGAATTGGTGATGGACAGCGAGGCCTGGAGTGCTGCAGTCCATGAGGTCACAAAGAGTTGGACATGACTGAGTGACTGAACTGAAGTGAAAATAAGAAAGTGTTGGGAACGTTAGGGAAAAGGACTATTTTAAAGGCAAAGGAAGGACTGGGAGCTCGAGATGTTGGGGCAAATGGCAAAGCTGCAGGATGGGGACCCCTGTGGCCTCCTTGGTCAGAAATGGTGCAATTCTATTGAGCCAGGCAGCCAGCACGCAGGGAGACCTGGCGATGTTTCAGACACAGAAACCCCCGGCTCGGTGATGCCTCGCCTGCTGAGAGAGAGAGGACGGTGGCTTCCCATCATGTGGGCTGGGAGATGGGGAAGCCATCTTTTCTAAGAAGAGGCAGAAACCCAGAGTGTTTCTGCGGATGTGCAGGGGAAAGTGAGGACCCTCTCCCACATGCTGGGCTAAGGGTGCGAGTATTCTCATCCAGGCTGGGAAACCGAGAGGACACTGCCTCATCGAGTGCTCACCTGTCAGCACTGATGACGTTCCCATCAACTAGTCTCACCCAAGTCTGTGACCAGCTCCTAATTCCAATTCCAAAGAATAGCTTCCATCTTACAGACTTCCCTGTAGTTTGTAACAGTGGCCAAGGCTCCGAGCCCTGCTGCTGTTTCCAGTGTCCAATGAGCAGGCTAGGGAGTGGGAGGTCCTGGGGGGCAGGAAGTCTGTCTCATGGGAACACAAGTAAATCCCAGAAACAGTCCCAGGAAATGGATTGGATTTCCTCTATTTTACTAAAACAAGTGTGTGTTTGTACACAATTAGCAGTCATCAAAATAAGTGCAGACAGTGACTGCAGCCATGAAATTAAGACACTTGCTCCTTGGAAGGAAAGCTATGACAAACTTAGATAGCGTATTACAAAACAGAGACATCACTTTGCCGACAAAGGTCCATCTAGTCAAAGCTATGATTTTTCCAGTAGTCATGTACAGATGTGAGAGTTGGACCATAAAGAAGGCTGAGTGCCAAAGAATTGATGTTTTCTAACTGTGGTATGGAGAAGACTCTTGAGAGTCCCTTGGACAGCAAGGAGATCAAACTAGTCAATCCTAAAGGAAATCAACCCTGAATATTCATCGGAAGGACTGATGCTGAAGCTGAAACTCCAATACTTTGGCCACCTGATGTGAAGAGCTGACTCACTGGAAAGACCCTGATGCTGGGAAAGACTGAGAGCGGGAGGAGAAGAGGGTGACAGAGGATGAGATGCTGGGCAGCATTGCAGACTCAATGGACACGACTTAGAGCAAACTCTGGGAGATAGTGAAGGATAGGGAAGCCTGGTGTTCTGCAGACCCATAAAGAGGCAGACATGACCAAGCGTCTGAACAACAATAACTTTAAAAATATCTGGAGTTAGGAGTCATGATGTATATATAATTTCACATCTTAGTTTACTCCTGAAAAACTATTCACAAGCCCTTTCCCCCACCCTCAGTGCAAAGACCACACTTAAGGAATCAAGGAAAAGAGAAGAATGAATNCACTTTGCCGACAAAGGTCCATCTAGTCAAAGCTATGATTTTTCCAGTAGTCATGTACAGATGCGAGAGTTGGACCATAAAGAAGACTGAGTGCCAAAGAATTGATGTTTTCTAACTGTGGTATGGAGAAGACTCTTGAGAGTCCCTTGGACAGCAAGGAGATCAAACCAGTCAATCCTAAAGGAAATCAACCCTGAATATTCATCGGAAGGACTGATGCTGAAGCTGAAACTCCAATACTTTAGCCACCTGATGTGAAGAGCTGACTCACTGGAAAGACCCTGATGCTGGGAAAGACTGAGAGCAGGAGGAGAAGAGGGTGACAGAGGATGAGATGGTGGGCAGCATTGCAGACTCAATGGACACGACTTAGAGCAAACTCTGGGAGATAGTGAAGGATAGGGAAGCCTGGTGTTCTGCAGACCCACAAAGAGGCAGACATGACCAAGAGTCTGAACAACAATAACTTTAAAAATATCTGGAGTTAGGAGTCATGATGTATATATAATTTCACATCTTAGTTTACTCCTGAAAAACTATTCACAAGCCCTTTCCCCCACCCTCAGTGCAAAGACCACACTTAAGGAATCAAGGAAAAGAGAAGAATGAATTGTTTCCCAGAACGCTGAATGCTTTAGCCAAGACTTGCTTGGTGTTTTTTCCCAGATGAACACATGTAGTTTTTCTCGGCATCTTGGTCTTGACTATGAGATCACCTGAACCCTCCAGTAAGAAGAACAATGTAAAATTTTGGAGAATATATTAAAAACATGACTTGAAAGCTGAAGTCAAACTCCAAGTTGGGTACACAGCCATTCAGTCACTGGTTAGGACTGTCCAGGTTTCCATTTCCTCATGGAAGGAAAGGACTGGGATGTTTCCTAAAGGTTCCTCCAACTCTGCTCGGACACATGCTTCACATAGGGCTTCCCTGGTGGGTCAGTGGTAATGAAGCCACCTGCCAATGCAGGACACACAAGAGACTCAGGTCCGATCCCTGGGTTGGGAAGATCCCCTAGAGAAGGGAATGGCAACCCACTTCGGTATTCTTGCCTAGGAAATCCCATGGACAGAGGAGCCTGGTGGGCTACAGTCCACAGGGTCGTAGAGTTGGACACAACTGAGCATGCATGCTATGCTAGGCTTCATGCGGTAGATCCCATGGCACTTTTTTTTTTTTTTTTAAATTGAAGTATAGTTAATCTACAAGGCTGTGTTGATTTTCAGGTATACAGCAAAGTGACTTGACTCAGTTATATATATGTATTTTTTTTAAGATTCTTTTACACTAAAGGTTATTATAAGATACTGAATACAGTTGCCTGAGCTACACAGGAGGTTCCTGTTGTTCATCTGTTTTACCCATGGCGCTTTTTAAGTTGAATCCTGCTGTCTGACAAACCCAGTCTGTACGTTGGGCAGCGGCTAGGTGACATCTCAGGAGGGTGAGGCTAATTTACGAGCAGAAGGGTGACCCCTGCGTGCCAGGATCATGGGCGCTGCCCTGGGATGGCTTTATTCTTTGGTATGTCTCCTTTGAGGGAAGGCTGGGCCAGTGAGGCAGGCAGGCAGCCTGACTCCACAGCTCTGGCCCCATACTCACTGTGCCCTGCCCACGGGGCCCATCTCTCTGCAAGGTCCACTCTGCGTGGTCCAGGGGAGCCCGGTCACAGCTGGGGAAGGAGTGTGTTCAAAGGCGTATTAAGGATGACTAATGTGAAGATTGCCCACAATGTCATCTTTTCTTTTTCTCTCACATTGTTAGCGTTTATGAAGCCCACGTCTCGGTTTCCCTTCCTTTATTTTCACATGACTCACAGTTGGTGGAGAATGTTTTCAAAACCAAACTCAGAGCTGATAAATAGCACTGGCTTCACGGTAATAAAGGAACAGAGTCGAGATGGAACGAGAGCCTGGGTTTAAGTAAATAATGACACAAAACCCTATGATTTTTGTAAAGACAAATTTCATGGAAATGTTTCATGTTTTTGCTTCCACGTGATGATAAATGGAAGCAGAGCATGGGTAGAGAAAGTATCATTTTAGTCCTTGAAGGGAACTCGAGAATTCACTCCAATTCACTAAATATTTATTAAACCCTACTTGGTGCTGGGTGCTGTGGTTACAAAAGCAAGTGAGATGAGGTCCCCGTTTTTGAGTAGCTCAGAGTGCATCATGGAGACAGACACAGCCGCTCTCTGTGCTTGGTGCCGTCTGCCTGCAGGGCCTCTGCACGGCCCCGCTCTGCTCTGCTGTACTCGGACTGAACCCTGTGGGCTGCAGGTCCTGGGAGCTCCAGCGGGGGTCTGCCAGGAGGGAGGCGCTGGCAAGCGATGACAGGGTGGGGAGTAGGGAGAAGCCAGGATTTCTCCCTTCTGCCTGGGTGTCTCCAGAACTGGCTGTGTTTTCCCCGGGCTCATGCTCCTGCAGGTGAACTGGCCAGGATTCCTGCTCTGTGCAGTGGTCCAGCCCTTTCCTCCTCCACCCTGCATCCTAGGGTGGGGCACTTTCCACTATGGCTCACTTCTGGCTGCCCTCTCAACCCCTGTGTTACCTCCACAACCATCTCTTCGAATTAAAAAAAAAACCCACTTAAAAATAATGAGCCTGTCTTCCCTTTTGCTAGTTAGACCCTGACCAATGTACAACAAATTAATGATGAGACAGAAGATGCGTGGAAAAGGAAATGACAACCCACTGCAGTATTCTAGCTTGGAAAATCCCATGGACAGAGGAGCCTGGCGGGCTACGGTCCATAGGGTTGCAAAGAGTCAAACACAACTGAACAACTAAACAACAGCAACAATAAGTAGAATAGATGTTCTTCTAGCAATCTGAGCACTTCAGAGCTATGGGTGGGCATAGAGAGAAAGTTAAGTTTGCTCAGAAGACTGGAGAAGACCCACCCAGGTAGTAACACTTGTCATGGTGAAACCCTGACAAGTGATGAGGGTTTAGTCCTTGAAAGGTCAACCAAGTCTTAAGAACTTTACAAAAGGGGGAACTGAGGTACAGGCTGGAAATGAGCCTTGGGTTTTCCTGCCTAGAAGGGAAGGTTTTGGAATGTTTCCACCTGGGCTTTCCTGGTGACTCAGATGGTAAAGAATCTGCCTGCAAGACAGGAGACCTGGGTTAGATCTCTGGGTTGGGATGATCCCCTGGAGAAGGGAATGGCAACCCACTCCAATAGTCTTGCTTGGAATCCCCTGGACAGAGCAGCCTGGCAGGCTAAAAGTGTTGGGGTCACAAAGAGTTGGGCATGACTGAGCGAGTTACACTTTCACTTTCACCTGGGTTGGAGCCTCCAACCCCCACCCAGTCGCTGACCACATGGGTCCTGAACTGCCAAGCTACTAACTCCTTCCTTTCAAGCTCCTCCCTCATCCCTTTATGATTCTCAGGGTAAATTCTAACTGCTCTCAGCACACTTCCTCCTGCTTAAGCCTAAATGAGCCCCTACTCTGGACCCCCACAGGGATGCCCTGGTACATCACAGGACACTGGCTGGGAAAATCTCTTTTTAGTGCCCGAAAATCACCCTAGTACCTGCGCCTCTGAGGAGGCCTGTGCCATTATTTATTACAGAATAAGCTCTAGCTGTTGAGGGTCAATTATTCCATTGACCAGGCATTACAATAATTCCTGGTAATTAAAAGAGGTACTTATGTGAATCCGGGTGCATATTGAAAGAAACATTAGTCCTTTGTCATCTTGGCAAGTCTATTGTTCTGAGCCAGGCCCAACCAATTAACATCTTTCCCCAATCCCTGTCAGCTGGGGCTTGAAAAAAAAAGGAGAGAAAGGGGGTCACTCAGATGCTAATTTAGATACAATTGTGTCAGGGCTGTTTGGAGGGGTCTGGCTAGAAAGAAGCCACTGGGGTTTAATGAAGCAAACATCTTGGGTCCCAGTGACCCTGCAGGGGTAATTTTTAAAAGGCCCTTCTGTGTTCCTTTGCCAAATAGAAGAGGGCATCACAAGAAGCCCTTCCTTCAGAAAAAAAAAGAAAAGAAAAGAAAAAAATTAAGACAGGGATAATCATGCATTTAATCTGCTCATTAAACAAATCTCTCAGGCGGACTTAACGTGAATTAGCACTTCTCTAAAAAGGTAAAATGTGACATACAGCAGACAGTTCAGATCATTTGAAAAAGGTCACAATTCTTTGTCAGAAGCTCAATTGTTAATGTATTAATATTCGAGGATATTGAGCAAAGACCTCCACCTCCATTCAACCCCGGGCACAGAAGAATATACATTTTCCTAACAGGAAAACAAAACACTTTCTCCAGGTACTGATGCAGATGGAAGTACAAGCTACATACAGATGATGCGCGATTTTCAAACATAGGAATTAAGAGAGAGAAGGGAAAAAAACCACAACTGAGTCTGTTGACTCCCGGAACAGCTTTCCACCTGACCCTGCTGGGTTCACCTGTGTGGTTGCTAAGATCCAATAGCGAAATCAATCCTGAATATGCTCAAGCTGAAGCTCTAATACTTTGGCCACCTGATGGGAAGACCTAACTCACTGGAAAAGCCCCTGATACTGGGAAAGATTGAAGGCAGGAGAAGAAGGGGGCAACAGAGGCTGAGATGGTTGGATGGCATCACTGACTCAACAGACATGAATCTGAGCAAACTCTGGGAGATGGTGAAGGACAGGGAAGCCTGGCGTGCTGCAGTCCATGGGGTCACAAAGAGTTGGACAAGACTTAGCGACTGAACAAAAGACTACCCGTCTGTGCGGACCCTCAGGGCCACCTGGTCTGAGCACTACAGCCTGGACACAGGGACTCTGGCAGCTGGGGCTCCAGTGAGGTTCCAGATTGACAAGGTCTGGAATATAAACTTCCTGGAAAACAGTGGAATCTTTTGTTCACCCATGAAACATCACACTGACACATACACCTTTCAAAGATCTCAGCCTTCTCTAAAGGGGGCTAACTGTCTTCTCTCCATAGTTACCTAGTTATCTGCAGGTGCCGCAGAGGTTGAGACAGTGTCTACAAGGAAGGCATGAGGACTCACACAATCGTCTAACTTGTCAACCTAGACCCTCACACAGGACGCTCATACCCATGGAAGTATTGTTTCAATGGAAACGAGTAAAAAGCCTAATCCTGGACCCATTTTGAAAGACGCAGTTGACGTTTCTTGTCAAAAAGTATTTCCCATATGGAGAAAGAAATGGCAACCCACTCCAGTACTCTTGCCTGGAAAATCCCATGGACGGAGGAGCCTGGTAGGCTACAATCCATGGGGTCGCAAAGAGTCGGACACGACTGAGCGACTTCACTCACTGGCACATCATGGTGTTGGCAAGGCACCCATGTTGCTGTGTGTGCAGCTGCTGAATACAGCATTCCACATTAAAAATAGCTCACAATATAAAAAAAAAAAAGTATTTCCCATAATAAGAAAAAGAGAGAGAGGTCCATTTCAAGACAAGTCAATACTCAAACAGAAGCCATACACCTCTGTTCATGGCAGCATTACTCACAACAACCAAAAGGTGGAAATAACACAAGTGTGCATGAACAGATGATGGATAAACAAAACGTGGTCTGTATTCATGGGGTTGAGGACACCCTATCCTCACCTATGGCACCTTGGCAGAAAGAATAGTTTAAGCTGAAGGAGTTTGCAACATGGCAGGAGCAAGATGGGGTTCCGACCTCCGCCCTGTACCTCTGAGGTGGGTAAAAGACCTTCACCTGAGAGGTACGTCCTTAAGAGCGGGGACACAGAGGGATCCGATAGACAGGCCGTGCGAAGCCCCTTCAGGTCACCACCCTGAGCTCACCCTCTGCTCAGCACAACTTTCTACTCTTCACCAAGTGAAAAGTGAAAGTATTAGTCACTTAGTCGTGTCTAATTATTTGGGACAACATGGACTGCAGCCTGCCAGGCTCCGCTGTCCATTCGACTCTTCAGGCAAGAACACTGGAGTGGGCAGCCATTTCCTCCTCCAGGGTGTCTTCCTGACCCAGGGACTGAACTTTTGAGCTATCTGAGAAGCCCACTCTTCATCAAACTCAGCATAAAAGCATTCAGGTTTAATCATTTCTTCTGGTCTTCATTTCCTTATGAGGTTTTCTGAGTCATATAAAACTCAAATAAATTTGCATGCTTTTCTCCTGCTGGCTCAGGTGGTAAAGAATCTGCCTGCAATGCAGGAAACCCGGGTTTGATCCCTGGGTCAGGAAGATCCCCTGGGAAGGGAATGGCAAACCACTCCAGTACTCTTGCCTGGAGAATTCCATGGACAGAGGAGCCTGGCGGGCTACATACAGTCCATGGGATCGCAAAGAGTCAGACGTGACTGAGTGACTAACGCTTCTCCTGCTAACCTGCCTTTTTCAGTTTAATTTTCAGACTCAACTAGCAACTCTAAGAGAGTCAAGGAAAACCTTTTTCCTTGTCTATGTAGCATTTAATGGAATCATGTGATTCAGCCTTTGAAAGGAATGAACTTCTGATACGAGCGACAACATGGCTGAGCCTTGAACACATCATGCTAAATGGAATAAGCTAGAAACAAAGGATGAATATTGTATAATTCTGTTTACATGAGGTACCTAGACTAGACAAATATAGAAGGACAGAGAGGGGCTGGATAATGAGGGGGTGTGAGGAGTTAATGGGGACAGACTTTCTGATTGGGAAGATGAAAAAATTCTGGAAGTCAATAGTGGGGATGGTTGCAGGCGTTATGAACATCCTTAATGCCACAAGTTGTACATGTAAAAATGGTTAATATGATTAAAAATTAATATGAAACAAAATATGACATGGATAAGAAGTCACAGTTAAATGACTTTACCAGATAAGTTATTCTAGAAACTCAGTCTCTCAGTCATGTTGGACTCTTTATGACCCCGGGAACTATAGCCCACCAGGCTCCTCTGTCCATGGGATTCTCCAGGTAAGAATACTGGAGTGGGTAGTCATTTCCTCTTCTCCAGGGGATCATTCTGACCCAGGAATGGAACCCAGGTCTCCTTCATTGCAGACAGATTCTTTGCCATCTGAGCCACCAGGCAAGCCCCCTAGAAACTTATGAAACTATTACCTTGGAATGATTTAATTAGAGTAACATAAATTGGAAAGTAAATAAACAACCAGAAGATAAATCATTCAGCAACTCCAATGTCTCTTTGCAAAGCTCTTTTACTCAGCTTACAGCAGGTTGAAATAAAGATTCAGCATATGGGTATTACTGATAAAGAAGAACCCTCAAAGTTCAAGGTTTATCTTACACCATCTAAAAATTTAATTCCATAAATTCAACTTAAAGCCATGAATAAATTATTTAGCTTTCTTTTGCTCCAAAACTGTTTGTTCCTCCTGTTTTCCAAATAAAATTTTCTATTTTATTAGCCGCTTATATAAAAGCTAAGTCACACACTGAAAGTATTAAGAATCATTGAGTCAACTGCCCCGTCTACAGAAAGGCCAAAGGAGAGAAATGCTGTTGAAGTCAGTGGAACTAGGCTCCCAACTGCCTGAGAGCTGCTCCTGGGAAGTCAATCTCTTTTGAAGAAAGCAGCAGTTCATTGGCATTTGAACTGTTTTCCCTCTTTGGTACTTGTCGTCTGAACAGTAAGTCATGTCAGCTTTGGCTCAGCCCCCTTGAGGCCCAAACCCAGCGAAGCCTGAATTCACCATTCAGCGCAGCAGCAGCCGGAGGGTGTCTGGAATCTGTTGAGTGCAGTGAGCCTTACAATGGCACAGCTGCCCTGGAATGCTGTTACATGACACCCAGGGGGCCTGGGCCTCAGGGATATCCTGAACAGGGAGGCCAATCACGGCTTCATTACCTCCTTAGCAGACAAGAAGCTGCGAATGGGAAAGTGTCCAGGAGCAGCCTAAGGACCAACGGGGAAATTCTCGGCTCCCTGCAGCCCCAGCTGCACAAGACCACTCGGTGGGTGAAACCCGGCTCAGCTCCCCTCTGTCACTGTGACCACAGACCAAAGTGCTCAGTGCAGAGGCACCAGGCTGTGAGCCCACAGGACTGATGACTCACAGAAACAATCGCTTGTATAAATATACCATGTCTTCTTCATACGTTCATCTGTCAATGGACACAGGTTGCTTCCATGTCTCGGCTATTGTAAACGGTGCTGCAGTGAACACTAGGGGGCATGAATCTTTTCGAATTATGGTATATTTATACAACAGAATATTATTCAGCCACAAAAAAGAATGAAATAATGCCATCTGCAGTAACATGGGTGGAACTGGAGACTACCTTACTAAGTGAAATAAGCCAGAGAAAGACAAATACCATATGATATGACTATGTATGGAATCTAAAAAAAAGATATAGTTGAACTTATATACAAAAAACACATAGAATACAAAGCTGTGGTTACCAAGGGGAAAGTGGAGGCAGGGATAAATTAGGAGTTTGGATTAACAGATATGCTCTACTACATGTAAAAGAGTATATATATGTTTGTGTTACTGAATCACTTTCCTGCACACCTGAAATCAACTCAACATTGTAAATCAACTATATTTCGATTTTTAAAAAGGAAGCTATTAAAACCATGCATGAAAGATCTGCTCTATAGATGCAGAAGCAAAGAAAGTCTATTTCAATAGGAAACCATCAGGCATGGAAGAACTGGCTCCAGCAGAGATTTCTAAGGTTTATGTCAAATCATGGTAGTTATTATTTCAATCTTGATAGCCTGGTAGTGGGCAGCACTAGACCGTAGACATGATTTGTTATCAAAGAACCATGATCTGAAAAAAGTCTATCAAGGATGCAGAAGTAAGTAAAATCCTAAGGACACAGCTACGTAACATGACACCTTAACTCCTGAAAATCACCTGTAAGACCCCACTTCTGTTCAGAGCCAGCTGCACCAGGTCACGCTTTGGTCAATCACAGACTCTGAGAAAATCTCTTTTTACTCTGTAATCTACTGTGTTTATTTAAGAATGTCGTCTGATGTCTGAGAGCCAAAAGCACGGGTACCAAACCTCGGATGGGAAATAAAGGTAGGAGATAAAAAAAGAGGGGCATGTGGAAAGCTTATGATGGCAAAATGGGAATTATAAAAAAATATCTCTCTGAGGCCTGTTAATCAAGTAAGGCTTTTGTCTGTCTTCAGAAAATGTCACTGATACCGTGCAGTTGGAAGCAGACTTAGGAATCTGCCGTGTTGCTTTCGTAGGTATTCACGGAACGGTTGTTGAATGGTTGAGTCAATAAATCCTTTTACTGACTAAATGAGACAAGCAAGAAAAATAAAGAAGACATCTTAGAGCTCTGTCAAGGAGAAACCCACTGAAGAAGCCAACATTCCAAACTAGTGTTAATGTAAATGGTCATCAAAGTGGAGGTTTCAGGTTAATTGAGCTCCCTTTGAGAGTTATCATTTGCTGGAACGCGGCAACATCCCAGCTCTTTGAATGTGTTCTGGCCTGTTTTAACTGCCTGACAACCGGTACTGATTGAGGAGCCCTGCTCCATGCCTAGATGTGCTCACCAGCAAGAAACACTGTGTGTGCTCAGTTGAGTAGTCATGTCCAACTCTTTGCGACCCCATGGACCATAGCCCGCCAGGCTCCTCTATCTGTGGAATTATACTGGAGTGGGCTGCCATTTCCTCCTTCGAGGGATCTTGCTGATCCAGAGATCGAACCTGCGTCTCCTTCAGTGGCAGGTGGATTCCTTACCCCTGCACCTGGGAAGCCCAGGGAGAAACAGACACAGATGCAGAGCTCAGCCAGGCCCACATCGGTGCAGAAACACGTCACAGGAGCCAAGGTCTCCTAACCAAAAGCTCTCATTTTGTCATCTTGATAATTAAGCAGAAAAAGCAAAAGCCAAGTAAAGACTGTGTAGAATGTGTTCACAAAGGAACAAGAATAAGAAGGAGAAGCAGAGCGTCTGGAAAGAGGGATGGAGAGGAGAGCAGAACATCTCCTCTGGGAGCACAGGAGATGTCACAGGGAGGCAGAGCAGGGAGGAGGGAGGGGACCTTGACACTGGGGAGTGGGTGCAGAGGGGCGGCGGATGGCCTTGGGGAGCTGGGAACACCGGGGAGGTGTGTGCAAGGAAAACAACGGAACCTCTGCAGATTCTGGGCAGAGGGACAATGAGAATGGGCTTTCAGAAAAGACAAGGCTGTCGCTGTGTGGGTCCCAAAAGGAGAGACCAAAGGTGGGAAGCCAGGAAGCAATAGAAGGTTTACACTCTCCGGCTGGAAGAAAAGCCAATAGGGGCAGACGGATGGGCTGTAAAGGCAAAGGTGGAGGGCAGAGAGGTGATCAGAGGCCTGAGACACGAGTCAGAGGGTGAATGGCAACCACAGACACTAGGAAGGATCTGTCTTAAAAGGGAGTAAAGAAGACAAAGGTTTCCGACAGTGAGGTTTAAGGTAAGGGTATAACCCTCTAGGGGCACAGCTGGCAAGCAGGGGGCTGAAGGGAGGGCTGGGGGCGCTGAGATGGAGGGAAAAAGGACAGAAGTGGCAGCCAGGCCATGTCAAGGAGAGGAAACTAGGAAGCAAGGTCAGGGTCCTGCTGCCGACCTGGGGAGGTGTGCATACAGGAGTGATGAGGAAGAAGCCAGAATGAGTCCCTGATTTGGGTTACTTGAAAGCAGGACAGAGCTCACAGCAGGAGAAACATGTTTTATTCTGCTTTGTTCCCCCCACCCTCCCCTGCATGCATGTGTGTGCATGCACGCACATGTCTTTGTGTGTGTTGGGGAGTGGATAAAGCTAGTTACTATTTTGACATGTTGATTTTGAGAGGCCTGGAGACATTTAGGAGAAAGGGACCAGTTGAAAAAGCTAGAAATGTGCCCAGTCAATATCAGTCTGAGGTTCAGGATGCGGTCTGGGCTGGACATGGGCATGGGGTCATTACCTAAGAGTCGGGGTGGATGATGCAGCAGTGATGTACCAGGCATTTCCAATGAGCGGATATAACAGACTGTTTCAAATACCCACGATCCAAAATCTAAATACAAGCACGTAGTATTTACACTCTTCTCTGTCCACCAGGTATGGGGATTCTATAGGCAGAAGCTGGATTTCCTATTTCAAAAATGCCCATCATTTGGACAAATAACCCAATGAGCTTGTAAAGAGAAATGTCCAATGTCCCCCTAGGCTCTGGGGAGAGGGGCACAGAGATATGAGTGAGCGTCAACGTGTAACTAAAAGAAGACCAGATGGACCATTATCACATCACTCTGCAGTCAGATAATGTCTTCTGGCAGGAACTGCAGCTGCCTCTTGAAACACCAAGATGCTGGCGGGAGAGATGGGTCCCCGTCTGCTGAGGAATCACCCCTTCCTGCTCAAATTTTTCATTGTTCTTTCCCAAACTCCATGCTTTTGTTTCATTTTTTTGCCAAGAATTTTTAACTTTGTTATCTTTTTCTATAAATGCTAGGCTAGTCGCTTAATGAATCCCAAAGCCAGGTCAACACAGCTAAATTATTTAGAATTATCTTTAGTGAGTCACCTTCCTTGGTAGGTCAGCTAGTATTGTGTATGCTTGCACATATGATATTTTCATTCAAATCATCTGTATATGTTTCAAAGTTGGCCCTCTGAGTACTTGGGGATGAGCTATTGTCAGAAGGAGCAATGATCATTTACAAATAATCACCATATCCTGTTTGGAGAGAGTTTCCCAGCCAAGAGGCTGGAAGAGGCCTCTCCAGAGTGAAATCTAATCTGACTTTGAAACCTCAGCTATCCAGCACAGTTTCTTTGTTATCAACAGCAATTTAAAGCCTGGCTATTCACTCCTTCTCAGAAACAGACCTGTGAAACGGCTCTGTTCCTGCTTCTAAGATCTATATACAAAAAACAATGGAAAAACGAATCATTAAAAATTTTATTTTATCCTATCTAGTTGACCTAATTTTTCTATGAATCATACTTTATATGTATATAATATAGTTATGAATTTGTAGTCATAGCTATGATACACTTTTACATAAAAATGTACATCTCCTGAGTAAACAATTTAATTCCTTTAAAGGCACACACGTGCAGAGAAAGCATCTCAACTACAAATAGTACATGTAATTTTTGTTTTCTTGGACATGAACAGATGCTGCTGGAGCTCCTTCCTTCAGAAAAGTTCTCCAATCCCACAAAATTCCCAAAGCCCCTCCTGCTCAGCCCATTTCTCTTTTTCCTGTTGCTCAGACTCTCAACTTTCATATCCCAGCGCTACTTACAAGACCCCAGGCCAGTGCTCTTATTGGCCCCTTCCAGCACTGCTCACGCTGGCGGAAGCCTCCAGAAGTATCCCTTCCTCCAGGCCTGGCACCTTCAGCAGATCTCACCAGCCCTGTTTAATCAGCCATCTTAGCCAGTTTCTGTGCCATCGCAGGGAGGTCGCCGTCACTCCGTCTTTCTTCACCCCCCCTCCTTAGACCAGTGGGGGTCATTTCCTGGCTCCAGCTCCAAGCACAGCACCGCACTGGCATTTGCTTCAGAGTGGCTCAGGTTTTGGATACATCAGACCCAAGGGGAGTCAGAATTTTCTCTCACCTAGACCCCAACTCTGATGCTCTCTGATTTTCTTGCTTCTTCCAAGTATCTTCCTGGAACCAACGAGGCCAGAATAGAGAAGCTGACTCCCCCATAAAGGGACCTCTGTGCTTCACGTGAGGGCAGCCTGGCCCAGGTCCCTGTACAAGTCACCTGAGCTGGTGACAAGGCTGCTGCAGAGAAGGGGGCGTGGGAGAAGCTTCTAGTCGTAGGAGAGACAGCCCTGAACTCTGTGGGCACAGACCTCCCAGATCCTCTCAGTAACACAGGTGGGAGAACAAGAAAAGTCACTAAGGCGTGTGAAAAGACAGTGTCCGTGACTTTTCACCTCTTTTCCATGGGCATCAAGGAAATTTCTCTCCTCCAGCCCAGATAAATCTCTGATAAATCTCTTATATCTCAGATAAAGCTCTTATATCCACAGCACGCCCGGATAGGCCCTACATGTAAGAACCTAAATGATACCACCTCCTAAGAAAATGAGAAAAAGACATTCAAGGTCACACACATCCATTTTCTAAAAGACACGAAGCCTCAAAACCAAGCAGACAACAACAACAAAAAAACACCAGTCCAATCAATCTGTTAGAGACCTTACCCTGGGCTTTCTTTTGAATGAGTCAGAAAACCATCAGTGGTCTTTCTGCTTCTTGTTCTTTTCCCAGCGTGGGGCACTCTGGCCCTTCCTGGGGAAACACTCAGACACCTGAGTGCAGAGACAGAGAGCGCAGTGACCCCTCCAGAGTTAGTCCCCTAAAGTCGATAGATCTCTCTTTATTTTTTAAAGTTTACTTTATTATGTATCATTGATCTATGATGCTGTGTTAGTTTCAAGTAGACAGCAAATGATTCTGTTATATACACACACATTCATTCTTTTTCATATTCTTTTCAATTATGGTTTATCACAGGAGAGTGAATAGTTTCCTGTGCTGTACAGTAGGACTTTGCTGTTTATCCATAATAGACAGGTTTTTTTTTTTTTTTGACAAGTCATAGGGATGAAGGAGGGTGGTGGCAGGACCCAATGGTTCAGATCTAAGAAGCATCCCTGAAACTACTCCATTCTGGATTCTGTAGGCTTCTTAACACAATCATTTTTGAATTATTTGAGATATTTGTCCTAAAGAAATATCAAGTACGCATGGAAGAAAATCTATGGTTTTCTCCAGTAAGAGCCAAGTAGAGTGTCTATTGAAAAGTGAAAGTGAAAGTTGCTCAGTCGTGTCAGAATCTCTGCAGCCCCAAGGACATAATCCATGGAATTCTCCAGGCCAGAATACTGGAGTGGGTAGACTTTTCCTTCTCCAGGGGATCTTCCCAACCCAGGGACTGAACCCAGGTCTCCCGCATCGCTGATTCTTTACCTGATGGCTGATTCTTTACCAGCTGAGCCACCAGGGAAGCTGGTAATTGATTAAAACACACTTTTCATTAGACAAAAGTAAATCTCAAAGACCAGGGAGCTTGCTGGCCTCAGAAAGAGAAGCGATGGACACCCCTCCCCTCCGCAAACCTGTGGCCCCCACACACCCTCAGCTGTGAGCTCTGCTGAGCTGTCAGAATGTGTTCCAGGTTATAACTTGGCAAACGTGACTTAACCTAAAGGAAATGCTTTAAAACAAATTTTCATAACATCTGCCATGTTCTGTCTAAGCAGTACCTTCTGTTTCCACAGAACTTAAACACAACTTTGTTTTTAAAAGCTAAATTTCATAGATCTTTCTTCAGCCTTATGGAAGATTCACTTTTGGCCATAAAAATCTCTCCCTAGGAAAAAAGTTTCCCAAATGTTTCAGCATTTCAGCTCCGTAGACTTAAGTTCAAAAGCAGTCTGTCCACAAGAATCTAGGATAAATCTATTCTGCAAAGTGTCACCTCGATCCCCAAAGATGAACTTGTACAAGAAGTGTGATAGGTGGGTCCTCAGGTAAAAAGGTATCAATAATGAACATGGCATGAGGACAGAAGAGTCTGGGAAAGGAAACATCCTTATTCATCTTTGAACATGTCATTACTTTGGGAATGGCTTCCCAGGTGGCTCAGTGGTAAAGAAGCCACCTGCCAATTCAGGGGATGCAAGAGACACAAGTTCAATCCTTGACTTGGGAAGATCCCCTAGGGAAGGGAATGACAATCACGCTAGTATTCTTGCCTGGGAAGTCTCATAGACAGAGGAGCCTGGTGGGCTGCAGAGTTGGACATGACTGAGCAACTGAGCACTATCAGAAGCAGTTCATAAAATTGACAGAGAAATTAATTTAATTATGTTTCAATTAAATTTTTACCAGTGTGATCATGTTCTCCATCCATCTAATATTTATTATGTACCAGGTATTCTGTTAGGTATTCAAAGAGATACAAAAGGTGAAAAAGACCTGTCTCCATTTTCAAAGTAAATCAAGCTGTAGGCTACTATCAAGCTCTGGCTGAAAGACAGATAGTTAGGTGTCATTAGTTTTTAGCTGAAATTGAAGACTTTGGTATATACACTGTAACCTAAGAGAAAGTTAAAATAAAATAAGGAAAGAATCCTTCAGACTAATTATACTTTAGGGATGTGCCACTGAAATGGAGGTAAAGAAACAGTTAAGAAAGATAGGAAAGAACTGTTTCAGAAGCAAAAGACAGAATTTCTAGAAGCCTCAGGATCAAGTGCTGCCCAGAGATCAACCACCATGAAGGTGAAGAAGAGGTCATTGTATCAGGGAGGGAGGGGGCGGATACAGTACTGATGATATCCAACAGGAAAAGAGCTAAGGTTTGCATAAAAAAGCCCAAACTGAGACTAAAATAATAGTCCTTCCGAAAGAACACGTTCTTCATCCGCCACGGAGCCTCAAGCAAGTGTGAACAGAGTTATGATCAGACCACATGTCAGGGACTTTCTTAAGAGAAATGAAACCACGTCTTCAAGAGTCCTCCAGCCAAGAGGCAGAGAGGCAGTGATTTCAACAAAATTCGTGCATACAATGGTCTGCCCCCAGGATTTTCAACTTCCTGAAATCATGAAACCTTTTATTATCTTTGAAAAATCATTTCAGTGACATATTTGACAAATGATGAGAAAGCAAAGTTAACAGCAATAAAGAGTCAAGGTCTCTGCTAGGAAACGGGGAAAATCAGAATAGTAAGAGCAACAAGATAGTAGAGCTAATGACAGTCTGAAATGGGCTTTGGACAACAGCTCGTTATTCCTTTGTAGCACTCTCTCAGGTGATGAAGCTGAAATGGCTTGCTTATTGGCACAGCCTGGGTCAAGGGGAAAAAATGGCATATTAAGGTGAAAAAGGAAGCATCAGAAATAGAACTTGCCCATAAACTTAAACATATGGGGAGAAAAATTGATCTATTCCAGTAAACTTTCCATCCCTGAGAAGGGTCACTGAACTCACACAGGCAGACACATCGACTGGCCCAGGAACGTGGCTCCTGCCCTGGTGCTGCCTGAACCCCCCAACCGCCGACCCCCGAGAGGCTGCTGCACACAGCCTCCGTGTGGTCACTGTTCCTTTGCTTTTAGCTTTTTCTGCACTTTTTCTTTATGAAAAAAAAAAAAAGAATTTTTATCTAGTTTTAGAGAATTTACACAAAGTATTTTAAAGTTCTTTATTGAAGCAGACCATCATGCTGCAAAACTCTCAGTCAGGATATTGCTCTAACATTTCAGATAGGGAATGTCATGGTGACTCAAAGTTATTTCATTTTTCTTTTCAATTTTATTTTTTAATTGAAGTACAGTTGATTTACAATATTGTGTTAGCTTCAGGTGTATAGTAAAGTGATTCGTGTGTGTGTGTGTGAGAGTATGCGTAAGCTCTCTTTCAGACTCTTTTCCCGTATAGGTTATTATAAAATATAGTTCTCTGTGCTATTTGTTGGTTATCATCCATCTTATATATAGTAGTATGTATATACTGAACCCAAACTCCTAATTCATCCCTCCCACACTGTTGATTGGAATTCATATTGATGCATCCATTATAGAGAACAGTATGTAAGCTCCTTAAAAATATGAAAATGGAGTTACCATAGGACCTAGCAATCCCACTCCTGGGCATACGTATGGAGAAAATTATAACTTGAAAAGACATGTGCACACCAGTGTTCACTGCAGCACTATCTATAATAGCCAAGACATGGAAGCATCAACAAATGAATGGATAAAGGAGATGTGTTGCATATATGGGTTTCCCAGGTGGCGCTTATGGTAAAGATCCTGCCTGTCAATGCAGGAGATGCAAGAGATGTGGGTTTGATTCCTGCGTTGGGAAGACCCCCTGGAGGAGGAAATGGCAACCCACTCCAGTGGCTAGAGAATCCCATGGATTGAGGACCCTAGTGGGCTACAGTCCATGGGGTTGCAAAGAGTCAGACAAGACTGAAGCGACTTAGTGTGGCTGGGTGTAGATGATGGAATATTACTCAGCCGTAAAAAAGAATGAAATAATACCATTTGTAGCAACATGGATAGATCTTGAGATTATCATACTAAGTGAAGTGGGCCAGATAAAGACAGATATCATATGACTTTGCTTATTGTGGCAGCTAAAAAAAAAAAAGACAAAATGAACTTCCCCAAAAGTTCATCCAAAATGAACTTACATACAAAATGGAACTAGACCCACAGACATAGAAAACAAACTTGTGCCAAAGGGGAAAGAGAAGGGACAGAAGATTTAAACAGACATTTGTCCAAAGAAGACATACAGATACCAAAAGGCACATGAAAAGGTGCTCAATGTAGCCATTGCATTTTTATAAAAAGACTGAGTTATTCAACCCATCTTTCTATTAATAGAGCCATTGCAGTACTGCCTAGGGGCTCCCCTCGTGGCTCAGATGGTAAATAACCTGCCTGTAATGCAAGAGACCCGGGTTTGATCCCTGGGTGGCTAAGATCCCCTGGAGAAGGGCATGGCAACCCATTCCAGTATTCTTGCCTGGAGAATCTCATAGACAGAGGAGCTTGGAGGGTATAGGCCATGTACTGCCTACTATCCTGCGCTATCTTTGGTGGGCAGAAGGACGTTACCCACCCCACTGTGTAAATGCTGGGTTCCCTGGGGCTGGTCCTTCCTTGTCTCCCTGCCACTGATGACAGGATGTGCTGCCCCACCTGTGATCATCACCCACATGGTACTAATTCCCAAGTCAGCCTGTTGAAAGGGATATTGAAGATTATTCTCTGCAGAAGCAGCAACAGAAGCTTTTATTCAAAAGCATTCTACTGAGGTTAAAAAACACATTGATATGCTTATTATTAAAAAAGAAACCCAAGCCAAAAAGCCAACCTGGGACCCTCAATAGACAATCCAAAGCTTCTTAGGGAGGGTCGTCAGATAATACACAGCTGATGGGGTCCCCACCTCCAGTGTCGCAGGAAACACCCACTTCAGTCTTCAGCCTCCTCTCTCCTCTCTGCAATTATTACTAATGAGAGGTGGATTAATGGCTCAGCGGGTAAAGAATCCACCTGCAATGCAGGAGACACAGGAGACGTGGGTGCAGGTTCAATCCCTGGGTTGGGAAAATCCCTGGAGGAGGAAATGGCAACCCACTCCAGTATTCTTGCCTGGGAAATTCCATGGACAGAGCAGTCTGGTGGGCTACAGTCCCTGGGGTCGCAAAGAGTCAGACATGACTGAGCGACTAAGCACAACAGATTGAGGAAAGAACATTATCCGTATGCTCTTATGTCATACTTATAAATGTAAAGTTTTGATCAAAATGAAACACGTACATGACAGAGTGCACAGACGATATGTGTACATTGCAAACGGGCTTTTCTTTTTGCAAAACGAATACTGTGAACACAGCACTCTGATGGAAGCCCCCAGAAACTCAGCAGACGACTCTTCAGGCCTCTCCCATTTCACACTCCTCCTCTACCCAAGCGTAACCCTGGCCCTGACCTCTAACACCATAAATTAGTTTGGCACGGTTTTGAACTTTCTACGAATGTAATCACACAGCATGGATGTTTGGCAAGACAACTTGGATGTTACAGAGAGTCAACCAGTCCATGGGAAAAGGTTCTGTCTGCCTCTTGACTGGGTGTTGTCAACAGCCGAAGTGGATGCCCTTTGCTTTGCAAACTGGGTTCTATAATATAATAAACAACCTGTGATGTCGCATCTGTAAAGCCTACGGAACACAAAGGGCCTGGCAAATGGAAGCCTCCTCATGTTTTTCTCATAATTTTCCACTTTCATGGCAGTAAATCTCTGATGGTCCCACTGGAAGAGGCCCCGAGTCTCAGAACATTTTTCCTACATGCCGTTCAACAGCTACCAGATGTGACAAAGATGCCCTGGGCTGCTGCTTGGCACAGAGGCCCTGAGTGGCTGGGGAGGCGCTCTGTCCATGAGGTCAAACCCAGGGGGACCACCCCTCTCCTGCAGTCAGCACCCAGCACACATGGAAAGTGTGGGGCCATCATGGTGGCAGCTGTGTGTAACACCCTAGTCTGGATTTAGGGACCTGTTGTAAAAGGCAGGCTATGCTTCCAGATGTGGCCTAAAATAGAGACCAGAGGGGGGACAACATCCAACAGTCACTGCGCGTAAAGCCGGGGCACGAATGCCTTCCTGCTATAAGCACACACAAAGCACATGCGGTCAAGTCCAGCCAGAGCCCAAAGCCACCAAGTCCATTGTAAGAATCTTCCAGAATGAGAGCGGATTGAGATGTATGACCTAATTTCCCCAGCATCACTTTAATTCACCATCATCTCCCATGGTCCAGCGTCTTTGGAGAGGGGTGGGACAGGGTTCGTATTAGGGAGGGTGGAAAGCATGGCATTGTTGATTGATACGGGCACATAAACACATAACCTCATCTAAGAGGGGATGTGCCACTACTCGCCAGCTTCAGAACTAGCTACTATAATGTCCCTAGAGATAAAACTCCCTTCAGGCCAAATGCAACTTGAAAACAAAGGTATATGCCAGAGAGGCAGTAATGTGCTGCTCTGGGAGGTCGCTCTCTTTTTTCAAAAGTTTAATTTTAAAAATATATCATTTTAATAAATTTATTATTTTTATTAATTAAAATATTTTTATAATGCTGTGGTACACTGGAGATGGCTCTCTTAACTTAGACATTTCCACACCCTCTTTGGTAGGGTTTTAATTCAGTTTCTCTGGAATTTTGAATCTTCAGTTCCCTTCGCTTTTCCTGAACAAACCCCTTCCTTCAGTAGAAATCCTGGTTATTACAAGTTAATATTGGATTACTCAGGGTGAGAGGGGTGGTGTGGGTCCAGGTAAATAAACACACCTTCAGGGAGCAAAGCGTGGAAACAATGCCCGTGGCTGCATCAGAGGCCAATTTTCAGAGAGGAAAAAGCACCTCAACTCCACAAACACCCTGACTGAAGTTCCCTCCACTTGGGTTATGACTTCTAGGGGACAAGACTATAGAATCAACGGGAAAAAAAGGAGATAACCAGAAACAGTGGGCACTGAGGCGTCTCTGGGTTGGGGCTGGACTGTTCAGGGGCTGGTAGTGTTTTTTCCAGTTTACCTGGAGTGGCTGACACGGGAGGGGGCTCTCTAGCTTTTCAAAGCAGCCCTCAACCCACTCCAGTATTCTTGCCTGGAGAACCCCCGTGGACAGAGAGGCCTGGCAGGCCGCAGTCCATGAGGTCACAAAGAGTCCTGTATTACTGAGTGGCTAAGCACACGTGGGACAAAGCCCAGGGACAAGGGCTCTCCTCGCCCCTCCAGAATCACTCAGCGGCCAAGTTCCATCACCCAGCCTCCCCTTCACGGCCCGCCCCCCCAGGACAGGCAGAACAAGGATGGAGACTCGGGGCTGGGGGCATTCAGGAGGAGCCACCTCTGACCACTGCCAGCCTGTCCTAAGCCAGGCCCTCTCCTAAGATCCTTACCGGTCCAGTGAGTGAGGGACGTGTACACACACTCATCTGTAATAATAATGATAATCTTTTTTCATAACTAAATGACACAGAGGACTCTGAGAGCATGGAGAAGGCAGGAAGCCCTCTGGGAGGCAGTGGCAGGGAGGCATGCTAAGAGGCTAAGGTGGGCCTGTGTTTGGGAGGGTGGCTGGGGCTGATAGGGGCCCTCAAGGCAGCCCAAGGTCAAATCCTGCCTCCTTCCCTGACTTAGCAACCACAGCAGTTCCTTTGCTTCACCAGAACTTGGTTTCCTGCCTAGGAAATGGAAACTGTAGTGAGGATTAAATAGCTGAAGCATTCAATAAAGTGCCCAGCACTGGGTGAGCCCTTCTGATCAGCAAGGGCACCGAAGGCTTAAGAAAACATTTGCAGATAAAATGAGTGAAGAATCTGTCTCTTTGGACAGCCATTCCTTGCTGAGTGGGGACAAGGAGTCACTGGTCATCACTAGCTGGGAAACAGACGTCTCTTGGGAACACGTGGCAGTCAACGAGCTCCTACAAAGGACAGCACGAGAACCACCTGGCAATATGCAAGCGAGCACCTCGCTCAGCACGGAATGAGGAATTTAATAAACACGATCCGGGGAGGATGGCTCCATCCCCAAAAACCATTCATGAACATCAAATGCCAAGAACCAGCCCTGTCAACGTTTACAGGTTTATGGTACCAAGGATGCTCTTGTTCTAAGACTCGTTCTTCCCCTCCCTGCTTCTCAGGGACTCAGCTTTGTAAGGGAAGAGGCGATGTGAACAGGTCACAGGCTGTGTGGGACTGGCCGCTGTCCCACTCATCTGAACCCCTGGAAATCTGATCTGTATTGATTTAAAGGAAGAGGAGGGGGCCGTCCAGGGTGTTTCACCTTTTCAAATAACTGAGATTTGATCTTGGCTGGCACAGCCCTCTCCAGCTCCACTTGGTCTGGCACTGAATGCTGCCCGGAAAACCTTCCTTGCAGGGCAAGACCATCTCTTCTGCGTTATCTTGTGGTCACGGGGCTGCTGCACTGGTCTGCAGTCGGGTTTCTGCGGCACTGGTCCCTGCATTCCAGCCTGAGCCCGGCAGGAAACGAAACCTCTGCAGCTGCCAGCGTTTATTTACACACATTCCTGCCTCAAATTGAATTAATGAGCGTAATTTAACTCAGCCGATGTCCTCCCCGCCCTCCTTCCACTCTGCCCCACACACTCTCAGACGATCTTACTGGGATGGGACTCTGGTAGCCGGGACCTAACTCAGGCTTCTTTCCCTTTAATGTCCTAGGAACCCCCTGGGACTCTGGTTACAGATGCAGGCTCTAGTCCAGTAGTTCGAGACTAGGGCCTGAGACTAGGGCCTGAGATTCAGCATTTCTAACAAGCCCTCTCTCCAGTGACAGGGGGCTGCCAGCTGGGGGGTTGCACGAATTACCGGAAAACTCACCTGTGCTGCATATAATAAGCCCTGTCCTCAGTGAGTCACCTGAAGGCAAATGTGACCCCATGAGCCTTCTGACAAACCTGACGTAATGTAAGACTTCTCAGAAGCGTGTCCACGGGGAATTCATTTCCTGCGTCTACCTTCTCCGTGTGTGCATAAATAACACGGAATAAGTCCTATTAAACCCCAAGGCCTATTAACCCCTAAACACAGCCATACGTCAATTCCAAAGTGTAGGGGTTAAAGGAGTTGGAATAGGAAGGCTGGGACCCTTAACTTTTACACAAAGAGCAAAAGGAACCCCACATAAGAAACTTTGGTGTGGATGTGGTTAGATGCAGGAGGTCTGTTTATTGCATCGGGCAGACCCTGGAGGAATTTCCTGCATGCCAAGCCAGAGTCAGAGTGCATGGAACTTTCTCTGAAGTCTGCAATGAAACCAGCAGCTCTCCTGTGTATTCACACACTGTCTGCCTTCGCTTGTTACTCCTGGCAAAAATCCTTCCAAATTCTACCAAGTGTGGAAAAGGATTAAAAGGGGGAGTGGGGAGAGAAACATTCCCCCAAGACAAGAGAAGGCAAATTAATATATTTCAAAACCACTGTCAACGTGTTGGATTTTGCTCTTCCTGGATACGAATACACGTAATGCTTCCAGCAATAAATATCCTTAACCTTGGACCCAGCACTGTTTGCCCAGGTCCACACACACTCAGCATTTGGCTGCTTCAAGAGAGAAAGTCCCACATGTCGAAATTTGTGCAGAAAAGTAGATTTGGGGAACTTCTTTTTAGAGGAAAGATTGAATTTATCATGGAACATATTTCTTCGAGAAACTGGTAAAATGAACCACCTTTCTACCCAAACCACAAAGACTGCAAATTCCTTTGCTGGAAAAGTTGGCTGCTCTGTTGAAAAGATTAACTTATTCTGAGTAGCTTTAGGAGGGGGCATGCAGGAGTAGATGGGATTGCATTTTTCATTTAGAGACACAGAACTTGTAAAGACACTTAGTAACTCTTGGGAGAGGAAAAATGGTATCTTATTGTAAAGATTCTTCTGGAAATTTTACAGGAATTGATCTAAAGGTATTCTAGAAAGATCCTCACAATGTCTAAATTCCGCTGCAAAGCCAGAAGTCATCTCAAACCTTTCATTCCCACTTAAGGTCTCACTGTAAAGCCTAACAATAGGGGAGCAGCTTCCCCTGGTTTTAGTGACTGATCCACTCAAGTTAAAACTACCACTGTGTTTTAATTAATATGATGAAATGATGCTATGTTTTCTCTTCTCTTGTTTTGGTTGCTCCTGATTTGACAGAATCCTGAAAAAACAGAAAAATTACACTTTTTAACCTGGTGGAATGTTTAACTACTTCGTGTGTGTGTGTGTTTAGTAGTTCAGTCACATCCGACTCTGTAGCCCACCAGGCTCCTCTGTCCATGGGGATTCTCCAAGCAAGAATACTGCAGTGGGCGGCCATGCCCTCCTCCAGGGGATCTTCCCAACCCAGGGACTGAACCCAGGTCTCCTGCATCGCAGGCAGATTCTTTATCATCTGAGCCACCAGGGAAGCCCTACTTCATGCAGAGCAAGTTTGCCAAGAGACAACCCTCTATGGATGAGCTGCTCACTTCCCTTGAAGCAGAAGGAAAAGGAAATGCGTTCTTTGAGTTGCTATGGACCCTGACAAGCTCTAGGTAATTATATGTCTACATGTGGTTTACTTCTGACTCCAGGATTATGTCCTTCTTGAGTTCTTAATGAGCACAGCCACTTCCTAAGCTACGTCTGAGGGGGCTGAGGGTCTTACAGAATGATGTCAGAATTCATGGTGACAGATTTTGGTAGAAGACACCTGGGCAAAACTGTGGTCTATAAATTAATTTAATCTGGAGCCACTATAGCAGCATGCAAAAGTTTAGAAAGGCACTTGCTCTAGGACACATGAGAGGAGACCCCCCCATAGATGTGACCAGAGCAGGGGGCGACCGTGACGGGACATCAGAGGGAAAACCAAGAACTAGCCTGAAAGAAGGCAAGAGGTACGGAAAACTACCAAATATAACCAGCTCTCTGTGTAACACAGCAAAGCGACATAGAGAATTCACACACAGCACAGCTTCAACACATCACTTTATCGGTCAGATGTTCATTGTTTTTTGAGTTTTGGAAGCTCATTTCACCCTATCGAAAGTTTAGGGGATCAAGAGGGGTGGGGTTCTGTGGACAACCTGGCCCCAAAATGCAACTTTCTAAAATGACAAACTCCATTTTAGAGAACAAATGCTTACCGGGGGGAACGATGGGGAGAAGGGATAGTTAGGGAGTTTGGGATGGACGTGTACACACAATTATATTTCAAATGGATCACCAACAAGGACCTACTGTAGAGCACAGGGAACTCTGCTCAGTGTTACGTGGCAGCCTGGATGGGAGAGGGCTTTAGGGAGAATGGATACATGGATATGTATGGCTAACTTGCTTTGCTGCCCACTTGAAACTATCACAACATTGTTAACTGGCTATATTCCAACATAGAATAAACAGTTAAATAAAATGACCACCCCAATCTTGGTAGTTACATAAATATATATAGAAGAATAAAGGACAAATTGCTTTTCTTTAAAAAAAAAGTTTTTGGGGAGCAAATGTCCCGCAACAGCCTCTAGAAGATGATAACCCATCACTAAGACCTATGCCAGAAGAAGGTCTTAAAAGGTTTGAATAGAATTCACATTCGTGCCTTGTACGAGAATACTGCCTTTGTTCAATTATTCCACTAAATCTGAGTCATTGAAAACACTGAAAATCTAAAGGACCAATTTTTCTTTTAACACAATGAGCACATCCCCAATTAGACAACTTTGTTAATTATCTAAAGTTGTTCCTTGATTTTATGTTTCCAGTTCAAAACAAACCATTCTGGTACAATAAGCTATTTTCTAAAATTGTGATCATCTCAGATTTTTTAAAATTTCATCTAGAATCAATAAGTTTATATAACAGAAAACTAATGTTCTAATCCAATATTTAATTATTTTTCAATGGTGGAATGAAGACTTTTTTAACAGCCTAGACAAGGGCTACAATTTTATTCATTTAAAATGATTCAGTCATCAGAAAGTCAACAAAAAATGAAACTCCTAGGCCCTCTAGTTCCTTTTGTTTCTAAGAATTAATTTTCCCACATTGATCATAAGAAGGTGAAACCCAGACTCATTATGTTACAGGACCTTTATTTATGGTCACCCTCATTCTTTCTTGATGCCATGTCTTGGAACATTTCTCAACAGCCCTGTAATTTCCTTTGGTGAAATTTTAAAGCCCTCTCCTTCCAGTTTCATTGCCCCACCTGGCCTTCTCCATCACACTAAGACTTCTCATGTCCTTCCCGTATCAATCACTCTCCCCTCCATCCGTCTCTGTTTCCCACCACTGCTTCTTCTGGTTTCACTGGACATAGAAATCACTGTACCTACTGCTTTTCTTCTTTTTAATGAAGATGCTGTATTGGGTACAAATCAAACTTTTTCCTTTCTTGTAATATCACTTTACATGACACTGAAATTCTACGTCCCAAAGTGGTTCTTGGTGTCAGATCCACTCCAGCTTTAAGCCACAAGCCTGGAATGCTTCCCCTTTTGACTAAAGGCACAACCCCTCCCCAGAGAAGGTCTGTTTCTTCCATGAAATCATCTCAGATTTATCACAGGCCAGCTGCTAATGAAACTCTACCTATGACATTTTCTTGACCAAAACCTCTCCAGCTATGTGCTTATATTTATTATTCTAAAAATAACCAATCCCTTCAACAAAACAATGAAAATGCTGTCTGATAATGCTTTTGTTTAGAGAACTTACATTTCTGCTAAAACTATCTGTGAGCCACTAACTTCATCAGTTTTATCTCCAGTAATAAGACTGTTGGAAAATGATTAGCTTAGTACTTCCTTGAACTAGGTACTCATTTCTATCCTACATTTGCCTTTCCTTTAATATTTGCTCCAAAATAGCCATTTCCATTAAGTAATTAAACCTTAATATTAACTCTACACAAATACCAACATTAACAGCAAACACTTACCACAGATATCACCCATGTAGCTAAAAGTTATTCAACTACAGTTTTAACTGGAAGTGTTTCAAATTTTTTAAAATCTAGAAATCATTCTTTTGGTGGGAAAAATGTATGGTTCATGCACTGGGTTTTTGAGCACACTTCAGAAAATGGTAAATTAACTAATCAATCACTTTTTACATGCACATCGTGTGCCAGGCTATTTCCAAATGTTTGACTATATGGCATCTGCTTTTGTTAGCAATTCAGCAAACAGATATTAAGCACCTATTACACGAAGTCAAATCCATTCTCCATTTCTACAGGAGGGGTGTTTAATTCTGCTTTATTAATCTATTCATTTACATACTTACTGAATGCCAGGAAAGAGCAGAGGTAGGTACCAAAGATATATTGAAGAGGGTTCACTTTCCTCATAAACTTACAATTTAGAGGAAGAAACAGATATGAATTATGAGATTAGATAAATATAAATAGAAGAAGAAACTGACATGAATTATGAAACCACATAAATACAAATAGAGGAGGAAATTGATATAAATTATGAAATCACATAAATATAAATTTTTTAAAATTGTGATAAAAATAACATAAAATTTACCATCTTAAGCCTTTTAAGTTCAACAGTGTAAACTATCTTTACATTGTCCTGCAACAGATCTCTACAATGTCTTCATCTTGCAAACCTGGAACTCTGCTTCCATTGAACACAGCACCCCATTTCCCCTCCCAGCATCCCCTTCTACCTTCTGCCTCTATGACTCTGACTACTCCAGGTTCCTCATACAGTGGAACCGCAAGGTGTCTGTCTTCTTGTGACTGGCTGATTTCACACAGCCTACTGTTCCCAGGATTCATCCATACTATGTAGAGCCTGCGTAGTATTCCATGGCATGCACAGACTGCATTCGTGTAACTGATTACATGTCAACAGGCACTCTGCTGCTCCTCCCTATTGGCTATTGTGAATCCTGCTGCTTCGAACAAGAGGGTACAAATACTTCAAGATTCTGCTTCCAATTCTTTCGGGAATAAGAAGTGAAATTATGCGATCGTGTGGTAATTCTTTAACTTTTTGAGGACCCTCCATACTGTTTTTTTGCGGTGTCCACACCATTTTACATGCCCGCCAACTATGCCCAAGGATTCCATTTTTCCACATTTTGCCAGCATTTGCTGTTCTTTGAGTCCTTTTAAATAGTGGCTATCCTAACGTGTATAAAGTATTATCTCACACACAAAGGTAGATTTTTAATCGTGGTAAGTACAAGGGAGAGAGGTAAGTTGTGTTAAGAGAACACACACCTAGGAGGGTTCCGCCTTGTCAAGGCCGCAAGAAAAAGTACCTGCAGGAAGAAACGACTCATCTGAGGTCTGAACACCAGGTGAGCCCTAGCTCTGTACAAGGTAGAGACTAGGGCATTTAGGAAGTGGAGGCAGGAGCAGCTACACTGTGGAAGCTTAAACAAGGCCCACCCAGGAGTGAAGCAAGGCCAGTGTGGGTGGGGCGGGAGTGGGCACTGGACAAACAGGCCTGGCAAACGGCCTGTAGTTTTACCCTGAGCACACTGGGAGCCCAGGGGGACAACTCCATCAGCTTTCTGTTTTGAAAGCCCCTTTGGCTGCAGAGGGCTTCCCTGGTGGCTCAGATGGTAAAGATTCTGCCTGCAGTGCAGGAGATTCTGGTTTGATCCCTGGGTGGAGGGAATGGCTACTCACTCCATTATTCTTGCCTGGAGAATTCTGTGGACAGAGGAGCCTAGCAGGCCACAGTCTGTGGGGTCACAAAGAGCTGGACAGGACTGAGCGACGAACATTGTCACTTGGCTGCACAGAACAACGGGCCTAGACAGATTTTGAGAAACCAGTCATGAGGCTACTCTACTGCAATGGTCCAGGCATGAAATTCTGTAGCACTAACTAACTGGGTGGGAGCAGAACTGGATGGAAGGGGTCGAGGTAAGAGATATTTAGGAGGTAGAAACAGTAGGGCTTGTATCCAGCACAATGAGGTTGGAATGATGGCCTGAAGCTCTAGAAGGAATAAAAAGGATGGAGGTTCATACAATCTTAGGAATTAAGAATCCTACTTGAATTGCAGCTTGCTGAACAAGTTAACCCCCTGTTCGGAAAAGATCTAGTTAATTTTTGGTGGCACCGGTTCCTGTGACTCCAGTGACTCCTTAGCTGGTTGCATCTGTGTGCATGCTCAGTCGTGTCCGACTCTTTGTGACCCCATAAACTGAAGCCCACCAGACTCCTTTGTCCATGGGATTCTCCAGGCAAGAATACTGGAGTGGGTTGCCATTTCCTTCTCCAGGGGATCTTCCCCACCCAGGGACTGAACCCATGTCTCCTGCATTGGCAGGTGGATTCTTTACCACCGAGACACCAGGAAGGTCCTTTCAGCTGGCTGCCGCGTCATAGAAAAGTGACCAAAGGCCTCCATCCTGACCTCTTCCATCCCACGTCCAGGAGGATGTGGTCGGGGAATTAGCCAGCACTTTGGGAAAACCACCTGAAGTCAGATCCATGCTTTGTAAGTCTTGGTTTATACACTTTGCTTAAAGCAATTAATAAGCAGCGATGAACAGCGGCTCCGGGGTCCCCAGAGTTTCTTCTTTAGGGGAGGCCTCCTGTAAGAGCCAAGACCCTTTTCACGGCAGGTGACAGAGATCAAAGTCAGGCACCCACACCATGCTGCAGAGGAAGGTCCTGGAGGCCAGGCTTCTCCCAGGCCCCAGTCTTATCTGAGCCTGGGTTTCCCACCTCTTAATCTCGCCTGCACTAAATTTAGCTCTGGAGCGTGAAACTGCTGTTTAAGAGCTGGGCTGTCCAATACATTAGTTGCTGGCCAGATGTGGCTACTGGGCACTTGTCATTGAGTCAGCCTGCCTTGGGGTGCCCTCCAAGTCCAACATATACACTGGCTTGCAAAGATTTAGTGCAGAAATGCAAATTACCTCTTTAATAATTTCTTTTAATGTCGACTACATGTTTAAGGGATACTACTTTGGAAATGGTGGGCTAATTATATTAATAAAGCTAACAATCTGTTCCATTTTTCTTTTTTTAATGGGGCTGCTAAAAAATTCAAAGTTATAATGTGTCTCCCATTATATTAGTATTTCTATAGGACAGTATTGCTCAGGACTACGTGACTCTGAGCCATGTTGTATTGTTGGCTGCAGAGAGAAAGAGGCCCATCTTAGAAAAACTTCTATTTCCTTCCATTTCATTTTTGAAGAACCACTTCATGTCTTCTTTTTCTTGGGGGTGGTGCGTGGCAGGAGAAGGGCATAGGAAAGCCACAAAACTAGGCAAATTCCTTTGGTACCCTGACTGTCTGACCTCCGACGCAAGATGCACAGTAGGGAAATTCACCAGCTGCTTTTCTACAACATAACCAGTTTCCCAGAAGGGAAGAGTTCCCGTTACCTTAGCTTGACCCAGCTGATTTTATCCTTTGTGTCTGTAACTTAGCAATTTTTTTGTTAATTAGAACCCTTTTCAGAAGTAACAGAAAGCCAACTTGAATTGTATTCTTCTGCAAAAATGGGTATATATTGATTTAATGTATCTGGAAGTTCACAGATCATTCCAGCTTCAGGTAGAGCTTGATCCAGGTGCACACTCAATGCCATCATCTCTCACTTTGGTTTTTCTCCGTGCTCGATTCATCCCTGGTCACACACTCTCTTGGTGGTGGACCATGGCATCTCGAGACTGACAATATCCCTAATATATAACAAACCCAGCAGCAAGAGAGCTCCTCCTTTCCCTCTTAGTTTCTATAAATAATCCCTGAATTGTCTCTAAGTGGCCTTGGTGGGACACCATGCTGTTCCTGAATCAATCCCACGGTCCATGAGACAAAGATCCTGCTTGACTAGTCCTGGGTGGCGGGTCCAGACCCAGAGGCAGAGCAGCAGTAGAACCAGCACTGTTTGAGTGCATGTTCTGAAAGAGGGGATGGGACTGGGGGACTGGGACCAGAGGATGGGAAAGGGGATGTAGGGCAGGCGATAGGCAAGGAGATGCTGCCGTGGGGCGGAGTGGGGGAAGATGCCTCCATTTCTCTTTTCCTATCTTTTGCCAAAGGAACGCCAAACACAATGGCTGGTTATTCCAACTCAAAAAGCATATGATTTCAATGAACATTTGATAGTTTGTAGCACTGTGAGAAGGATCAGCACATACACATGTGCTCTTCGTTCTGTTTCTATCCTTTATCAAGACCAGGGATCCCTGACACACTGTTGGTGGGAATGTAAACTGGTGCAGTCACTAGGGAGAGCAGTGTGGTGGTTCCCTAAAAAACTAAAGCTAGAACTACCATGTGATCCAGCAGTCCTACTCCTGGGCATATATCCAGAGAAAAACACGACCTGAAAAGATGCCTGAACCCAGTGTTCACAGCAGCACTATTCACAACAGCCAAGACATGGAAATGACCTAAATATCCATCAACAGATGAATGAAGAAGATGTGCTACATATATACAACGGAACATTACTCAGCTGTAAGAAAGAACTAAAGAATGCCCTCTGCAGCGACATGGATGGACCTAGATATTATGATCCTAACTGAAGTAAGTCAAAGACAAACACTGTATTCTATCACTTATGTGTAGAGTATAAAATGAACTATTTACAAAATAGAAATAGAATCATAGACATAGAGAACAAATTTATGATTACTAAAAGGGAAAGGAGGCAGAGTGGGATAAATTGGGGGAAATTAAGTACATGAAATATTTAATAGATTAAAAAAGACAAAGTTGGAGACAAAGGAGAACAGGGTACTGGATTAGAATGGACCCACAGTACTATCAAGTAAGACTTTGAAATCAAAGGCTATTTCCTTATAAGAGACGCCTTGTCCCACGCTAACGACGTTAAGGTATGTCTAAAATTTTCCGTAATAAAAAATCTTAAAACTTAAGAAAATAAAAAATCTTAAAACTTAAGAAAATAAAAAATCTTAAAAATTAAGAAAAAACACACTGCAGTAATTTTACTTAAAACCAATATGTGGATGAAAGTGCACTACAGACATGGACACAGATAACCTAGACTTCTGTTTTCCCGCCTTTGGCCAAAGGAATGCAAAAAAACACAACAGTTGGTTAATCCTACTCAAAAGGCATAAGATTTTGATGAACATCTGATCGTTCGTAGCACCCATGGCAACAACAGTTAAAGCTCTCACCTGCTTTAAGTCCTTCCACTATTTGGTGCTCTGGGATGCTGTCAATAAGAGCTTTGCATCCTCATTTGCACAAAACAGGGAAACTTGGTACATGTACAATAGTGTGCTGAGATTCTGTTTTCTCTCTTCTTAGCCTAACACAACCTATCTTCTCCTGCACGAATCCTGTATCTGCTGGTCTTTCTCAGGCACCTCTCTATCTCTTAAATAGAATAAACCTAAAGAACCCGGATGTCAGCGGGTGGCGGGGAGAACTATAGCTCTGGTCCCCAGACAGGCATCTCCCTTCACAGATGTTTGAGAAGAAGTCAATCCCTGCAGAGAACTTCAACCCCAGGGCTCCCCACATACATTTCCACATGTTTGGAGAAAGGAAAAGTTCAAAACCACATCAAACATCCTCTGTGACCATGGAGGATAAATATTCCAAACAAACAAAATCAGCATGTAATGTGTACTTCAATTTGCTGACAGATATTTTAAAAATTAACATCAGAATGAATGGCAAACGCCAACACCACCACAAGACCTTTAACCCCAAGGAAAAAGAACTCGCAACCAAAGCCATCCGGTCTTGAATTAGCACACAGCATCCTTGAAATGAGAGGCCAAAATAAAACAAACTGCGAGAATGGAGAGAACGGCACAGGGGGCAGGGCTAGGAAAATTTCGGCTTTCTGTCATGTGCTTAGAAAAAGGCCATTGTTTGAAACTGGCTTGACTAGGGTTCATAGGCAGTTGTTATTCAGTTGCTCAGTCATATCCAACTCTTTGTGACCCCATGAAATGCAGCACGTCAGGCTTCCCTGTCCTTTACTATCTCCTGGAGCTTGTTCAAACTCATGTCCATTGAGTCAGTGATGCCATCCAACCATCTCATCTTCCGTCACCCCCTTCTCCTCAATTGCTGCTTAAATATCAAGTATGTGTAGAAATTCTATATTTATATTTGAAAAATTCTCTGAAACTGCAGGGCAAGTCATTTCAGATACAATCTAACAAAACCAAAATTTTAAGAAGTTTTTAAGAAGTGACCGACACTTATTTGATCCCTGGTTTGCACCAAGCATTGCCCTAGGTGATCACCATAGTGATAGTGTGTGAGGGCTCGTACCCTGAGATCTAGGGGACTCAGGAAGCTCCAGCTACCTCCTGCAGCCTGACCAAGGTGCTGGTTTCTTTCTTTCTAAGCCCCTATCTGTTCATATGGTTGTAGAGTGAATTATCAGATGAACTAATGCTAATTTATTATACATGTAATTTCACAGGCAGAGCATATTTATTTGAATGTATATTTTGTCTGGGACATAGTACTTTCTCAATAGACATCATCTGTTGTTACTCATTGGAAAAGACCCTGATGCTGGGAAAGACTGAGGGCAAGAGGAGAAGGAGTCAACAGAGGATGAGATGGTTGGATGGCATCACCAACTTGATGGACATGAGTTTGAGTAAGCTCCAGGAGACGGTGAAGGACAGGGAAGCCTAGTGTGCTGCAGTTCATGGGGTCACAGAGCCGGACGTGACTTATCAACTAAACAACCACCTTATTTTCTTTCATATCTTTATTAACTCAAAAGATAGGTATTACTTTTTAAAAAAGATTTTTTGATGTGGACCATTTTTAAAGTCTTTGTTGAATTTGTTACAGTATTGTTACTGTTTTATATTTTGGTTTCTTGGCCCCATGGCATGTGGGATCTTAGCTCTCTGACCAGGGATCGAACCCACACCCGACTTGGCACTGGAAAGTGAAGTCTTTACCACTGAGCTACTACGGAAGTCACATATTATCTGCTTCTCATACCTGACAAAACTAAGGCTCGGAAATAACACAATTATGGCTCTTATGGACAACTGACTTAACTTGATCAATTTCTTAAGCGTGAGGCTAATTTAATTCACATCCCACTTTCACTGTTAGGATTTGCGGTGAATAGGAAAGAAGTTTGATTCAGGTCACATTAACCTAGACCTCAGTGGATCCCGCAGACCCTGTAGGAAGCAGCCAGGATCCAGCGGGTGCTGGTCCCGTTCCTTTAGGAAGAATCTGAAATTACTTTGAGGGGCAAATGGATTTTATAAAGCATACTTTCTTCCTTGTTTTGTAATCAGGGAAAGAAAAACAGAAACAATTTGGCGTGACACGTAATGACTTTGAAAGCCAATTTCTGATAGAACTCTTGTCCAATGCCTGAATTTTCTGATTTTAGAGCCCAGATATTTATAGGCCTATATTTATAGTGAGAACTCAACTAGACAGCCTTGGTAAAGTGACTGTTTTTGATTTCCCTTTTATTAGTGAAGAACTTTTTGTTATAGTTTTCTTTATTTATTTTTCAGTTCTAGTGACTAACTCAGGTAGGGATTTGTGTAGGAAGCCTTCAAGAGGCAAATGTATATGAATGTTGGAACCCTGGAGGCCAGACACATAAAACCCAGAAAGTCCTTAACCTCTTAATTTTATTCTTATTGCTATTTTTTCAGATCATGTCATCTAGAAACAGCAAGGTCCTCCTTGGACGTCAGTCTTATTATTATACAAAATGCACAAATTGAAAAATGTAAACTGAATTTCAACAGATAATTTGGCCAAGTTCCACACAGAAGAATACTGTACAAAGATGTCAGACAGTTATTTCAAACCAAGAGGCAAGTTTCTACTGATGGGACTTCCTGCCTTACTAGGATGACCACGTCTCACCCTAGCCAGGCCATAGGCTCCTGAAATATGTTATTTAAGAAAAATAAGACCAACTCTATTCAATATTGCTGTATTAAAAGATTAACTCCAATGAATTTATGATATTCACATTAGATGTTTCTGGGATATTATCATCTAAAACACTCATAATTGCAACACTCAAGTAATTGTTTACAAAATCTGTAAACAAATCTATAAATACCTAAGTCTGAGTAAAATAGAACATAGGATATTAAAGCCTACGACTGCTTTTTAAAAATCACCTGTTTTCTTTGTTGCCCTTATACTTGCAAACATAAGAGAAAGCTCCGTCCACAGGAGGCTGACAGCTGCTTCTCACTGAGGCCAGGCAGCCCGGGAGGATGCTCCTGGGAGGGCCTGCACCGGGGGTGGCCTTCGAGGCTGCTGCACCTGCTGTCTGGAAAATCGCGTAACAGACGTTTGCTGGTTTCAGTCTTTCTATTTCTTCTCTCACAGCAGCAGTTTAATTCTGGAGCTGGCCTCTCTCCCAGTGGTGAACAAGTCCAGGCAACCTTACCCACTGTGCATAAGAGCAGACCAAGTCTCTGATGAGCTTCTTTCAGGAGCAGACATGCGACTTTGCCAGGAGCCCCCTTGAACGTTTCCTTGCATCCTCCGCCTGCAGGGTTCTGAACCACCCATGACAGCATGGGGTTAGGGACAAGCTCCCTGCTGGACTGAGGGGTGGAAAGGCTTCCGAAGGGGCTGGGCTCGTCCAAGAGAGCCAGAATGGGATGTGAACTGGGTCCCTCAGCAAAGGCGGGAGGAAAGGTGGGTGCTGGGGACAAATGGCGGTGTCCCAAGCCACAGCAGTTAACCGGAGGACAAGGGTTCTCCTGGCCCTTAGGCCAGCTTCGGCCTGACACAGACATTCTGGAATGTTCTGAGTAGAGATGGCCCTTACCCGAGCTTCTCGGCGTACCTCTTAAAACACCTGGAAACAAAAACCTTTTTTTCCTATTTATATGGAAAATGCCTGCGCCTGAGATCTTGCTCAGCTGCAAAGTCCAGAGAAAGCCAGCGCGTAGGGAAGATGAGGAATTAATCGCTTTGATCCAAGGACGGTACCGAGGCAGCCAGACTCACCCCCCCTTCCCGTTCACTCTTAGTCCACTGGGATCTGTACTGTGTATACAAAGTGTGTATATAAAACTCAAAAGTAAACCCTGGGTTTGGATTTAAAAAAAATGGAAGGGCTGTCCTCTGCCAGAAGCTGGCTGGAGCCTGGCACTGCAGACGGAATGAGTGGTTTGTCGGCTTTGAAGTGAAGGTTTCTTTCCCTCTTTACTAGCCATGGAAAGGACTTTAAAGGAAAAGGAAGGAGCAGTCGGCGAGCAGTACTTTTCTGTGGCGGACGAGGTAATGTCTTTGGGTATAACCTGCTGCTTAGAGCGCAGGGCTGAGAGCAGACGCCACACCACTCGCAGGAGCTCACAGGCCCACCGCTCAGAGACGCAGGGCCTCTGCGGACACCCAGACGCCGTCTTCTCCAGGAACCCCCAGGGCTGGCTTGAAGGTCAGGGGTCACATTTTGGGTGTGGTGAGCAGGGGTGCTCCAGCTTTAAACAGCCTGGAGATTTATCAAAATTCAGAGGCTGGGGCTCCATGCTCAGGGATTCTGATTCTGTGTGTATGTGTTGCAAGTACATATGTTTTTTGGTGGAGAAAGAGGCTGTCATTTTAACAAGCAGCCCAGATGGTTCCGATGTAGGCGGTCAGTGGACCCGACTAAGAAATTTCACCTCAAGAACCTATAGAATGTTGAAAATAAAACAAAGTAAAAAAGAACCCATAAAATGTTAAAACTCTTTAGCCAAAAGAAATGGGAGTTTAAGTTACAATATTCCGATTTATAAAGGCTTGAGGAAATAACTGACCAGTGAAAGATGAAGATGAGGAGGTATGTCTCTCAGGTAATTCTATTTTGACTCCTGGTAAGAAATGCCATTTGCCTTCAGAGACTAATTTAATTTTACGACTCAAAAGAACTGCGTTCCATTGCCAAAACCTGACTGCCCATGACCTACAAAAAATGGCTTATAAAAACCACTAGAAACAATCTTATGATAATATAACAACAATAATTTTTAAAATGCAGTCTTTTTTTTCCAGAATACCATCACCCCAAAGCCTTTGCCAACCAACTCAGTCAGCTTGAGCTGCTGTAACAAAATACCCCAAAGTGGGTGGCTTCTCAGCAGCAGGAATGTATTTCTTCCTGTTCTGGAGGTTGGGTATCCGAGACCAGGGTGCCAGCCTGGCTGGCTCTGGTGAGGGCCCTCTTCTGGGTGGAAGATGTCTAACTTCTTGCACCTATTTCTTCCCTCTCTTGCTGTGTCTGCCAGGCATTTTAAAAAATTGAAGGACAGATGACTTACAATATTGTGTTAGTTACAGGTTCATAGCAAAGTGACTCAGATATATATATTTTTCCGATCCTTGCATTTTCACACAGCAGAGAACGAGCAAGCTGTCTCTCAGGTTGTCCCTCTGCTCCTCTGATCTCTAGTCCCTCCCCAAGACTCCATGCTGGAGCGGGGGTCAGGGCTTCAACACAAATTTGAGGGGGGCCCCAACATTCAATCCACAGGACCAGCATAGCACCAAAGGGATGGATATGACTTGGCCATATTTTCAATTTCAAGACCAGAGATAAGAAATAGTCCTTTCAACACAAACTGTGGGTTATCCACCCAGCAGCCCCTGGAGATGAAAACTACAGCAATATTGTCTTCTGTGTCTAATGAAAACCTCGGTCTCAGCCAGTGATGGGCAATTTCAGAACATCTTTTGCCTCATGGAAACAGACCAACCAACTGAAAAGGTGAAATGATGTGGTTTATGTTTAAAAAAGCTTTTATACCCAAATGAAATGTGATTTAATATTACAAATTCCTTGCTCTTGGATGTCAAGAATAGCTCACTGGTTTTTTGTTTGTTTGTTTGTTTTTGTTTTCCAGAAAGTCCCCAACTATGGGAATTTCATCATTACACTGAGCCTTTGAATCACACAAAAGAACATGCAACTCGGACTACACAGTGAATGGTCCCTCCACATGTCAAAGGTCAACCTCCTGATGAACTGGTGACCAGTCTAACTCACACACATCTGAATTGGGGTTACTGGAGCCAGTGAACACAGAGGGGTCACTGGAACATCTCTCTGGGGAGGGGCTTTCAAAGGAGGGGGCTTTGTCAACCAGTCACCCAGCAGCTGATTCCATCCTTCCGCTGTCATTCTCCTCTAATTTAGAAGACTGTTCTCTGCAGTTGACTGAAGTCCCTTTTATTGTCCTCTGCCCCAAACCCCCCAAATGAAATGTTTATTGGCCACACTCACCCTTAACCACAAGGAAAGAACATGAAGCAGATATTTTAGGCACCAAGCCTTACCCAGTGATCATCATTATGGATAGTTTTCTTGCTTAATTAACCCATGCATATGAAATCTAGAAAGATGGTACTGATGAACCTATTTGTAGGGCAGCAAAGGAGATGCAGACGTAGAGAAGAGACTTGTGGACGCAGTCGGGGAAGGAGAGGATGGGACAAATTGAGAGGGTAACATGGAAACATACACTACCATATGTAAAATAGACAGCCAGTGGGAATTTGCTATATGATGCAGGGAGCTCAACCCAGTGCTCTGTGACAACCTAGAGGGGTGGGATGGGGTTGGGGGGTGGGTTTCAAGAGGGAGGGAACATATGTATACTTATGTCTGATTCATGTAGATGTGTGGCAGAGGCCAGTACAATATTGTAAAGCAATTATCCTCCAATTAAGAAAAAATTCAAGAACAGAAAGAACTGATTGAAATGTACAAAGTGTCTTTGCTGGGAAATGTTTGTTTTGCTACACAACGATCTTCTTGTTTCATTCACTGCTCTGTAACTTCCTCTACCGCTTGGATTTGGGAAGGACCTGAAAAGTGTGTTACATGTTTGTCCTGGTGCCTTACAGGAGGCAAAGCTGTGCTCAGGGACATACAAGTCGCCCCTCTAGGACACGCCCATCCTGCTCAATACCTCAGAAGAGGTCCCAGACCCTCGAGGGTTCATCAGTGGATTCACCAAGTAAAAATGGCAAGCAGCCGACCCTGATGACCTCATGGTAAACAGTTGCCGGGTGTGTATCTAGACCTGGGAGAACCGAGTTCTGGCTCATTTGTGCAGAGTAAGTGAGGTAATGATAGCAGCCCGATGTGCCATGCATGGGCCTGCCGCTATAATACATCAATGTGGGGCAGGAGCCAGAAGAAGCCTGCAACCCACAGCCCTCGCTTCCCATGCTTGTTTCTGACTAGAGACACCAGCGCTCTCGTGCAAATTCGGGGGGATGACCCAGAGCAAACCTTAGCAGACCCAGTGCATGCCCCCTGTGAACAGCTGCCCGGGCCCTGCGGTGTGCTGCGGGCCTGGAAGTGGGGACAAAACAAGGCAGGCCTGGCGGGTAGAGTTGGGGAGCAGACTACAGCTGGGGTGCTGCCCCAGAACCAGGACTGCTGACCTGGACAAGCCTGACCAGGGATGGTCAGCACCTCCAAAGTGGTCTGAATGCAAAGAGAACTGGGAATGCAATATCTTCCTTCATAGACATTCTGAGTCCCTTTCCACAAATTACATATTCTCTTATAAACCCTGAAACATTCCCCTGTAAAGCAAGTTTTACAGCTTCATTTGTAAACTGAGGGCGTTTGGAAGCCAGGGCTTTCAAGTTCCGC